>JAJIBD010000632.1:0-342500 GCA_021461705.1 Cryptotis parvus | reverse complement strand
GTATAAGTCAGAAGTTATTCAATCAAGGTGACTTCTGTAACTGCCACACCCTCTAGCAGTGTTTACATAGAAGAGAGATCTCATTAGAATGAACATTGGCTTAAATAAGATTAAGCTGGGAGTGAGCAAAACAACAAAACTCCCAGATTAGCTAAACATGTCCTCCAACACTGGGCACCTCATGATGAGCTGAGGAAACTCTGGGTAGCCCTTGAAATTCTTCCTTGAGGCAACTTACATATTTATAGCTCCCCAGCTGTGACAATACTTCATAAAATGAATATCCTGGAAATACCCCACCATTGCTCAAATTTTCTTCATTGTTCCAAGAATGTCTGTTTAGAATTGGCTTATTAGCATCTAAGAAGTCCCCCAGGCTGTGTTAGCTTGTTCTGTTTCTTAACTTTGAGGCCTTTTAGTTTCTATCTGTTGTGGGATTTTGGAAGCAGTGAGTTCTGTGTGACACAGTTTCACATCACATTTTGAAGAGTATTTTAATTTTGTTTTATCTATGTGCACATGTGGGTGTATGTGTGTGTGTCTGTGTGTTTGTGTATGTTTTCTGACTGGAAACCTAACAGTTTTAATTCTGAGGCTAAAATACAGCAGAAGAAGACCGTATGGCATGATCTACATTCACGAGTATATACTTGGGCTGTCTTTGGGTGGCCAGCAGCAGACTTGAAGGCCCTGCCCTCCACTGGGCTGTGTGTGGAGTCCAGGCCCAGCAGGACTCCAGATCATGAATTAGTGATGGAGTGACAAACTATGTGTGCCATGAAGGATGGTGGGGGAGACCCCAAGCAGTTTGCGGGATTATGGCCTACATGCAGCAATAACAGAGAAGCAGGCTTTAGCTTCCTAGTTGGAAAGATCTGGGTTCCAGCCCAGGTTTACATTGCCCCTCCCTTGCACCTCTGTGCTGTGATCTTGACCACTTTTGTTTCTGTGGAAATGGGTAAGGTAAGGCCCATTTTATCAAGACCCCTAGATAAGAAAATAGAAGAAAGTACACAGGGCATTTAGTCACTTATGAGTGTATCTTGTGCTGTGACATTATCTCATGGGTCTGTCCCATGGCTGTGAAGCAGGATGGTTCTGAGATCCTTCAGCTATGGGGAAGAGGAATTGAACAATTTGTTGAAGATCTGGAAGCAGGTGGATTGTGGGGAGTAATTTGGGGCTCATGCTAAATTCTGTCTCCATGTGTTGAAGAATAGTAGCGGGAGAATGCTTGCTGTTCTGGGCTTGATCCCTGGAACAACATAGGACTCCAAGCACTGCCAGGAGTATGCCCTGAGCGCAGCTGGCTGTGATCCCTCCCTCTGACTCCCAAAGTTCCTTTTTTTAATCAATCCTCCTCCCTTTCACCATTGCTCTATCACTTCTTCTCAATGCCATGCATTCTTTGATGGATGCTTTATGAAATTTCTTCCATGAAAGGGCCTGTCTACAAGATTCCCAGTTCTTATTTGTCTGCCTATGAATCCACAAGCCTGACAGGATGGGTTCACCCCACAGAGTCTCGTCAGCCCTTGGCTGGCTAAGATCTATGCCATGGGTCCTGAAGGGACACAGTATTTATAGCACCATATCTATTTGTCTCCTGCCTTAACCTGGAAACGGTAGTTGGCTTGCATTTATTTTATTACCCCTGCCCGGGGAGTCAGTAGTGATTCTTAGCATCCCTTTTCCACTGGACTCCATTTCTCCACAAATGATGCTGTTCTGTCTCCAGGGAAGTGCTCTGTCATCTCTACTCTCTGGCACCCTGATTGGAAACACTGCCTGTGGGAATGACGGGCTGTCTGGGGAGGAGAATATGTTGGGGTTCTCAGTCTGCTTTTCCTGAAACAGTTATTTGTAACCGGGAAGGGGCGGAACCCTTAAATAGACGTCCTTTGCCTTGGAAAAAGAGGTGTCAATATTATTAACATTAAACCACTTGGTTTAATGTTAGTAAGATTTGGTTTATTTGATTTTTGGGCTATACCTGCAGTGCTCAGGGCTTACTCTGGACTTTGCAATCAGGAATCACTCCTAGCAGTGCTTGGGGGATCTAAGCCATGAGCTCCACTTGCTGTACTATCACTCCAGCTCCTAGTTGCAGCCTCTTGATCTACATCTTCAGGCACTTGTTAAATGTGTCTGCCTGGGTTCTAGGGCTTGCCAGAATAAAGTTTAGTGACTCCAGACATAACTGAAAGGAAAGCTGAAGTTATTCAACAGTGTTTTCACTGGACGCTTCTTTCTTATAATTGTATTATTATTATTATCATTATTGTTATTATTATTATTATTATTATTATTATTATTAGGGCTGTGGTACTTTAGTGTACAGGTGGTGGTCTTCTCAGTGAGATTTGGCTGAGCAGTGTAGGCTTCAGAAATTTGGTAGTCAGGCCTGGCAATGAGGCGCTGTTTGGGTCTGGTGATACTGGAGGTCACTTGGGTCATACCTAGCAGTGTCCAGGAGGTGGGGAGGACCATGGGAGCCAGGGATGGGGCAGTCCTCATGCATACAGGGCCCCAAGCTCCACCCTTTGAGCTCTCTCTCCAGCCCAATTCTTATTTACATTTTCGATGTAGGGAGGAAAAGAGTTTATTCAAGTGCTGGCAACCTGGGAAGATGGTGAACTCCTCACACAAAATTCCATCATGTCTACTTGGTCACAAGAAAACAATTTTATAAAATAAAATACAGGGTTAAAATGGGAGAAAGGGTGGCTGTAGACTAGTGCGCATCAAAATGAACAATGAAATCACTTGGGCTGGTCCCTGAGGAGGAGTCTTTTATCTACAAACCTAAACAAAGGTAATGGTTAGGCTTCTTGGGGAAGAGAAAACTGAGGGTAAGCATCCATATCTTTAGGTGCAAGGGTGGTTGTATTTGTCTAATATTGATCTGTTCCTGGTTTTAGAGCCCACTGTCAATTAATTATTATTCCTTCTACTTCTATGGAAATTTGGGCCTTAAGTCAAAACAGACTTTTCTCTGCTAAAGTAAACTTTTATTGCTTTTCTTAAGGATGTTCACCAAAGAAGAAATGATTTCCTTGTAGAATAACCTTTTATTCAAGACCTACTTTGGGATTACACAATTTTTCTGCTTTATAAGCACCAATAATTATTTTTAAGCTAACCATGTTGACTTGATAGTTGTTAGGACTCTAGAAAATGCCTTCAGGAAGCAGTGTGGAATAATAATGGAAAGTCTAAGGGTGCGGAGGCAGAAGTGGAAGAGGTAGGCCATGTGGGCATAACGCCATTGTTTTGTCCGTAATAGTTCACTCTGCCAGGTGGGACCACCCCAGCTCTTGTCCTCCTCCCCCAGTCTTTCAAGTGATGCAGTTGAGGCAGAAGTTGTGACAGTGTGTGTTCATGATTCCCTGGTTCTTCAATAATAATAAAGATGCTCACACTCACTTGGAAAGTAAAAAATTTATTGGAGAGTAGAAGAGAAAAAACAAAAAGAAACTCCCCAAGTGGGGAGGAACTTAGTATGGGACTAAGTTAACTCTGGCTCTTTTTGTGGGTTTCTTATAGGAAAACCAGGTCTTTGAGTTACAGGGAATGCAGGGCAGGGAAGTTAAAGATAAGGGGTTTTCTGGCAGCTTCTTTTAAATGAAAATTGGGCTCTTGGCAAATGTTACAGAGGATGCAAGGATGTAACAGATGCTTGTCTGGCCATCTGTCTCAGGTATTTCCCATTATCTTACCTCCCTGAGAGGCTATGCTCTGGGGCAGAATTCTATGATAAATAGTTGTTAACTCCCTATTTATCAAACAAAACCTGGGAATGTGCAGGAAGTAAAAAATACGAGACTGCTCACAGAAGCTGCTGAGGGTAAACTGAGGCTTCCTCTCACAGTAGTTTTTCATTGTTGTGTTTCAACAATGGCCTTTTTTCCTTTGTGCATATCGAAATATTGAGATACAGTACTTCTTTAAAATATTGAATGACTTAATCATATTTTCTGTAATGCTCACCAGAGAATATATTTTCGGTAGAGAAGGGGAGACATTAACAAGGCATGGCAGAGGTGTTGATACATAACTTTGAATATTGATGGTGTTTTGTGCTGATCTATGCAAGAGACTGCCAAATTTCAGATCATTTGATACACAACAATGGTTAACTATAACATTGAATATTGTCTAAGAAGAAGGTTTTTAATTTTACTGGACTCAAAATCTATTGTCTCAGATTCTTTCCTGGTTTAAAATGTTAATCCAAATTCTCTCCTCTCTCTAGTCAGAGGTTAGGTAAGACAGAAAATGGAACAGTGTGCTAACAATTGTCGAGGGTACTAATGCCAACCTAGAACTGAGCATTAAATAGAGGCAAAAAGATACACATGACAACCCTTTAATGTATGTTCTATAATCCATAGTCTGAGGGGAAGGAAAAGAGAAAGAGAGAGAAACGGAAAGAAATAAAGAACCTGCCATGGAGCTGGGGTGGGGAGGGGGAGGGAACCGGGGACGTTGGTGGTGGGAGATGGGCACCGGTGGCGGGATGGGTGCTGGAACACTGTATGACCAAAACCCAAATATGAACTTTTTAATTGTATATCTTTGTAATTGTAAAAATAAAAAAAAAAAAAAAAAAACAACAAATTCTCTCCTCTCTCAAGGTGGGATTTCTGTGACTATGGGGGCAGGGGTTGTGTTTACACTCAGTCAGGATAAGGTGGGTTATCTGTAGGAACATCTAATTTTCAGTAGTTGAAGTGAACAAAGGTTAATTTCTTTTATTATTTATGCTGCCTGGTCTAGGTCACAGGGGGTAGCTCTACTTCTTTTAAATACTTACTCTAGATGATAGAATAACTATCATCTAGAAAATTGTCAATCTTCTAAACTTTCCCCAAACTTACCACCTTTAGAAGTCCAAGGCCCTTATTTTTGTCTTGTCATTTGTTCAGATTTTATTTGCCTTTTACGAAATGGTGTATAGGTTCTGAAGACTAAGTCTTCAAATGTTCACTTCTTATTTTAAGCTTCCAAGTGCTTGTGAAATGAAACCTTCTCCACAAAATCTGTCTTTTGTCATTTTAATTGGCAGAGCCCAGTCATTGAATATAAGAGGATAGAGGAAAAGTGCTTGTCTCTCCTAAAAGAGCAACAGGTTGGTCATTGGCTGGAATGGGCTACATGCTGCATGTTTACCTGGAAGCTGCAAAAGCAGAAAGTGTGTCCCAATTCATTAGTGCCTTCCTGAGGGAACCTACTGCACTTTCCTCCACACTGATTAGAGCGAGATCATTTCATGAAGTGTTTATTCTCTCCAAACTTTGTGACAACTGCTTGATTTAAATTGCCTTATTTATCACATCTCACCTAGGTTGTCTGGGTACCAGGACCTCTGGCCTCTCAAAGCTCAGATTCTTATCTTCAGAGCCAGCATTTTCACAGCCCTAATTTATTGCCTACCATCATTAACATCACCACATGGTCTGACCTAGAAAAAGACTGGGCCCCTGGGATGAACCCAAAGCCACTGCAGAGCCTGGTAAGCTACCTGTCCTGTATTCAATATGCCAAAAACAGAAAAAAAATGGACCTCATTACCCATGAATGGAGACTTTACTGGCGCCCACCCGAGCAAATTGATGAACAATGGGAAGACAAGTGACAAATAACTTGTTAGGGATACAATTTTTTTTTCTTTTGGGTCACACCCGGCGATGCTCAGGGGGTTACTCCTGGCTCTGCACTCAGGAATTACTCCTGGCAGTGCTCAGGGGACCATATGGGATGCCGGGGATCGAACCCCGGCCGCAGAGGCTGGCCGTTTGCAAGGCAAATGCCCTACCCGCTGGGCTATCGCTCCAACCCAGGGGTACAAATTCTTAAGGCTCATCCCAGGTCTTCTGATTCCTTATTGGGGTCTCCTAATTCAGAAACTCTGGGTGAGAGTCCTTTAAAATTTTTCTCGATGGTTCTGAAGGTCACTTAGATGTTTTACCGGGTCTCCTATATTATCTCACCAAACACACAAATCAGGGAATTACTATTGTAGACTACTACCTTCTATTCTGCACATTTGTGCAATTCAGCCCCCTCCACTTTTCATGTCCTTTAGTGTAAAAGGATGATTAACAGCCTTACTGTTGGGCATCAGGTAAATCAACTGTATTTATTTGTCATATTTCTCTAAGACTTCATGTTGTTTAGAACAATTCCTTAATCTTTCTTGGGATTTCAAGGCCTAGACAAAAAAAAAAAATTTTTTTTTTTTTGCTTTTTGGGTCACACCCGGCAATGCTCAGGGGTTTCTCCTGGCTCTGCACTCAGGAATTACTCCTGGCGGTGCTCAGGGGACCATATGGGATGCCAGGAATCGAACCCGGGCTGGCACAGGCTGGCCACGTGCAAGGCAAACGCCCTACCCGCTGAGCTATCATTCCAGCCCAAGGCCTAGACAATTTTGTAGATGACAGACTAGTTAGTTTGCTGAGAATTCCTCTATTTCACTTTTGATGAGTAGCTTTAGGACAGAGATTCTTGTCAAAGACATCACAGTTAGAATGCTGAGTTCTCATGAATTATATTAAATGGTGCATAATTTTTTTATTTTTCCCTATTCTAATGGATTTTATTTTAGTTTCTTGATTAAGATGATATCTGTTAGATATTTCCACTCTACAGTTAATTTTTCCCCCTCTGTAAGCAACATTTCAGAGAGAAAGTTTGAAAGTATATGAATGCACTGCCTTTTATCAAGCATTTGTTCATTAATTTTTGCTTACCCACTCATCCCATATATTCATACAATGGGTATGGGATTTATTAAATGCTGTTATATTTTAAAAAGCTGTAATCCACTATTATTATCATTCTCCCAAGATTATTTTTAATTGGACCCAAGAAGATCTTTTCAAGGTTGCTTTTGTGTCTTTGTGACATTCTCCATCATTTCTTGAACCCTTCCACACTATTTTCCATTGCCTCAGTCTCAGAATCAAGCACTGCTCTAAGGGATTTTAGTCTCTTTTTAAAAAGTGATTTCAATTTCTGTGGTTTCTGTTGTGATGTCCCCGTTTCTATTTCTGATTCTATTTATTTAGGTTCTCTCTTTTCCTTTTCTTACAAGTCTTGCAAGTGGTTTGTCAATCTTGCTTATTTTTTCAAAGAACCAGCTTTTGGTTTCGTTGATCTTCTGGATTGTTTTTTGACTTTCCATCTCATTGATTTCTGCTCTAAGTTTTATTATTTCTTTCTTTCTGCTTGGGTTGGGCTCCTTTTGTTGATCACTCTCTAAGATCTTAAGTTGTGAAGTCAGACTGTTTGTGATGGCCTTTTCTTCAGAGATTACTATGAGAGCCTGTATGCCATGAAACAAGAGAACCTAGAAGAAATGGACAAATTCCTGAATTCCTATAGCTTCCCAAGTCTGCAACAAGAAGATTTGGAATACCTCAACAAATCTATCTCCATCAAGGAGATGGAATCAGTAATCAAAAGTCTCCCCCAAACACAAAAGCCCAGGTCCAGATGGATTCACCAGTGAATTCTACAAAACCTTTAAAGAGGACCTACTCCCAATTCTTTTCAAGCTCTTCCAGAAAATTGAAGAAACAGAAACACTCCCAAATAGTTTTGGGACCTAAATGCCCGAGAACAGTGGACTGGCTAAAGAAACTGTGGTTCATCTACACTATGGAATACTATGCAGCTGTCAGAAAAGATGAAATTATGAAATTTACCTGCAAATGGATGGACATGGAGATTATCATGCTGAGTGAAATTAGCCAGAAGGAAAAGGACAGATATAAAATGACTGCATTCATTAATAGGATATAAATAGATACCAGTGTTTTACTAAAAGTGGGAAATGGTAATGGCAGATTAAAACTCACCATTGAATATACACAGAGACTTAAGTGATAAACTCTAAATATCTGCAGGGCTAGCCACAATGTGTAAAACAAGAGGGAGAGAGATGCAGAGACAGAGAGAGAGAGACAGAGAGAAACAGACAGACAGAGAGAGACAGACAGAGAGAGAGACAGGGCTACCTGCTATTGAGGCAGCCTGGGGGTATGTGGGAGGGGGTGGGAACATTGGTGGTGGAAATGGGGCACTGGTGGA
The DNA here is from genome assembly GCA_021461705.1 of Cryptotis parvus. Classification (NCBI taxonomy): domain Eukaryota; kingdom Metazoa; phylum Chordata; class Mammalia; order Eulipotyphla; family Soricidae; genus Cryptotis; species Cryptotis parvus. The sequence continues at coordinate 334,403 of JAJIBD010000632.1, read as the reverse complement.
GGGATGGGTGCTGGAATACTGTATTACCAAGAACCAATTGTAAACACCTTTGTAATTGTATGTCTCACGGTGGTATAATAAAAAATTTTAAAAAAACAACAAAATGTGATTATAGATCTCAATATCAGACATGAATCTATAAGGTACATTGAAGAAAACATAGGTGAAACACTCTACGACATCGAAAGTAAAAGTATCTTTAAAGACGACACACCACTGACCAAGCAAATGGAAGCAGATAAACAAATGGGATTATATAAAATTGAAAAGCTTCTGCACCTCAAAAGATATGGTGACCAAGATACAAAGACAATCCACAGAGTGGGAAAGGACATTCACCCAATACCCATTTGACAAGGGGTTAATATCCAGGGTATATTAGGCAATGGTAGCACTTCACAAGAAAAAAACAGCCAACCCCATAAAAAAATGGGGAGAAGAAATGAACAGAAGCTTCCAAAAAGAAGAAATTCGAATGGCCAAAAGGCATATGAAAAAGTGCTCTTCATCTTTAATCATCAGGAAGATGCAAATCAAAACAACAATGAGGTACCATCTCACACCACAGAGACTGGCACACATCCAAAACAGCAAGAACAACCAGTGCTGGCATGAATGTGCGGAAAAAAGGGACTCTCATCCACTGTTGGTGGGAGTGCCAACTGGTCCAACCATTTTGGAAAACAATATGGGCATTCCTCCGAAAACTAGACATTGAGCTCCCATTTGATCCAGCTATAGCACTCCTAGGAATACACCCGAGGGACCGAAAAACACATAGCAGAAACACTATCTGTACTTCTTTGTTCATCTCTGTGCTATTCACTGTAGCTAGAATCTGGAAACAACCTAAATGCCCGAGAACAGAGGACTGGCTAAAGAAACTGTGGTTCATCTACACTATGGAATACTATGCAGCTGTCAGAAAAGACGAAATTATGAAATTTACCTGCAAATGGATGGACATGGAGACTATCATGCTGAGTGAAATTAGTCAGAAGGAAAAGGACAGATATAGAATGACTGCATTCATTAATAGGATATAAATAGATACCAGTGCTTTACTAAATGTTGGAAATGGTAATGGCAGATTAAAACTCACCATTGAATATACACAAAGAGACTTAAGTGATAAACTCTAAATATCTGCAGGGCTAGCCACAATGTGTAAAATAAGAAGGAGAGAGATGCAGACAGAGACAGAGAGAGAAAGAGAGGAAACGGGACTATCTGGTATTGAGGCAGCCTGGGGGTGGGCGGGAGGGGTAGGGTACATTGGTGGTGGAAATGGGGCACTGGTGGAGGGATGGGTGCTGGAATACTGTATTACCAAGAACCAATTATGAACACCTTTGTAATTGTATGTCTCACGGTGGTATAATAAAATTTTTTTTAAAAAAAGTGATTTCAAAAATCAGTATATCAGCATTCATGATAACTAGGCCCTTGTTGCCATTTTTGTTGCTGTTTTTTGCTTTGCTTTAGTTTTTATGGAGTACACCTGCTTGTGATCAGGACTTACTCTTGCTTACTTTTTAGGAATCACTCTCAGCAGGACATGAGTGATCATAGGTATTACCAAGAATTGAACCTGGGTTGGCTGTCTGCAAAGCAAGCACCCTCTCCACTATACTATCTCTCCAGCCTGCCACATTATTTTGGGGGTGATTTCGTGCCCAATTGGTCGATAGAGGTAGAGAATACTTGTATGTATGTTTGTGTGTGCATTTATATTTGTTTCACTACACAGTGATACTTACTGGAAACCAAGAGTTTATACTGAGAACTCTACTTCCAGTACTATCACACAAAGTTTATTCTAGCTTTCTCTCTGCATTTGTCGTTCTGTGTTTTGATGGTTAGAAATCTGAATTCTACCACCTTTGTTCATTATATTTGATCTATTCACTTATCTACTTAACCAGTTTCCTCTCAATTTTATGGCTCTGCTCCCTATGTAGATACCCACATGGCACCTGCTACTACTTTGACATGTAAAGATGCCCTCATTCCACTGGCCCATGACCCATGGGGGTCATTTTCATACATGATGACATCTGTACCTTGCTTGGAGTCTTGCACTTTGCATGTGGCTCCCCCTCCTGTGTGCCATAGGCACCTTCTTCACTCAGCTACTGCTGATACCCTTGCTTTGCTTCCCTCTTTTCTGGAGTCAAGTTCTAAAATCATATACGGGATGGTGTCAACACCCGTTTTCCATCTCTTGCTTGTCACACTAAAGTTTCATGTTCTCATCTCCCATTCCCTGCTAAGAGAATGCTCTTTGTAAACCACGGGAGCCCCTCATACCTAACTTTGGGTCTCCAAATCTTCCATCCTGCTGCTCCATTGATTATGGCTGGAATAATCTAGGACGGATTGGGAAGGAGAAGAAGAAAGAGAAGATAAAAACTGAGGTTTAAAAATTTTCAGTGTTGGTGCCTGACCAAGTGCCAGATAAATACTGTTCTGTAGAGCTACATTCCAACCCACAGAGTTTTTTGCTGTTGGTTTTGTGCCGTACTCAAAAGTGCTCAGGACTTACTCTGGTCTTGGGCTCAGAGATCACTCCTGGCAGTGCTCAGAGTCCATATGTAGTGTCAGCAATTATGGTCAGTTATAAGGAAGAAAACCCTTAACCCCTTCACTATCACTTAGGTTCCCAGTTGAGTATTTTCACCTTACTTATGCCATCAAAAGCATCGAAGAAATAGCTAAAAAGACAAAGAACCTCCGGCTCCGGTCACATCTCTTCGACTCCACGATTCTCCCTGTATTAACATATGCCTCAGAGACCGGGGCCCTATGAAAGCAGGATGAGAATGCTATTCGGGTCTCCAAAAGAGGAATAGAAAGAACTATGTTTGGAATATCACGCCTCACTCAAGTGAAAGAAGGTATACGGGGGCCGGAGAGATAGCCCAGCGGTAGGGCGTTTGCCTTGCACGGCTGGCCCATGCCGGCCCAGGTTCGATCCCCGGCATCCCATATGGTCCCCCGAGCACCACCAGGAGTGATTCCTGAGGGCAGAGCCAGGAGAAACCCCTGAGCATTGTTGGGTGTGACCCAAAAATGCAAAAAAAAAAAAAAAAAAAAAAAGAAAGAAGGTATACGGAGCTCCGACCTCCTTCGCTGTTCCAGAGTCAGGGACGCTGTCTCGTTTGCCAAGGCATTGAAAATCAGATGGGCTGGACATGTACTGCAATTTGGAGATGACTGCTGGACTAGAGCCATTACTGACTTGATCCCATGGGATGTCAAAAGATCATGTGGTTGCCCACCTACAAGATGATCATACTTCTTCGTCAAGACCCTGAACGAAGATTATGTTGAGTAAAATTAGCCAGAAGGAGAGAGACAGATACAGAATGACTGCATTTATTTGCATGACATAAATATATATGTACATATTATGTTACCAATGTCCAAGGTCAAGTGAAACATGACCTTGTATCAGGAGGTCTTGTCAAAGGTGGAATTATCACAAACATGTGGGAGTCAGAGGCTAGATAAGACAGAAAATGGAACAGTGTGCTAACAATTGTCGAGGGTACTAATACCAACCTAGAACTGAGCATTAAATACAGGCAAAAGATACACATGACAACCCTTTAATGTATGTTCTGTAATCCATAGTCTGGAAGGGAATGAATAGAGAAAGAGAGAGAGAGGGAAAGAAATAAAGAACCTGCCATGGAGGCGAGCTGGGGGATGGGGAGGGAACCAGGGACGTTGGTGATGGGAGATGGGCACTGGTGGAGGGATGGGTGCTAGAACACTGTATGACCAAAACCCAAATATGAACTTCTTAATTGTATATCTTTGTAACTGTATATCTCATAGTGGTATGATAAAATACTTAAAAAAAATTTTTTAAAAAAGACCCTGAATGAACGGTTTGAGGCTCTTTGTATTCCTGAAGCAACCAGATGCCATTGGGCTACACTGGCACGTGATAGGGGTCAAATGGAAATATTACTGGCTCCCCGCCGAGCAAATCAACAAATAACGGGATGTCAAGTGATTAATTGATCTACCATACCTCAGATTTACTTTTTAGCATTTGTTTAAGGCAAGGTACAAGACTTTCCATTTTATTGGAAATTTTATGAAGCACATACTCTTCTAAGATAACTGCGTGTCTCTCTCTCTCTCTTCTGTCTCTCTCTCTCTCTCTCTCTCTCTCTCTCTCTCTCTCACACACACACACACACACACACACACACACAAATCAGGTTGTTAGTGGCATTCCAAGTGCTTTTTTTTCCTGCTCAGGGAAGATTGCCTGATGTGGTAGTGTGGTAGAACACAAGCAATTTTTTCCTTGAGTTTCTAGAATTCTTGATGGCCTAATCCTCATGGTATCATTACGCTTGTTCTAACTGTTATTGGTGTCCTAGTTGGATTGTGCCTGTGTTCTTCCTGCAGTGTCTTGCCCTCACTAGATTCACTCACCACTCTGACTTGCATCCTGGGGTTTTTCTCTTCACCAGCCCTCAGCTCTGTGCACTTAGGTCACCCCTTCAGAGGAAGCAACTAAGCCTGAACTACAAAGAAAGATGCTGCTTGTAAAGTGTCAGATGAAAGAGTCAGACGCAAGATATGAAAGAACCCTGCGGAAGGAATTTCCTTGTTTCTGGAAAATCTATGTGACTGAAACGGAGAGGGAAGTGCAGGTAATTGAAGGATTCATGGGAAAACGTTAGAAATCCAGGCCTGCGTTGGTTAGGGTAGTGGGGGCAGGTCATGCTTTTGGAAAGTCCCAGGAATCCTGGGAAGATGGCCTCAGTGTCCTGCTTATTGCTGTTACCATTGCCCAGTGGTTGGCCCATCAACCGTAGGTCAAGTCAAAGTGACATCTGTCAAGACCAGGGGACTCTGTCCAGTCTCTCTCCTTGTCCTAATCATAACTGTCTGCCTGCTTGCTCATCGAAAGTCTTTGGTCTTGGGTGCAATAGGGAAATTGTATGGGGCTGACATGGTTTTGTGAAGAAAAAGTCTTGCTTTTTGGTCAAGATGGTGCAAGTGGGGTCTGGACAGAACCAGTGGGCAATTGGCCCTTGAGTCAGTAATGTGCCAAACTCATGTGCCCTGTTATGTTTGTTATTGTAGCAGATTAGAGATTAAAATAACAGCACTGACTGATACATTACAAAAACTGAAAGTCTCTTAAACTGAGTTCTGTTTGTCCTGAAAGCGTAGGCTAAAACACATCTGTGTTATGAAAGTGTAGGCTAAAACACATCCTAATTTATTGATTTTTCAGCTGTAGGCTACATTTATTTACTTTGGTGAAACATGAAAGTCACTTTGATACTTGTTTAATCCCTCTTTTATCCTGCATGCTTCCAGTTTCTTTTTCTTAAATTTTATTTTAAATTTCTACTAGACTTTAGTATCTCAAAACTGTACCCAAGTCTTATTCCTGGTTCTGCATTCAGGGATCACTCCTTGTGCGACTTGAGGGACAACATGTGGTACTGGAGTATGATATGCCGGAGTACCATATTGTCGGGGAACGTCGCCGCGGGTCCCCGACAGTGTCAGGACAGAGGTTGTCTTCTACCTCTGAGGACGCCAGGAGAAAGATGAAAACTCACGAGTTCGGTGCAGTTCCAAAAATGGCTTTTAATAGTACAAAAGCTCTTCCACAGCAATCCAATATAATGAACAAACTCTAGCTCTGGTCCGAACTTAGACCATACAAAAGAGCCTAAGTCTCCCACCAAAGAGAGAGGATGTCACCCGAGCTGAGTCCTACTCAGAAGGAGCGAAAGGCCAAAGAGCAAAAGGCCAAAGCCAAAAGCCAAAAGCCAAAAGCCGCAGGAGCCAAAAGCTGAAGGCTGAGGAACCAAAAGGCAAAAGGTGAAGGGGCCTCAAGTCAGCCCCTTATATACACCAAAGTAATCCAATCGGGAGGTTGTCATGCCAACAAAGAACCCTAAACAGAGTGTAGTGCCACACCCTATTGTAGGTATAAACAAAGGTTACACCAAGGACTAATCCCGAGATTATCTCTTATGTAAAACACTGGAGAGAGAGGGGGCTGATATAAAGTAATACATCTTAACTTCATGAGCTTCATGTAATCTAGATGATACCCACAAGGTCCTTATTATTATCTGCACCAGTGTGATTCTGAGTATCTTGTTCTCATGTACTGAAAGGGTCATACTCGCCTGCTTAGAGCAAACTAGTATGATCCTTCCTATAGTCTTCCTTTAGTCTCAGCGTAGCCAGGGTGGTAGTCTCCTGGTAAATTCTAACTGTCCCACGTTGGGTGCAGTGGGTATAAAGAGGAGCTGTGCCCAATCTAGAAAACATAGAAGTCTTAGTAGATGTATAAGTCAGAAGTTATTCAATCAAGGTGACTTCTGTAAGTGCCACACCCTCTAGAAGTGTTTACATAGAAGAGAGATCTCATTAGAATGAACCTTGTCTTAAATAAGATTAAGCTGGGAGTGAGCAAAACAACAAAACTCCCAGATTAGCTAAACATGTCCTCCAACACCATATGGTGCAGGGACGACATATAGGCCGGCCATGTGCAAGATAAGCTCCCTACTTGCATTCCTATTGCTCTGGCCCAGTATGAGTTTGACTTCTGAAATTCTACATGTGAGATCATACATATTTTTTCATTGTCTGGCAAATTTCACTTAGCAATATGTCCTCTAGAGTTATCCGCAGAGCTAAACATGTCAGAACTTTCCTTTCTAAAACAATCACTAAAGAATATTTTGTTATATACATACATACATACATACATATATATATATATGTATGTATGTATGTATGTATCAGAGAATGGAGAGGACGGAGAAGCAAAACACCAAGGGAAGCCGAAATGGCAAAAGGGGAAAAAGAGAGGGAGAGCTTCTTTCTTCTTGCAGCTTATCTTATAGCCAGAAATCTGCCCAAACTCCCCAGCCCAGCCGATTCTGGGCTGGGCTATCTAGAGATGAAAACAGAAAAATAGCTCTATAGAAATGTACAAGGACTCAGAGCTAATTCAAAGCCTCCCAGCAGAGCTGGGAGGAGCTACAAGCCAAATGTAACTTCCAGGAAGGGTTAAATGCCCTCAGGTAATTTCTCCCAGCACCTCACCCAATGTCTTTTTATATGCTAATGTCTTGATCCGCCCGGAAAAACCTCCATAGGGTAGAGAAAGGGGGCTCTTAGAGGAGTCCTGCAACATATATATATATATATATATATATATATATAACATATATATATGGATATCCTATATATATATATGGATATCCTATATGTACATGCCTGTATATCATACATACCTATATACACCTATATATACATATACATACACCTATATATACATATATATATATATACATCGTACATACATATCCTATATGTACATACCTATATATCTGTATGTATTTCATACTTTATCAATGGACATTTAGATCAATATCTCGTTCCTGTGAAAAATACCGTAATGAGCATGGCAGTGTATTTATCTTTCTGATATTCCCATCTTTATTTCCTTTGGCTCTATTCCCAGTAGCGAGATTGCTAGATCAGTGTTTTACAGCAACTGGTTCATGGACTGCCACCTTCCTGCAGAAATTGCCTGTTAGTTTGTAAAATGAAATTGCTGCTTGGCACATGGTAGACTGAAATGACATGCTACAGCATGTTAAACTACTGTGCCTGGGGCCAGAGAGATAGTGCAGGAGGTAAGGAGCTTTCCTTGCTGCAGCCAACTCCTAGTCAATCCTAGGTACCACGTTAAGTTCCCTGAGCACCACCAGGGGTCACTTCTAAGCACAGAGCCAGGAAAAAGTCAAACAATGTGCTAGATCATCTGTTAATGCTGCTTAATTCTTTTGGTGTGGAATCTCCATAATGTTTTCCATAGTGCCAGTGTCAGCTTAATTTGGACCACAGTGTAGGAGAGTTCTTCTTTCTCCACATCTTCATGACATATTACTTGTAATTGTGAGGTGATATCTTACAGTGGCATTGATTTGCATTTGTCTGATGACTAGTGCCACACAATAGCTTTTAATATACTGTGGGCTGTTTGTAGTACTTACATGGAAAAATACCTTCAATTCAGATCTTTGACCAGTTTTAAAAATCAGTTTATTTATTTTTTGTTGTTGAGTTATATGAATTTATTGCATTTTAGTGTCTTACCAGGCCTTGTTGTTTGCATATATTTTATCCCATTTCTTTGGTGGCCATTTAATTTTATCAGCTATTTCTTTTTGCACAACAAACATTTTCAGATTGAATAGGTGTAGTGAGAAAATTGATGTTCTTCTCTTGGCCTTACAGAATTTTCTTTTTAGAATTCTACTGTGAAATATGTTAACTGTGCGCTTGTCCTATATAGCCTTTATTATACTGAGGTAATTGCTTCTGCATCCATATGTTCAGAGTTCTTATAAAAATTGCTGAATTTTTCCAATGTGTTTCTGTATATATTGAGATCATATATATGCCTTTTTGTTTGTTTGTTATTTGTGATCTCCTGGCAGGGTAAATGGAGTTTACTCCTAACTCTGTGTTTAGGGATCACTCCTGGTGGGCTTGGATGATCATATGGGGTGCTGAGAATCAAACTTGAGTTACTTTATTGCAAGTCAAGTGACTACCTACTGTACTATCTCTCCAGTGAGATCATATAATTTTAATTTTGTTAAGTAGTTAACATTTTTACTATTTGTTATGTCCAACCATCCTGGAATCTCAGGAATAAATCCTGTTGAATCACAGTATGTGATCTTTTTTTTTAAAGATTTTATTATACCACCATGAGATATATAATAACAAACATGTTCATGATTGGGTTTCAGTTATACAGTGTTCCAGCACCCATCCCTCCACCAGTGCCCATTTCCCACCACCAATGTCACCAGATTCTCTCCCTCTCCCCCTCCCCAGCCTGCCTCTATAGCTCTATAGCAGGAACTTTTCTTCCTCTCTCTCTCTCTGTCTTTCTCTCCATCTCTATCCCTCCCTCTCTCTCCCCTTCTAATTGTCACACTATTGATGTCACAGTTTGTCTCCTTTTATATATTAATCCTATAAATTATTTTAGCTATGGCTATTTTAAATACTATTGTATTTTAGCCTTTATACCAGAGATAAAAGTGATTTGTAAACTACCATTACAGTGTTAGACTAATTTAATTTTGACGATGTCTACTTTTATCAAGCTTTATACTTTCATATATCTTCCTATTGTTAGTGTAATCCTTTAATTTCAATGTAATTTTTTACACTTTCTTAAAGGCACATCAAGTGACAGTGAATTCCCTTATCTTTTCTTTGAGAATTTCCCTTTCTTTTTTTCCCATTTCTTGCCAAATTTTGTGGGTAAAATATTCTTTGTTAGGAGGTTTTCCTTTAGCACTTTGAAGATATCATTCATTTTTTTTTCCTGGTCTGTGAGTGAGGTTTTCGCTGAGAAACCCACTAATTATAATGGGAATTCACTTCACCAAATTCTCTCTCTCTCTCTCTCTCTCTCTCTCTCTCTCTCTCTCTCTCTCTCTCTCTCTCCTCTCTCTCTCTCTCTCTCTCTCTCTCTCTCTCTCTCTCTTTCTCCCAGCACACCTTATGTTATTCAAGTGTGCTGAGAGAGAGGTCTTTGTGCTCAGGGATCACTTCTGGTGGTGCTTGGGGACCATATTCTGGGATTAAAAAATAACCACTAAGGTTGTGCAAGGCAAGCATTCTAACCATTGTGCTAATCACAGTAAGATACATAGTTGCAAGGTTGTTCATGATTGGGTTTAAGTTATATAATGTTCCAACACTCATTCTCCCACCACCAGTGTCCCCAATTTCCCTCCCAAACCCCTACTCTCAGCTCCCACCTGCCTCTATGGCAGGTACTTTTCTTCTTTCTAATCTGTCTTGTGGCAATATTTCTTGCTGTGTTTTTTTTCTTCTTTCTAATATGTTTTGTTGCAATATTTCTTAGTGTGATTTAGTTTGGTTCCTTTAAATTTCTTGTATTTGAATATCCATATTTCTCCAAGATCTGGAAAATTTCAGCTATTTCTTTAAATCATCTTCCACCCCTTCCTATTTTCTTTTTCTGTACTCATAATGCAAATGTTGGTTCTCTTGAAAGTGTATCATAATTCATATTTTAATTGAAGCGTTCTTCACTGTAAATTCATTTTTAAAAAATTCCTCTGACTAGCTAATGTGAATTTGCTGATTATTTCTTCAGTATTATTCATTCTACTGTTAAAAAAAATTTTTATTCTTCATTTTTTCTTTAACATCAGTTTTTTTTGGTTCCTATAATACATTTTGTTTGTACAGTGTTTTCTGATTTCGCTCTCATTTTTTTTTAACCTGAGGTCTCTTACAATTCATTGAGTTTCTTTAAGAAAATTAGCTGTAATTATTTACCATGAACTGTAGATCTCTGTCTGTGGGGCAATTAACTAGAATTTTATTAGCTGTTGTTTTGTTTTGGGTTTTTCCATGTTCTGTAACTTTGCTTTTATGTCCGCATTTTCAGGACTACATATTTCTTCATGCTACAGTTTGGTTTTGCAGATGAAGGCCTCCTGTTAGTTCCTTGTGCTGATAGAATTCCCTCTGGATTTGCAATTGTGTTTATATTGTGAGGTTATTGCGGGAAGCAGTGGGGCCTGTGGTTGGGGAATTGTGCTGTTAGCAGGCACTCCAGTGTGTATACTCTTGGTGGGAATGACATGTGGGTCTTCACTGGGAAGGACACTAAGTATAGTCTGTATTCGGATCTACTCTTAATGTTTTGACATGGTTCATGGGGCAATGATGGGAGCTTTTTCCCTAGCGAATTGCTGGACTGGTAGGGCTGCTTTTAGGTGTATCTGCAAGAAGCTGGAGCCCAAGGTAGGGTCATTCAAAATCCATGACTAGACTGAAGTTGATAGGTTTGTCCTATCAACAGGGACTTTCAGACAGTGACAGTGATGGCCTATAGCTGGGTCACAGTCCACTTCATGATCACAGTTGAACTGAAGTCTGCAGACCCATTTCTTCAGTCAAGTGGATTCACTCCTCTTGGTCCTTTAAAGTATTGTGCTGGTGATAATACAGATCTGAGTAAGATATAGCCAAGTTTTTAGATACAAGGAACTCTTTCCAGATCTATAGCCAGGATTAAAGTTGGCCAGGCATCTAACTGACTTGTAATTACACGCTAGAATCCCCAAAGTGTTCCTCCTCGCCTTAGGATCTCACAATATCACACTTGGAGATTTTATTTATGTCTGTGGATGGTTGAAAAAGCTATTGTTGAGGAGGTATTAGATTGGGAAGCTAATTCTGCCATCTTGCTGTTGTCGCTCTTTTTTTTCTCTCTCTAAACTTTGAATTTTCATATCCAATATTTTTCAATGATTTCTTGTAGTTGTTCTATTATATATTTTACTTCAGCAGTCATATTTCTTAATTCTATTAGTTCTGTTTTTGACTTATTCCTTTTTCATAAGTATGATCTTGTCATCTTGAAGTAATAATTCTCTAAAGACAGTAATTATGCATTTTTAATGCTTTAAAAATTGTCTTGAATTTAATAGTTCTGTCAGGTTGTTTTCTATTATTTTATCTTTGTCTCTCTCATGATATTTCTGATCTTTCCCAGATGGCTGGTAATCTGTGGTTGTACAATTATAATTAAAATGGAAAGAACACCTTGATTTATGGGTTCTGAGGTAGATGCTCTTTTCAAAGAGCAAAGTGAGAGCTGAGGATGGTCCCTGATTTTGTGGATAGCTTGTCTACAAGTGGTGGCCAAAAGCAACTGCTTTCTTGGTCTCTGATAGTCTTAATCTCTTGTGATGTCATATTCTCTCACAATACCAATTTGCACAGGTCAAACCACCCCTTTTTCATGAAGGTACTTTTGTGGCTATAATCATGATGCAACTGCTCTTACTGTGTGTTTTCATACTTTCATTTCTGACCGCAATTTCTTACCCTTATGTCACTTCTGCTCTGGATTCCTGCTGAGTTCTTTCATTAAAAAAATGGAGAGATATAGCAAGGAGGTTAGAGTTCCTGCCTTGTATCCACAAACCCTGGTTTGGTCCTCCATGCCACCCCTGCTACCCTGAGCACAGGTGGAGGTTATTCCTGATGTGGAGCCAGGAATAACCACTGAACAAGCCTGAGTTTGGCCCCAACCAACTCCCCCAACCCAAAACCCGAGAACCTCTATAAGCAGCCTTCTGTGGTATATGTTCTAGGAAGAGCATTTCTTTTGTAGTACATTCTGTTGCTTCATTTTTTTTCTTTTTTCTTTTTTTTTTTTTTTATTTTTTATTATACCACAGTGAAACATACAATTACAAAGGTGATCATAATTGGTTCTTGGTAATACAGTATACCAGCACCCATCCCTCCACCAGTGCCCCATTTCCACCACCAATGTACCCCACCCCCTCCTGCCCACCCCCATGCTGCCTTAATAGCAGGTACCCCAGTTTCCTCTCTTTCTCTCTATGTCTCTCTCTCTGTCTCTGCATCTCTCAGCCTCTTATTTTACACATTGTGGCTAGCCCTGCAGGTATTTAGAGTTTATCACTTAAGTCACTTTGTGTATATTCAATGGTGAGTCTTAATCTGCCATTACCATTTCCCACATTTAGTAAAACACTGGTATCTATTTATGTCGTATTAATGAATGCAGTCATTCTATATCTGTCCTTTTCCTTCTGACTAATTTCACTCAGCATGATAGTCTCCATGTCCCTCCATTTGCAGGTAAATTTCATAATGTCATCTTTTCTGACAGCTGCATAGTATTCCATAGTGTAGATGAACCACAGTTTCTTTAGCCAGTCCTCTGTTCTCGGGCATTTAGGTTGTTTCCAGATTCTAGCTATAGTGAATAGCGCAGAGATGAATAAAGAAGTACAGATAGTGTTTCTGCTATGTGTTTTTCGGTCTCTAGGGTATATTCCCAGGAGTGCTATTGCTGGATCAAATGGGAGCTCAATATCTAGTTTTCGGAGGAATGCCCATATTGTTTTCCAAAAGGGCTGGACCAGTCGGCACTCCCACCAACAGTGGATCAGAGTCCCTTTTCCCCCACATCCACGCCAGCACTGTATGGAATAATAAAACTCCACGAATAGCTAAAGCAATCCTTGGGAAAAAGAAGATGGGAGGTATCACTTTCCCCAACCTCAAGCTCTACTACAGAGCAGTTGTAATTAAGACAGTGTGGTATTGGTATAGAGACAGACCTGTAGACCTATGGAATAGAACTGAGTATCCTGAAACACATTCTCAAATATACAACCACTTAATCTTTGATAAAGGAGCAAAAAATATTAAGTGGAGCAAAGAAAGCCTCTTCAACAAATGGTGCTGGGAAAACTGGGCAGCTACATGTAAAAAATGAACTTAGACCTCCTTCTAACGCCATGCACAAAAGTCAGATCAAAATGGATTCTAGATCTCAACATCAGACATGAATCTATAAGGTACATCGAAGAAAACATAGGAGAAACGCTCTATGACATCGAAACGAAAAGTATCTTTAAAGATGGCACACCACTGACCAAGCAAATGGAAGCAAAGATAAACAAATGGGATTATATAAAACTAAAAGCTTCTGCACCTCAAAAGAAACGGTGACCAAGATACAAAGACAATCCACAGAGTGGGAAAGGATATTCACCCAATACCCATCTGACAAAGGGTTAATATCCAGGATATATCAGGCACTGGTAGCACTCCACAAGAAAAAACAGCCAACCCCATCAAAAATGGGGAGAAGAAATGAACAGAAGCTTCCAAAAAGAAGAAATTTGAATGGCCAAAAGGCATATGAAAAAGTGTTCTTCATCTTTAATCATCAGGGAGATGCAAATCAAAACAACAATGAGGTACCATCTCACACCACAGAGACTGGCACACATCCAAAACAGCAAGAACAACCAGTGCTTCATTTTTTTTTTAAAAGAAATCTATTTGAAGCTTTGATTTATTGGTAATCTTCCCTACATCAGTGGTCATTCTATACTGTCACTGTATCACTGTCTTCCCATTCATCATCAATTTGCTGGAGTGGGCACCAGTAACATCTCCATATGTCCTGTCTTAGGGTAGTAGAGACCAAGGGCACCTGCTTGCTCCAGGAACATAAAGAGCCTCAAACCATTCCATCAGGTCATGGGAATGAGGTCTATAATTGTTACTGGTATTTGGCATATCAAATACAACACGGGTAGCTTGCCAGGCTCTGCTGTGTAGGTGGCATACTCTTGTAGTCACCTCTGATCTCCAGCATTTATTGATGAACCGCGCGGCCAGGCACACGAGCCGGGCTGTGATAGGCTCGTCTGCTGGGTGGAGTTCTGACTAGAAGGAAGTCCGGATGTGGAAAATGGAGGCCCTCATGGAGTGGGGAGTCGTCTGGCTTGTTGTGAGGCTCTGCTGGGGTGGCAGGCCAGGGCTAGAACCTGCCATTCCTCTCGGGCGTCTCGTGAGCAGCTGGGCACAGGGAGAGCCAGTAGCAGCTCTGCCCCATGTCTGTGAGTCGTTCTATACACAGAACCCAAACTACCTAAGAATGTCTTTCTGTAGTTTTCATATCAGCAAGAATTCTTAGTGAATATAAAGTTCTTGGCTACAAAATTTCTTCTGTTTGTATATCTAGGGGAACCCTTTCACCTATGGGCCAGCAAAATATTATTTAGATTATGTTTGAGTAACCTCTGAGCTCAGTTCTAGGAGCAGTCTGAGCACTGTCAGATTTTCCCCCTCCAAAATGGTGAAATAAAATAGTTAATGAAATTTTTTCTTCAAAATTCATGACACAGTCTATATCTAATTTCATAAGAAAATTTGAGGCTAGCTTAAATGTTTTCCCTTCTAGGTATCACCCCTCCACTATGTATTTCTACTACAATAATATGATAATTCAATGAATTAAAATAATTTTTTGCCACACCTGGCAGTGCTTGAGGGATATTTCAAGTAATATGCTCAGGAGTGATCCCTGGTAATTCTTTAGGGACCATATGTGGTGAAGGAGATTAACATACATTTAGCTGTCTGCAAGATAGACACATACCTCCTATACTACTCTTAAGTCTTATACGAGATGGTGTTTTTAAGTTTTGTGTTTAAACTACTCAAACTTCTTAGTACTTTGAGGCTGATTTTTGCTCTGAAATTCAATTATGTTAAACTTTGAAAATTTGCACATAATAGATGCTCAGTTATAGCAAATACATGAAGAAACCATTCCCATCTCAAGTCTGCTTCTTTGCACTCTGCAGCTTTCTTTTATCCTATCTTATGGCACATATGTTTTACTTATTTTGATTTCTTTCACATGATCTTGGTTTGTTCTCTTAATCAGTTGATTTGGTTTTGCATACTAGTTTTGCTATTGATTGCTTCAATTATGGCTTTGAATTCTTTAATCGCATCTAAGTACCTAGCCTAAGTTATTCTTATCTGTCTGATGTGTCATTCTGCAAAGGTTGTCTCTAAACATTCTACTGAAGATGCCAACTTTAAGAAC
Organism: Cryptotis parvus; assembly: GCA_021461705.1. Taxonomy (NCBI): domain Eukaryota; kingdom Metazoa; phylum Chordata; class Mammalia; order Eulipotyphla; family Soricidae; genus Cryptotis; species Cryptotis parvus. The sequence goes on along the minus strand of JAJIBD010000632.1, from coordinate 318,880 downwards.
TTACATCTGTTTTTTGTAATAAATCATTTCAGATTCACCTATTTTCCTGTCTTTTGTGTAACTTTCCCTTGTTATGTAGAAATTTTTCAAAAATCTCATTTTCACCTATCAGTTTTCTCACGCTCAAACAAGAGAGATATAAAAAGAGGTAGGAATTTTTCAACAAAGAAATTAGGTTTAGGCTTTATTTTTTAGAACTACTCTCATCCTCTTCACATGGCTGATAAACATGACATTACCTTTACCCCCACATCTGCTATTATCAGGGATTTCTGTATGAAATTTCAGGTGTCTGGGTACACTCTCAATGGATTTCTATTTTTCTCATTCGTGTTCTGGTTATTTCACTTGATTTCATCTTCCAGAATTTAATATGCTAATGCTAAATCCCTCACTTCAAATTCTATCTTCTCCTCAGATGTTCTCTTCTCCTTAGTCTTCAATGACATGTAGAGAATTATCACTCACTTAATCTGTATACCTTGTTCATAGCAGTATTATTCATAATATCCATAAGGTGTAAACAACTTAAGTATTCATCAGCAAATGATTAGATAAATAAAATGTGATATTATTTATGCAAAGAAATAGTTTGACTAAAAATGAAGGGGATTTTGATACACTGCTGCAACATGTTTGAGCCTTGAAGGCACTATGAAAAGTAAAATAAGGCAGTCATGTAAAGCACTTACGTGAAGCATGTAAAATATTCTCCACTTATGTGAAGTATGTAGAATAGTTTAATTCATAGATGAAAGTAGAATGTTTGTTAACTGGGTCTGAGGAACTGGGGAAGAGAGGGGATGACTTAGTCAATGGTTATAGAATTTCAATTTGAGAAAATTAAAATAAGTTCTAGATATGAATGTTACTGATCATTGCTTAGTGAATGTACTTAGTGCCACTTAAGCCTATGCTTACCAAAAGTTTAAATAGTCAGTGTTTGTGTGTCATGTATTTTACAGTCAGGACAACTAATTTAGATAAAGGTAGAGGGCAGTGGTGGTGCTAGTCTTCAAAAAGAGCAAGTGTGCCTCAAAGGTAAGGCTGACATGGACATTTTATTGAAACTAGAGGACAGAGAGTGCAGAAAAGATTCTTCCAGTTTGCTCAGTTCTTTCTGTTTGGTATCAGTGGTTGTTGGTGACAAGCTCTACAGAGCCTGAGGCTTTGTCTACACTTAGCTTATGTGAAGAGCTATTCCCTGCCTTTAGGGAATCTCTGGAGCAGACACAATGGGAACTTGGGCAGAATTGGATTGATTTCATAATTTTATACAGCATAAATATTTTTTATCATGAATGTTATACATCTTGCTTACCCCAGTTCTATACTCTTCTTGCTTCCACGAATCCACACATCAGATATACATGTAGATATTCCAAGAATACTTGGCAGCTTTGAATCAACCATAATGTAATCCTTTCTCCTAGTTCTAAGAGACCTGCCAGTGTACCTCTGGGCAAACTGATGTGTCTCTGATTCTAAAGGTAATGCCAAAGTGAATTATTCTGAGAGATTTTGAACCATAGTGGGATCTAGAGTCTGGAATCTGCTGGCGATATATTCATGGTAAGAAGCACTAATGCCATTTTCTACAAATTACATTCTGAACTGCTTTCTGGTTCAGAGATGCAGCCCTTCCCCATTCTACTAGGGAGATTTTGCTCCAGGGAGTCAGCTCTGGCATTTGTGAAGCTTGAGCCATAGGGCCCACCTGAAGATCTGCATTTCAATAGGGTCATTTACCTGGCTTATCTCTAGATAGCCCAGCCCATGATGGGCTGGACTGGAAGGTTTTGACTGGCTTCTATCTATAAAATAAGCTAGGAGAAAGGGAAAAAAAGGGCTTCCCCTTTGTATTTTGACTTCTCTTTTGCTCTCTGCCTCTCCTCTCCACCTCTCTGTTCTCTTCCCTGTTAGGCCTTAGCATGTCAGAGTGGCCATCTTGGTCTAGGATTTTAAACCTACATGTGGCCAGGGTTCAGCTAGGAACCTGAAGTCCAGAGTTTTCCTATTACTGGATTGTACATCAGAACCTATGAGAGTAAAGCCTTTAAAAACTGTGCTGGACTCTTTAGTTTTCATCCATTCCTCTCCAACTTCTGAGGTAGAAAGGAACTCATTCCCTGATATCATTGGGAACCCCAGAGGCTCCCTGACAAGTGGTCATTTATATTTTGTGGTAATATCTTTTTTGGGGGATTTGTTTTAGTTTGAGGGTTTTATTTTTTTGCCCTGATTTATATAATCTGAGACATATCAAAGAAAAAATTGTTAGAGGCAACTCATAATAAAAGGTCCATTTTTATTATAATTTTGATTTATGGTGGTCCTACTATCATATTTTACATTATAATAATTTCTGAAAACTCTAGGATATAATATGCTGAAAGGGTTGGCCACCTGATGGGGTGACTGACTGGGAGCCTCGGAACGCCGCACCTATCAAGGAAAACTCTGAGAGACCCGTTCCTATGCAAAAACAAGTGTTTATTCGTGTATACGGGTCCATAGCATGACCACAGCAGTCAGCGGCAAAGAGCTCTGAGCCCTTTCAATGGGGGTCTTTTAAAAGAAAGTTCCCACCACTACAGAAAAGCCCGTGCATAACCATCCAATAGATTTAAAATATTACATCAAGGTAAGCCAATCACTTTGTAACAAGTGACCATTACATACCAACAGGGCCATACTCAATAATTCTTTCTTTTTTTCCCCAACTTTCTTCCAACTTTATTTTTTTCTTTCCATTATTTTTTTTAAATTTTTTTTATTTTTACAATTACAAAGATATACAATTAAAAAGTTTATATTTGGGTTTTGGTCATACAGTGTTCAGCACCCATCCCGCAACCAGTGCCCATCTCCCACCACCAACGTCCCCGATTCCCTTACCCCCTCCCCAGCCCTCGTCCATGGCAAGTTCTTTATTTCTTTCCCTTTCCCTCTCTTTCTCTTTTCCTTCCCTTCCAGACTATGGATTGCAGAACATACATTAAAGGGTTGTCATGTGTATCTTTTTGCCTCTATTTAATGCTCAGTTCTAGGTTGGCATTAGTACCCTCGACAATTGTTAACACGCTGTTCCATTTTCTGTCTTACCTAGCCTCTGACTCCCACAAGTTTGGGATAATTTCCACCTTTGACAAGACCTCCTGATATATGTTTCACTTGATCTTGGATATTGGTATCATAATATGTACATATATATTTATGTTATGCAAATAAATGCAGTCATTCTGTATCTGTTCTCTCCTTCTGGCTAATTTCGCTCCAACATAATCTTCTCCATGTCTATCCATTTATAGTCAAATTTTATAACTTCATTTTTCCTAACAGCTGCATAGTATTCCATTGTGTAGATGTACCAAAGCTACTTTATCCAGTCATTGATTCTCGGGCACTCTGGTTGCTTTCAGATTCTGGCTATTGTGAATAATGCTGCTATGAACATAAAAAGTAGGGATGGTGTTTCTGCTGCCTATTTTTGGTTTCCCAGAGTAGATTCCCAGATATGGCTGGGTCAAATGGGAGTTCAATTTCTAGTCTTTGGAGGAATGTCCATACTGTTTTCCAGAACAGCTGTACCAGCCGGCATTGCCACCAACAATAGATGAGTGTCCCCTTTCTCCCACATCCACACAAGCACTTGTTGTTCTTACTCTTTTGAATATGGGCCAGTCTCTGTGGTGTAAAGTGGTATCTCATTGTTGTTTTGATTTGCATCTCTCTGATGATTAGTGATGATGAGCATTTTTTCATATGTTATTTGGCCATCCGAGGTTTCTTCCTTGTTGAAGTTTCTGTTCATTTCTTCTCCCCATTTTTTGATGGGATTGTTTGTTTTCTTCTTGTAAAGTTCTACCAGTGCCTGATATATCCTGGATAGTAACCCCTTATCAGATGGGTATTGGGTGAATATTCTTTCCCATTCTGTGGACTGCTTTTGTATCTTAGTCACTGTTTCTTTTGAGGTGCAGAAGCTTTTTAGTTTCATGTAGTCCCATATGTTTATCATTTCTTCTAGTTGCTTGGTTAGTGATGTTTCACCTTTGAAGATGCCTTTAGCTTCAATGTCGTGGAGGGTTTTTCCTGTATTTTCTTCAATGTACTTTATGGATTCAAGTCTGATATTGAGATCTTTAATCCATTTTGATCTGATTTTTTGTGCAATGTGTTAGACACAGGTCCAAATTCATTTTTTTACATGTCGTTGCCCAGTTTTCCCAACACCACTTGTTGAAGAGGCTTTCCCTTACTCCATTTTAGACTCGTTGCACCTTTATCAAAGATTAAAGGATCATGTGTTTGAGGTTGGGTGTCAGGATACTCAATTCTAATCCATAGGTCCACAGGTCTGTTTTTATTCCAATACCATGCTGTTTTAATTACTACTGCCTTGAAGTATAGCTTGAAGTTGGGAGAGGTGATGCCTCCCATCTTCTTTTTCCCGAGGATTGCTTTAGCTATCCTTGGGGGTTTATTGTTCCATACAAATTTCAGGAGTGTTTGGTCAATTTCTTTGAAGAATGTCATGAGTATCCTTACAGGGACTGCATTGAATCTGTACAGAGCTCTAGGGAGTATTACCATTTTGACAATGTTGATTCTCCCCATCCATGAGCAGGGAATGTGTTTCTATTTCTTTGTGTCCTCTTTTATCTCTTGGAGCAGTGTCTTGTAGTTTTCTTTGTACAGGTCCTTTACACACTTGGGTAAGTTGATTCCTAGGTATTTGATTTTCTGTGGCACAATTGTGAATGGAATTGTTTTCTTAATATCCCTTTCTTCTCTTTTGTTATTTGTATATAGGAAAGCCACTGAATTTTTGGGTGTTGATTTTGTATCCTGCCACTCTACCATATGCGTCTATTGTTTCTAGGCATTTTTTGGTAGAGAGTTTAGGGTTCTCTTGGTATAATATCATGTCATCTGCAAATAATGATAGCTTGACTTCTTCCTTGCCTATCTGAATGCCCTTGATGTCCTTTTCTTCTCTGATTGCTAAGGCAAGTACTTCCAGTACTATATTGAATAAAAGAGGTGAGAGTGGGCAACCTTGTCTTGTCCCTGATCTCAGGGGGAAGGCTTTCAACTTTTCCCCATTGAGAATGATGCTTGCTGTGGGCTTTTGGTAGATGGCTGTAACTATCTTGAGGGAAAGTCCCTTCAATTCCCATTTTCTGGAGGGTTTTAATCATGAATGGGTGCTGGATCTTGTCAAATGCTTTCTCTGCGTCTATTGATAGGATCATATGGTTTTTATTTTTTCTTTTATTGATATGATGTATTATGTTGGTTGACTTGCGAATGTTGAACCATCCTTGCATTCCCGGATGAATCCTACTTGGTCATGATGTATAATCTTCTTGATGAGTCTTTGGATTCTGTTTGCTAGTATTTTGTTGAAGATCTTAGCATCCGTGTTCATCAGGGATATTGGTCTGTAGTTTTCTTTCTTTGTGTTGTCTCTCCCTGCTTTGGGTATCAGGGTGATATGTGCCTCGTAGAAGCTGTTTGAGAGTGTTTCTGTTTCTTCTATTTCCTGGAAGAGCTTGAAAAGGACTGGCAGTAGGTCCTCCTTAAAGGTTTGGTAGAGTTCACTAGTGAATCCATCTGGACCTGGGCTTTTGTGTTTGGGCAGACTTTTTTAATTACTGTTTCTATTTCCTCAATGGTGATAGGCTTATTCAGGTATTGGAGGTCTTCTTGTTTCAGCTGTGGGAGGTTATAGGACTTCGGGAATTTATCCATTAGTTCTAGATTCTCATGTTTCACGGCATACAGGCTCTCAAAGTAATCTCTGATGATCTTTTGGATTTCTGTGGTTTCTGTTGTGATGTCACCCTTTTTATTTCTGATTCTGTTTATTTGGGTTCTTTCTTTCCCTGTACTTATAATCTTGCCAATGGTTTGTCAATCTTGTTTATTTTTTCAAAAAAACAGCTCTTGGTTTCATTAATCTTTTTGATTGTTTTTTTTTGGTTTCCAACTCATTGATTTCCTCTCTAAGTTTTATTATTTCCTTTTTTCTGCCTGGGTTGGGCTCCTTTTTGTTGGTCTTTTTCTAATGTCTTCAGCTGTGTAGTCAGGTTATTTATGTGGGCCCTTTCTTGTTTCCTGATGAATGCTTGCAAAGCTATAAACTTCCCTCTTAACATGGCTTTTGCCATGTCCCACAAGTTCTTATAGTTGGTGTCTTCATTTTCATTTGTTTCCAGAAATCTTTGGATTTCCTGTTTGATTTCTTCTATGACCCATTTGTTGTTCAGGAGTGAGCTGTTCAGTTTCCAGGTGTTTGGTTTGACTCCCTGTTTCTGTGTACGGTTAACTTCCATTTTCAGTGCATCATGGTCTGAAAAGATAGCTGACACAATTTCTATCTTTTTTATTTTATTTTATTTAGGTATGCTTTGTGGTTCAGCATGTGGTCTATCTTGGAGAATGTTCCATGTGCACTAGAGAAAAATGTGTATTCAGCTTTTTTGGCATGAAAAGCCCTGTATATATCCACTAGCTCTCTTTCTTCCATTTTTTTCCTTCAGGGCCAATATTTCCTTGGTGAGTTTCAGTCTTGTTGATCTATCCATCGTTGATAGATCAGTGTTGAAGTCTCCAACTATTATAGTGCTACTGTTAATGTCTTCTTTGAGGTCTCTTAGCAGTTGTTTTATGTATTTTGCTGGCCCCCTCATTGGGTGCATATATGTTTAATAGTGTAATTTATTCCTGGTGTACATACCCCTTAATTAATAAGAAATGGCCTTTGTTGTCCCTTCTAACCTTTTTCAGCCTGAAGTCTATATTATCTGATACTAATATGGCCACACCAGCCTTTTTGGAGGAGTTGTTTCCATGGAGAATGGTTTTCCAACCTTTGACTTTGAGACTGTGTTTGTTCTGATTATTCGGATGCGTTTCTTGTAGACAGCAGAATGTTGGGTTCAATTTTTTAATCCATTTTGTCACTCTGTGTCTCTTAATTGGTGCATTTAGACCATTGACATTGAGAGAGATTATTGTCATCGGATTTTGTGTCATCTTTCTGTTTGTGCTTGTTGTGCTTATGGGTTTGGTCATATTACAGTAAACCCTTCAGTCCTTCTTTTTAATGTTGGTTTTGAGTCCATGAAGTTCCTGAGTTGTTACTTATCCATGAAGTTGTGCATCTTTCCTTCATATCTGAATGTGAGTCTGTCTGGGTAAAGAATTCTTGGGGAAGCCTGCAGTTCATTGAGCCTTTTCGCAATATCCCACCATTGTTTTCGGTCTTGGAGTGTTTCATCAGAGAAGTCTGCTGTACATCTTAGAGATGTTCCTTTGTATGTGATTTCCTTCTTTGATCTTGCTGCTTTCAGTATTCTATCTCTATCTATAGTTTTTGTCATTTTTATTAAGATGTGTCTTGGAGTATTCTTGTTGGGGTTTCTTTTAGTTGGTATCCTAAGGGCCTCCTGGATCTTGAGGCAAGCGTTCTTTAGTTCGGGGACTACTCAGCAATTATGGCTTTGACAGATTCTTCTTCATCAGGGTTTTCTTCTTGCCCTTCTGGGACCCCAATGATCTGTATGTTCTTTCTCCTGGCTTCATCCTGACTATCTCTTGTTGTCTGTTCGGTAATTGTGAGTCTTTTTTTCTATCTTCTGGTGTTGTGTAGAGAATCTTTGGAACTCGTCTTCGAGATCACTAATTCTTTCTTCAGTAGCTATTATTCTGCTATGATGGCCTTCCACTGTTTTTTTTCATTTCATTTACCTCATTTTTAATATCTGTCACTTCCATTTGCATTTTCCTCACTTCTTCTCTCATGTCCTCTTGTATTTATTGATTTTGCATTCCATTGCTTCTTTGAATTCCTTATGAATCCTTAACATTTCTTTCCGAAATTCCTTATCAGAGAGGTTATACAACTCATTGGTATTGCTTGGCTCATCTGGACTAGTGACTTCACTCACAGAGCTTGATGGAATTTTGCGTTGCTTTACCATTATGACTATTGTAGGTTGCAAATGTGAGTTCTTGGGTGACTAGATAGTACAGTTAGTAGCATTAGCATCCCCGTGGTTTTGAGTTTTGGGATGTTCCCAGAAGCGCAGGGCCCAAGGGGTCCAGGGTGAAAACCAAGGCAGTTTGCCTTGGTTCCCGTTGATGGAGTTTCCACTCTTCCCTGGGGCAGCTTTGGGTCCATGGAGACACAAGAATCACACACACACCTGTTGGGGAGGTTGCAGACATTCCTGGAAGCGCAGGGCCCAAGGGGTATGGGGTGAAACCAAGGCAGTTTGCCTTGGTTCCTATTGCACTGGGCAGCTTGGGGTCCGCAGAGGCAAGAAACACACCTCAATAATTCTTTCTATATTTGGTCTGGCTAGGCGTGCGTGCGGGATTGCAAGTCAAGTCAGACCAGATAACCAGATAACAGGATGTGGGTGAGGGGGTCTCCCCGACATCTGCCAGGGTGAGAGTCAGCAGAGTCAGCAACATTTATTGTGGGAATGCAAGTCTGATCAGATACCAGGATGTGGGTGAGGGTCCCAATATCTGCCAGGGTGAGAAACAGGAATTTGTTCTGGGCCCTCTATTGTAGATACAGGAAGAAAGGGTTACTTGGACCCTAAAATGGTACTTTTCCATGAGTGGGCCTGCCCTGGTTGGGGGAGGAAGTTGCTGGGCTGCTGCCCTCCTTCAATGCCAGAGTTATAAAACATATTATGACTTTCTTTTACCAAAATAAAGCATCTGAAAACCTGTTGTGTCTCTATCTCCCAGGCATATTAAAGAACTCAGAATAGCTGTAGTTGATGCACACTATTGTTTGAAGATACTCTAGGAGACACACATGCAATAGAAGGCTTAGTTCTTCATTAGATCACTAATCACTAGACATCCCATTGTTCATTGATTTCCTAGAGCGAGTGCCAGTAACATTTCCATTTGAAATGTTCCTATCATGTGCCAGTGTAGCCCAATGGCATCTGATTTTTCAGGAATATGAAGAGCCTTAAACCGTTTGTTCAGGGTCTTGATGAAAAAAGTCTGACCGTCTTGTAGCTGGGCGGCCACATGATCTTTTGACATCCCGTGGGATCCAGTTAGTACTGGCTCTAGTCTAGTGGTCATCTCTAAATCACATTACATGTCCAGCCCATTTGATTTTTGATGCCTTGGCAAACGAGACAGCATCCCTGACTCTGGAACTCAATGTTCGTGACGCTGGCATCAGAAGCATATATCAAGTTAGTTCTTACACTGAAGAATATTTTATGATCTTGGAAAAAAATGGGATGTGTATGTTTCAGAAAAATAAGATGTAGACGAGAAACATTCACATGAGGCTAACCTCCTTAAATCTCTATTTTCTTATCCGGAAAATGTATATAGTAGTGGGAACAGAGCTAGGGAATAGCAACAACTTCCTTGGAGAATTGCTACCAAATATTGAGTGTTACATATGTACAGAACCTAAGTCTGGTCCACAGTAGGTGCTAAACCAATCCTTCACTTCCTTTTCCTTGAAAACTGAGCTTGGACTGGGGCAATAGTTCAAAGGACTGGAGCCCGTTCTCTGATGCTGGAGTCCTAGGCTTAATCTACACTACAGAGTAGTGTAAAAAAGAGCTCCAGAAGCAACCCCCAAACACTGAAGCAGGAGGAGCACCCACATACTGCAGTGTGTGGTCCCCAAATAAAAACAAACAGCACCTCTTTCCCCTGCCAAAATAAAAAAATAAGAAGCTGAAATTCAAACCAATCACTTTTAATGAGAGTATGGCTGATTGCCCTTTGTCCTAAAAGAAAATTTTCTTTTTTTATACCTAAAAAACAATAGGCCGAACTAACATAATCTGTGAAGGGGTTTTGTGCTACATTATCACCTTATGTAGGCAAACTACCCTTATCACTATGTCTATGACGATGCTAATATATTACAGACATGTGGGTTGTAATTCTCAATTTTTTGTCAGTGCATGTTTTAAAAAATACATTAAAGTGCCTATTATCTAAGCCTGCATCTACTGAGGATGCCTGTGAGCAAACACACAATTTTTTGTGCTTTGAAGATTCAGAGGTTCATGTAAATCATTGCCATAATTTTTTATCATTTGTTTTCTATTTTTTTTTTTGGTTGGGACTAAAATAGACTGCTATGGTCTCTATGGATAAGAATTAGAAAATGTCTGTGAAGGAAATTTGAATAATTCTAATTCCTCCTTATTCTCTTCACACCAAATCTTTTCCCACATTCACTTGAATGTATTTTTATGTGTTTTAATTACTTTTTTGTTTTTTTTTAATTTTTGTTTTTTGGGGGGCCACACCCAGCAATGCTCAGGGGTTTCTCCTGGCTCTGCACTCAGGAATTACTCCTGGAGGTGCTCGGGGGACCATATGGGATTCCGGGATCGAACCCAGGCCTGCATGGGCCAGCCATGTGCAAGGCAAACGCCCTACCCACTGGTCTATCACTCCAGCCCCAGCATGTTTTAATTTCTGTATTCTGTTTATATACTTGTTATTTCATATCCAAAATTTGCTTAACTATTTGTCTATCTTTCTCAATATAGATTATAAACTTGTTGAGAGTAGAAAATGTTTTATACATCGCCATATTTATGTTGTTACAAAGTACACAATGCCTCATATGGCAGCCACTGAGGGTTTGTTGTCACATTGAACATAAATCTTGGAACTATTACAACCCCACCCCCAGCCCACCACAATTTGTTTTGACTGAATAGGAGTAAGATCCAACACAGGTGTCACCTAAGAAATACTTAATTTTGTCATCATCTGAAGTATGAGGGCCAACAAAAAAAGAATTGAACTTGAAAGTGTCTACTAAATGTGTTAGAGAAATTTATTACTGACTTGTAGGTAAGAACTTATATAAATCAGAGTTTTCCAGGCTTTTTGGCCCCATATTGTCTAATATGGCTGTTGTGTCTGAGAATGCAGTTTAGGGAAATAGCCAGAATGATCCCAGAGACAAGGAATATTTACTGCTTGACATTGTACACACAATGAAATCACAATTGATCAAGACAGAGAAAATACTCTGCCAGTAGTCTTCGTGGAAGAAGGGGGAAGCTTTGGGCCAGCACCTGTGTGTTACTGGGGATTGAACCCAGGGTTGGCTCTGTGTAATATAAACACCTTACCTCCTATTCTATCTCTCCAGCCTATTCTAAGAGGAGCTTAAATAATGATGTATATAAGGGAATTCGTTAGAAAACAAAATGAAACAATCCTGCTTTGCCAGAGTGGTGAGTTTTAAATTTTTTTCTTATAAGAGAAAGATACAATATTAACACCTACTACCATTCATTAAGACCCCTTTAACTAGACCTTCCCACCTACCACCCTCTTTTCTGATAATCTTAGTTTTGTTGCCAGTGTCCATTAGCTTAATTTAAATTTTTGGTTTGGTAATCTGCTTAGATTGCCTACATGGGTGAAAACATTTAATATTTGTTTTCCTCCTGACTTACTGTGCTTTACATAATTCCTTGTGTTACATTTTGCTACAAATAATGAATTTTCATGTAATGCTGAATTGTATATTTAATTTCATTGTATGTACATATCGTATCTTTATTACATAAGCCACTGATGGACACTTAAGTCCATAGCCCATATCCTAGCTGCCATAACTGTTTCAGTAAACACTGGTGTGGATTTAATGTTTTGAGTTAATGATTTATTATTCTTCAGAGATTGGAACTGTTGGATTATATTTAGATTTAATTTTATTTTTTTTGAGGAAGTTTAATTCTATTCTCTAAAATTGTTCCTTCAAGCAAGTTTCATAACACCAACTGTGTAGGAGGGGTCACTTTGCTCTGTACTATCACCATTAATTACTGTAATTATCCTTTTTAGGGACCAGAGCAATAGTACAGCAGTTAAAGCATTTGTCTTGAACGTCGCTGACCTGGATTTGATCCCTAGCATCTCATATGGTCCCCTGTGCACCGCCAGGAATAATTTCTGTTGCAAAGCCCAGTGTACCCCTGAGCATTGCTGGGTGTGATGAAAAAAAATTATCCTTTTTAATCTCAGTCCATTCTTAGATTAAAGATATATGTTACAGTATCTTATTGTGGTTTTGATTTTGCATTTCCCCTATAATAACTGATAAATATTATTCCTTTTAATAATACATATGTCCCTATGGTCCTTCTTCTTGCCCATTTAAATATTGGGCTTTGTATTTGTTGTTGTTGAGTTGTATGAGTACTTCATAGTCCTTGGATATTAGATCTTTATCAGATGTCAATTTCTTTTCCCATCTTATAAGTTGTTCCCTTATTCTGTTGATATTTTTGCTCTAAGATTTTTTTTTATTTTGTAGTTCTGTTTGTTTACTTTAATTTTTTTTTTTGGTTTTGGTGCCACATCGGGTGATGTCCAGAATGTACTCCTGGTTCAGCACCCAGGAATTACTCCTGGCAGTGCTCAGGGATCATATGGGATGCTGGAGATTGAACCAGGTCAGCTACACACAAGGCAAATGCCCTACTCACTGTACTATTGCTCAGGGCCCCTATTTGTTTACTTTTGCTTTCATTTCCCTTGATGTTGGTGTCTAAAGTCCTAAAGAGATCTGTAATTCTGTAACAAAAATCACCTATCTGATATTATCAATGTATTTTATGGTATCATCATGCCCTTAATACTCTTTGAATTTATTTATGGGAATTAGAATAAATGAAATTTGACAATTATTTAGTGTTTATTCTTTGGAAGGTGTCTAGTTTTCTATACTACTTGGTTTAATAAACTATAAGATAAGCATTATGGACCTTTTTAATTTGTTTTGTCTGTTGGCTCATAGATGGCCATGCTCACTCCTGCTGGGCTCAGAGAGGTGTATGGGATACTGGGGATCAAATTTGGGTGATCTGCATGCAACACAAGAGCCCTACCACCCATACTAGTTTAAATATTTAAATAGTTGTTAGTTACCACTCTGTCACTATCTTCAAGGAAGCTTCTTGAAAGCAGACACTGTATCTCCAGTGCTTGAACTATGGCTGTATACACCAGCCATCCTATGATGTCGGACCTGGCCCAGCATTGGTTACCATTGTCAAAAAAGTAAGCTCCAAACCAGTAGAGCAGGGCATGTCATTAGCAGGAAAGATGAATTGACTTAGTGAAAGGAAAGACTTCTACTATGTGAAGGATATAATTTTTTTATAGGTTTAGGGAAAAGACCCAAGGATTAAGAATCGATTGCTTTGCTTATAAAAACAGAGATTTCCAACCATTTAGCCTCCTTGGAGAAATGTGCTCTATCATAGAAAAGACCTCATGAAACTACATCCTGGCCTGGAGGGTATCTTAAGAGAAGCGAATGTGTCTGTGGTGGCTAATCAACTGAGACGTGCATCTCATTCACCTCAGAAGGTCTTACAGATCGTTGCCCACTCATTCACCATTACCCAAGATTATAATATAATATCCTTCTCTTCATCTTGACCACTATTTTCAGTTTGAGCTTTAATATCTGTGAAACATTAAAAAGTTATCATTGTCTTCTGCACAGCTTCCTTTAAAAAACACACTGAGAGTTCTTTAAAATGACCATTAGTTTTCTTTTGCCAAAATTTAAAAAAAATTATCTAGAGATAATTTTTAATTATCATTAATAATGATTTGTTCACTCATCCTTTCATCAAACATATATTGAATTGCTATTATTGTGTAGTTAGGTTGTGTTGGAGACTAGGGATAGAGACATGAAAGAGGTGGTCAGGTCTGGGGCAGATATATCGTTACAGAGATATATCGCTATAGAAATATATTGTTACAGTAGTATTGGGTCAATATGCTGAGGGGTGAGTGTTGATACAGAGGAAAGGGGGCTCAGAGGAGATTGTGGGGGAAGGCTCTTGGAGGAGTCGATCTCTGAGATGGTCTTAAGAGTCAAGTAGGAATTAGGTAAAGATGGGAGGGAAAATGCAGAAATGGCAACTTGCACTAATGTAATCCATAATCATGGGATATCTGGTGTGTACAGCCATGGTTCAGGCACTGGAGATACAATTCCTGCTTTCAAGAAGCTTCCTTGAGGGTAGGAACAGAGTGGCAACTAAAATTATTTAAATAAAAATTATTTAAAGTAGTAACTGATAAGCTATATAGAATATAAATATTCTATGAAGATAACATCATCACAGATAATAGAACTTGAGCATTGGTCTACAGAACTGAACTTATCACGGGGGAGAATGTTGGGGGAAGACACTGAGCCCATGGTGGAGGGAAGTTGACCGTTTTGTGGAGGTTGTGGGAAGCTGACAGTCTTGTGGCGGATGCGCTCTTGGAGCACTGTATGTATAAGAACCTACCATTAGATGTTGAACTGTAGCATAAATCATCACAGTGCTCCAAATTTTTAAAAAGGGAAGCAAAAGACAATTCCTTCTCTACAAAAACAACTAAACTACAATGAAAGAGTTTCATATGCCAAACCTTGGAAACATAGGAGGGGAGTGATGTCTTATTAATGACGCAACACTAGCACACTAGGGTAGTAAATAGCATAAAGCTTTATTGAAGTTAAGGAAACACTGATAATAATTTTAGCTCAAAGCATAACGGAAGAAATAAAATTGGCCACAGAAGAGATAGTTAGGGGTGTGGTGGCAGAAGACAGTTTTAGTTAGAGGATGGGCAAGGTTTCTTTGGTGACCTCAGATTTGGAAAGGAATCCTGGAGGGTGAGTACTTGGCAGGCAAGCAGCGATGGCTTATTTGGATGAGGTAGGAGAAAGCTGACAGACAGGGAGCACCTGAGCCTGAGGCTGTGGGCTTGGAGGAATGAAGATCAGAGGTCAAAAAATAGGGATCTTATGGGTCCTAGTTAGGCAGGATTTTATTCTAAAGTCATCAGGATCAGTGGGAGATTTCAACAGATGAATGATAAAAAATCTGTTCAGCCGTTTTGAAGATTGCTGTGGTTTCCACTTGGAGGGACAGAATGCCAATGAACAGAGTGGGAGCAGAGCAAGCAGCTGGAAAAGCACGCTGGGCCCAGCTGTGGTGGTGTCTTGAATCAGAATTTGGGCAGTAGGGGTGGAGAGCAATATGCCAGCTTCACGATATATTCCAGAAGCCATGCCAGCAGAATTGGCTGACTGATAGAGTTTAGAGAGTAATTATAGGCAAAAAGCTGAGTTTTTGGTAAAAAGTACAAATACAGGCAAAATCAAGACACTTTAGGGACCAGTGAGCAGTCACTTAAGGCAATGGATTAATTATTAAGTTTGAAATTTAAAAAACTTCATATCAGTCTTCATTTTGATACTTCCGCAGTTGTGTAGCTTTGGTCCTATGAGTGTGGTGTCTTCAGGTGACAATATTTATGCTCTCTTGGGATGTTGTCGGGTTTCATTAAGCTGATATGTGTAAGTTTTAAAGGAATTTGACATGTAATAAGAGCCAAACAAATGATAATTCTTATCACAGACTTAAAATGTCTCTGAGATTAGTCCTTAAAAAAAAGCCAAAAACGAACAAGTTTACATTAAAATACAAATATACATGTAAGATATTCAGGTTTACAACTTTTTGTTCTGTGTGTTTTGCTTAGAGTTCAATGAAGGAAAAATCAGCTCTATAGATTAGCTGGTCGTTAATTGGAAATGCGCTTTCTGTTTGTGTGAATAGTCCTCGTTTTTTCCTTCTTGTCTTGCCTACATTTATTTCTTTGATTGGGAATGATTGACTTTATCTGGTCTTAAAATACCTGTGTGCAGGGAACTCTCAGAGGTGTGGTCCTTTTATTAGCCGAGGATAGGAGACCTGTGCTAAGCACTTCTCAGCCCTCCTGTGACTAAATCACAAAGGCGATAAAGTCATTTCTTTTTATATCCATGGTTAAGAAGCAGCTTAGAAAGGCAGTACAGTGATGAGGGATGAGAGGATTAAGTGATTAAAGCGGAGAGGAGGGGCAGTTGCTGGGTTGGGATAGACTGTGGAAATGTTAGCTCTAGACAGTTCAGCTCTTTAAAACATGGCTGGAGGCTGCAAGAAGGGCTGGGTGCTAAGTTTCAAAGGTGAACTAGAGTCTTACAAGGCACTTTATCAAGGCAGAATTAGGGTCTGAGATAAGACAGACTTGCAAAGAGCCAAGTAAAAAGGCACCCTGAAAAGAGGGCTTAGAATTTGTGACCCCCCAAATGGGATGCACACATGAAACACGGTGCCTCATTCATTAAATGAATTTCTCATTCAATGAGAAATTTCTCATTCAATGAGAAATTCATTCCAGCCAGTGATCTTTGAAAATCTTTTAAAGAGATGGCGCTTGAGTTGGGCAAACAGGATAATGGCTCTTTGTGCTTGGAGGGGGGGTGGGGGGTGGGGGGGGGGGAGCTGTGCTTAGATAGGAGGTGTTTTTGCGCTGCTTCTCTCAAACCTGCCTGGTACTGTGGCTGACACACACTGGTCTTTCAAAATGCACTACTGGGCCGGAGCGATAGCCCAGCGGGTAGGGCGCTTGCCTTGCACGCCGGCCGGCCTGTGCTGGCCTGGGTTCGATCCCCGGCATCCCATATGGTCCCCTGAGCACCGCCAGGAGTGATTCCTGAGTGCAGAGCCAGGAGTAGCCCCTGAGCATTGCCGGGTGTGGCCCAAAAAGCAAAAAAAAAAAAAAAAAAAAATGCACTACTGACTAAAAGTGTGAAAGGCTTATATAGGACCACGTGGGGCTGGGACATGGAAGAAAGGGAGGTGCTTTGCTGTCTGTATTTCTGTTGGATTTCACCATCTCACTTTAAAAAATTCAGATAAAATATACATGCCGTAAAATATATGATTTCAACTTTGTGGGGGTGCTCTGAAGCATTGTTCAGGAGATCTAGGGGCCACTTCCAGGACTAGTTGGCTGACCAGGTCAGTGTTTCATTGCTTACGTCCAGTGGTGCACTGGGTCCTCCAGGGAAACTTCCAGAAATATTCCAGGGGACTCTGAAGTGCTGGGGATCCAACCAGGGTTGGGCACAAGTAACCTTGTACTATAGCTCCAGTCCTGATTCATTATTCTTGAAGTCTAGTTCAGTAGCACTCATTACTTTTATAATGGTCACCATTTTGTTTCCAAAAAATTTTAGCATCCCCAGTTGAAACACTGTAACTAATAAGAATAATTCCCCATTCTCCCCTTCCCTCAGTCCCTGATTATCACTAACCTACTTTTTGTCTTTGTGCATTTATTTTCTTATTCTAGATATTTAATATAAATGGAATGATACGTATTTGACTTCTTTACTTCCTCTTATTTGCAGCTTGGAAATACTTAGAAGTTGCTCAGACGTCTTCTCTCATAGTATGGTTTCAACTCAAAGCTCAAGTCACTTTGGGTTGTGCTTATCTCCTTCCTGTTTGATTTCACAAAGTAAAATCTTATAAAATTAATCAGCTTCACTTTGTATTTCTAGAAGCACAGCTACCAGTGTTTAGGGCTTACCGTAACTCTGCTCAGTGATCAGTCCTGGTGTGGCTTTGAGAACCAAAAAGTGATACTGAGGACATAAACTAGGGTTGGCATATGAGAGACAAACACGCTAACCAATGGATATCTCTCTGATGCTCAGTCTCATCCTTCAGTGAGTTTGTGTGTGTGTGTGGTGGGGGGGGATTGCACACCTTCTCTCTCTTCTGGATGGCAGATGTTTTATGCTCACTTGTTTAAATAAGACCACACATCTTGTGATGTTTGTGGAATGGATGCTTAAATTAACAAAAGATAAAGAGGGACTGTGGTGATCATAGAACCGGTAGGGCACTTGCCTTGCTTGCAATGAGTCTGGTTTGATGTGACCCTGTGAGTCCTGCTAGAAGTGATCCATGAGATCAGAGCCAACCAGGAGAAAGGCCACTGCTGGGAGGGGGAGGAAGAGGAGGAGGAGGAGAGAGGGGGGAGAGGGGTGAAGGAGAGAGAGAGAAAGAGAGAGAGAGAGAGAGAGAGAGAGAGAGAGAGAGAGAGAGAGAAGAGCCCCAGAGGGACTGGTATTCAGATCTAAGGCAGTTTAATAGTCAAGGATGCTAAAGAAAAGAAAGCATGCGGAAATGTGTAAGCTCAGAACAACACGAAGCTCATCTGAGTATTGAAATCATGAGGACAATATTAGAGGTTCTGAGAAATATGATATAAGGCAGGGCATCGAAAGAGGAGTAGGTGAGGCTGGAATGTATTAATGACAAGCTTGATTAGAATAACAACTCCCTTTTTTTTTTTTTTGCTTTTTGGGTCACACCCAGCGACGCTCAGGGGTTACTCCTGGCTCTGCACTCAGGGAATTACTCCCTGGCGGTGTTCAGGGGACCATATGGGATGCTGGGGATTGAACCTGGGCTACAAGCAAGGCTGGGGATTGAACCGGGCCGCAAGCAAGGCAAACGCCCTACCCGCTGGGCTATCTCTCCGCCCCTATTTTTTAAAAAAAAAATCAGATCTGCTATTGGCTGAAACTTTTTACAAGTTTTCTCTTTTAATTTGGACAGGATTCTCATGCAAATGCTATTTGTTGACTTTGAAGTGATTGATTCTCAAGTTGAATCTTAGAATGAGGTGCCTACTACAAGTCATCAACTCATGAAATGGTAGAGAGAAGATTAGAATTAAGGTGCAGCTCGCTCCAAAATGCAGTTTCCGCTAAGAGAAAATCTCTCCCCTTATTTGGAATGTGCAGTGGGGAACATATAGATAAAAGGACAGTCAAAGAATGGAATAAATAAAGCATCATGGCTACTCCCTGGAAAAAATATTCAGTCCAATAGCCCCAGCGGCATCAAAGAAATATTGCATACCATAGTAAAGGGAACTAGGAAAAATAGAATGAAAAAGAAAGTATACTTCTCCCCATAGTGAAGCTTGGAGAATAATGATTATAAGCTCAATGTTAGTAATATGAACACTCAGGGACAAGGGTTGTAATAGCACCCACCCTTGTGCATTTCTTGTTATCTTGTGTGCTATGGCAACATGGATTATTAAAAATAGTTCTGAAGCCCAGGGAAGATCAGTCACTTCTGTTCCTTTTTAGGTCACCCAGGCTAACACAATAGCAAAAGAAAACTTGTCAGTCTGCTACAGAATGCACAGCATTTACCCTGGGATAATTTAAAAGAACAGAGATATTTGTACTTAGAGCTATATAGAGTAACACCTGCTTGCTGATTTGTCCAATAAGGGAATCAGATTTCTTCTTGTGCTGTCGGTCTCCTGCCATATCATTTATAAAAGGCTGGCTATAAAACGTGTCTGCTGGGGCAGCAAGAATAAAAACTTTATTAGGGGAAAAGTAGTTTGAAATAGTCCATAAACCAAAATCTATTTAAGACATTTAATTTTGGGCATTACCAGGCAAAAACATGTTTCTTTGCAAACAAACCAGAAGGGTCATAATTCCTATGCTGATGGAGAGAACATGGTCGTGCTTGGTAGGTTATATTGGTTTCTGGGCATGGTGGGGTAGAAAATTTGGGGAGGCAAATAATTAGTAAGGTCCACCACCCCTCCTGTTGTGATCCAGAAAGGCGCTGAACTAAGTATTGGGAACATGGGGAAGATCAGTGTGATGAGATGATTGTGTGGCTGGTTCAGCCATGGAAGCCGAGGGTGCATTAGCATAAGCACGTCTTCACCTGTCTCTGCGTCCGTGGAATTGTTTCACATTAGCAGTAGCTAGCATTCTGGTTTCTCACTGACGGTTTTGACTCGTACTTTCCTTCACCAAGAACACACACACACACACACACACACACACACACACACCACAGACATACAAATTTCCTCCATATTATGAGTAGTGAGAAAGCTTGTAAAATACAGAAAACTAGCAAGAAGGAGAACATAATTCATTTTGGTTCTCTCAGAAAGACTAAGTGGGTTTTCTTTGACATGTGTCTATTAAAAAATGAAATCATGATCATTCCTCTATATGAAGTTGCATGCACTGGTTTAATTTATTAATTTATATTTGTTTACATGTGCAAGGTGGAAAACATTAAAAGTATAAAGAAGAAAATGTACAAAATTTCACCATTCAGAGATAAATACTATTGCTCCTTTTACTATATATTTAAAATATATTTATTTCATCTTTTTTATTTGTATATCTCACGGTGGTATAATAAAATACTTAAAAAATAAAAATAAAATAAAATATATTTATTTCAGAGTTTAAAATATAGTAATTGCTGTGGTATTTGTAACTTTAATGTGAAAGATGATTAAAAGTGGAATTGAAAAGGATGATACATACTAGGGGCTAACTTTTATTTTGTTTTTTATCATTTTAAGAAACAAAAAAGGCTCTAATACTTGGGCCATTCTATATGAGTTTTAAAATTGAGAAAATCAGTAATCACTGCAAATGGCTATGATGCTCTCCATACTTTTATGAAGAAATAAGAAAAATAGTTTAGTAATATTTGTAGCACAGCATATTAACTATGTACATAGCTTATTATCACAGTATTTGCAGGAACAGAATAATGTAGGTTATTTTAAGTTGTACCCAAATATTGCCAACACTTTCCATAAACTCTAGAATGAACATCAGGACTCAAAACACATGATTCCTCATATTGGTCAGCTAGAGAATGCTGCCACAGTGGTTTTGCAGAGTCAAACAATATTTAGGATTATAGAATTCATCTGTGAATATAAAATCTTATAGAGATCCCTTTATGAGGTATGTAATGAGCAAAAGAGGATGGATATGCTACAATTTGAACTTTTTGTTCTCTTTTTTTAAAATTTTTTTAATTTTTTTTTCTTTTCCCAAATTTTATTACACCACTTTTAGACATAAAATTGCAAGATGCTCGTGTAGAGTTTTGGTTCCATGGTGTTCCAACACCCATCCCCTCCACTCGAATCCATTTCCCATCACCAATGTCCCCACTTCCCTCCCCCTCCCACACCTCAACTACGTGGCTGGTTCTGTATGTCTTTTCTCTCTCCTCTCTATCTCTCCCTCTCGCCTAACTTTCCTATACTTCGCAGAATGCAGTACATTAAAGAACACAACTGTTTCCACTAGTTTGATGGACTGCGTGGCCACAAGTGGCCGTGCAACTTAGGGGCCTCATGGTCAGCATCTGGACAGCGAAGGTGGCAGCTAGTGTGGTGGGCGAATCTCATCCGCTGCTTCCGGCCCCCCCAGAGGCAATGGGCCCACTCCCCAAAACCCATTTGTCCTCCTGGGAGCCCCATGGTCAGCTGAGCCTGGGGAGGTGGAGTTCCAGCTTTCCCAGCTGTGTTTGAGACTGCATGCTATGGCTGGTCACCCCAGGGCAGCTCCTGAGTGGGACCACCAGGCTCGACAAAATGGAGGGGGAAGGGCCGACCCCTGACTCCA
This sequence comes from Cryptotis parvus, assembly GCA_021461705.1. Taxonomy (NCBI): domain Eukaryota; kingdom Metazoa; phylum Chordata; class Mammalia; order Eulipotyphla; family Soricidae; genus Cryptotis; species Cryptotis parvus. The sequence continues at coordinate 297,501 of JAJIBD010000632.1, read as the reverse complement.
TCTGACGAATTCCCAGTGATTCCCGCTTCTGGGAGCTGCCTATCTGGGCTCGAACTGGTTTTGCTCTGTTAATCTGGTCTTGAGGTAGCATCCCAGTGTCCGGACAGCGAAGGTGGTGGCTAGTGTGGTGGGCGAGTCTCATCTGGCTGCTTCCGGGACCCCCAGAGATGATGGGCCCACTCCCAAAACCCATGTGTCCTCCTGGGAGCCCCATGGTCAGCTGAGCCTGGGGAGGCGGAGTTCCAGCTTCCCCAGTCGCATTTGAGACTGCATCAAACTTTTGTTCTCTTAAAGTAAGATTTTTCTCCTGGTTTTGGTGCATATTATGACTTTCTCCTCTAAAAGAATATACATGTGGAAGTGTATTTTACCTTTGTTATTAAAAGCAACTTGACTAAGTGTGAAGTTCTTGCTAACTCCCCACCGTTTCAATTATGTACTGATAATAGTTCAAGAATAAAATTATGCATTGTCACAAAGACTGGTGATTCATCCTAATAGTTCTTTGATTTTTTTTTTTTAACCTTCAGAATATATCCTCTAAGGGATAGACCCTAAAGGTAGTTTTATGTTCAGAGAAATTTTGGAGAATGTTTTAGTGTGGTTGCCACTTTTATGCACAATGGACTGATTTGTGTTGGATTTTATTTAATTTTAAGTGTATTTTAAAATTTAACCTAAAATTTAAATATGTAATCTATTTACATGTTTTAGAAACCAAAGTTGTATGCAAGTGTATATTTAAAGTTTCACTGTCTATATCTAATTTTTATAACTCTCTAGAAGATCTTCAGTTAGTTTCCCCTGGTAGAGTACCAAACAGTAGGGACCATGCAGCAATCATGAGTTGCAGAACTTGGTGATATTTGTCTCCCCATGGACTCATTCAACACTAAAGCCCAGAGATGTGGCACGGCTTGGACCCAGTGCTGCTGGGACCATCATTGTCATATCATGTATTTCTGGGAGGGAAAGTCATGAGGTATTGGGTATTAAACGCAGGTCCCTGTGAATATAGAGTATGGTCTTCTGACTCCTGAGTGTTTCCCTAATCCCTCATCATCAAAATTTTGAATTCTTTTTGAAAAATAAGCAAATTATGCATGTAAATTTATTCCCCTTCTCCTACATAGAGGATATCCAACTCAGTGTAATTTGTACTTTAGTTTTAAAAATGTTTGTTGTTGCTGGGGGGTTCTTTGTCCTTTTATAGCTAAAAGATGTTCTTTGTAGATGTTCCTTGTAGATGTTCTTTGTAGATGTTCTTTGTCCTTTTAGCTATAAAAGGACAAAAGAACATCTACAAAGAACATCTGGCTCGGGCATATCTCTTGACTCTGGAACAACGAAGGAGCTATGCTTGGAATATCATGCCTCACTCCAGTGAGAGAAGGAATCGGGGTTCTGACCTCCATCGCTATTCCAGAATCATGGATGCTGTCTCGTTTGCCAAGGTATCGAACATCAGATGGGCTGGACATGTAATGCGATTTGGAGATGACCGCTGGACTAGAGCCGTTACCGACTGGATCCCATGGGATGTCAAAAGATCACGTGGCCGCCCACCTACGAGATGGTGAGACTTCTTCGTCAAGACCCTGAAGGAACGGTTTGAGGCTCTTCATATTCCTGAAGCAACCAGATGCCATTGGACTGCATTGGCACGTGATAGGGTCAAATGGAAATGTTACTGGTGCCCGCTCGAGCAAATCGATGAATAACGGGATTCAAGTGATCAAGTGATCAAGTGTTGGGGAGTCACACCCAATGATGCTCCAGAGGTTACTCCTGAATATGCACTCAAAATTATTCCTGGTGGTGCTTGGGGACCCCATGGGATGCCAGGGATTGAACCCAGGTTGGCTGCATGAAAAGCAAGCATGCTACCCGCTGTTCTAACTCTCCGTCTCTGTGCAATAGTTTTTTTTTAATTTTAGCTTAGCAAAACTTCCTAATAAGTAATTCCATTTTATTTCTCAGCTATCTCGCCTCTGCTATATCATGGCATGGTCTCTATTCTGTATAGTGAACTGCTTAACCACTTATGTTAAACAAGGACAGAGATTTCCCTTTTTCTTTATTTGTTGTTATAGTAGCCATATATAATCTTGTGGTTGAATTGTTTTGTATTTGTTGAAAACTTTCTTCAAGGCCTTTGTCATTGCCATTTTCTTCAGGTGTTCTCGAATCTACAGAGAAGCCCAAGTTTAGGTTTTCTCAGCATAGTTCTAGTTTTTTTTTCTTTTTGGGTCACACCTGGCAATGCTCAGGGGTTACTCCTGACTGCACTCAGGAACTACTCCTGGAGGTGCTCAGGGGACCATATGGGATGCTGGGGATCAAACCCGGGTCAGCTGCGTGGAAGACAAATGCCCTACCCGCTGGACTATCACTCCAGCCCCATAGTTCTAGTTTTATTTGAAATGCAAGTAAAGTTACTTTAGATACTGGCATGACATTGGTAGCAGTTTAGGCTTCAGTGAGAGGGGTCATAGGAATAGCTGATTCTGTCCTTTCATTCATATATTCCTGGAACTTTGCACCAGAGTTGAATGTGGGAAAGCCAGACATCATTCTCATTTAATATAAAAAGAGATAGGAATTCCCTCCCTTTCGCACTCCTTCCCTACTTCCCTTCCTTTTTTTCCTGGTGGGAGCTGGGGGTCATATGAGGTGCCATGGATTGAATCTGGATCAGTTTCATGCAAGGCAAGCACCTACCTCCTATACTATGTCTTCGGCCTGGATTTTCACTTTGGGAGCAAGAAAGGCAATAAGATCACTAATTAAACCTTGATTTCAAAAGCAGCCAGTTATGATTTATTGCCAACATTTGTTTCATGTTCTTTAATTGTATTCTTTTCCTTCACAATTAATTAAGCACACATTTGACCTGCCTAAGTCCAATGAGAATCTGATTAAGGTGACAGATTCTCTGTCTTCAGGATCCTTAATGATTTTCATCTTTATTCAATTGTATTAAATTTCTATTGCCTATACCTCTTATCACTTGTATCAACATTTTCATTTTCTGTTTTCTATTCATTTAATCGAATAATTGGACACAAAATAAGGAAAGTTCAAATAATCATACAAATATTGTACCAAAATAGTACAGCTCACTTGTCGGTACAGTACTATGTGTTAGTCTGCATTGCTCTTTCCTTAACTGTTGAATCAAAGTCGGTATTTGGCATATGCAGAGAGGTTTGGGGTAATGATAAATAGTGCATAAATGCAAAGACTGTTGTAAGCTGAAAACATGAAAGTTGAAGCAGTTTCTATATTTTATGAGAAGCTGGGGATTGCCAAATGGGTAGCTGCTAGGTCACTGTCATTTAAAATTGAGTGATAAGAAGAATGTGGTCTTCCAATGACCTAATGTACACACAAATTGCTTTGCAAGCTGATTATAATATGTGAAGTTCTAATCCTCATCTTTTGTTGCACTTTCCTTCTAACCCATCTATTGCCTAGTATTTTCTTGAACTCTGAGAAGGCTCTGAGAATCAAATCATAGATTGAAAGAATCAGCTTAAAAATGTGTATATTTGAGGTCATTGGATTCTTCAGGTAGTCCAAATGCCTCTCAGATTTTTTATAAGGCAAGTAATATGTCTCTTTATCTTAGGTATTAATGCTAGTCTATGAATGGATTTGAAACATACAAAATCAACTCTGGGTTGTTTATAAAGGATTAATTCTGCTTGCATTAGAAAGCCTAGGAAGAGTAGCAAAGACTCTTGCCTGACTTGTGAAGGAGTAATGTTTGACTCAATGTAGAATGACAGCTCAGGACAATAGGGAGAATTTCAGGAAATATAGTAAATGAAATGACAATGCGGGATAAGACCAGAAGTATGAGGTTTTAAAATATCATATGAAATTAGTAGAAAAGATTTAGAACAAACAATTTTATTAATGCTGTATGCATTAGGATTTTAGACCTGAGATCAAAACTGGAGAGTAAAGGAAAGAGGAAGATACCAAACCACATGTTTGAACCAGGAAGCAGGATCCAGAATGGACTGTCATTCCCTGGACAGCATGCATTCCAGGGGTTCTGGCTCAGAGACCGAGAGCCAGCTGCACAAGACACACATTATTGTTGTTCCCATTTCCCAAAGGGTCATCATGTAGAGCAAGGGCTGGTTAAATAAAAACATTAGAGAGAGTGGGGCCGGAGTGATAGTACAGTAGGTAGGGTGTTTGCATTGCATGCAGCTGACCCGGGTTCAATCCCAGGAATCCCATATGGTCTCCTAAGAGAAGCAGAACTATGGAATGAGATATAGGGTCAGGAAAAGAAAGCATAAGAAATGTGAGGATATTGAATGGCTTAGATGAGTGTTTTTCAAACCCTGAGTTACTTGGGTGCTATCTGGCCAATGGGAGTGAGACTTCAGCATCTCCAGTCAATGAGGCACTGGGACACAAAAGAGAAGGAGGAGGAGCCCGAAGAAAGGCTGCTGCTCCCATTTCCTGTGACAATTGTTCTCCTAGTTTTCCTATCCAGTCTTACTTAAGATTATTTGAAAGGGAGTTACTGCTGTATATTAGTTTCCTGTGTTATGTGTAACAAAATGGCACGAACTCGGTGGTTTAAAACAGATTATTCTCACATTGTTCTGGAGGTCAGAAGTCTAAAAATCAAGTTGCCAGCAAGTCCATATGCTCTTAGGAGATGGGGAGAATTGTTCCTGCTTCCACTAGTTTCTGGGGCGGGGGAGGGGGTTGGCATTCCATGACTTATGACTGAATTTTTTCCCCATTTCATCCTTACCTCATTATCTCCCCTGGAGTTGGGTGTCTAATCACTTTCTGCTTCTTTTTTTAAGAACACCTGTGATGGTATTTATGGTTTATAAAGATATTTTAGGATAATATCTTCATCTAAAAAAATTCTTAGAGTCCATTGAATTTTAAATTAGATTATGCATCTATTCTATTCCATAGGTCCACAGGTCTGTTTTTATTCCAATACCATGCTGTTTTAATTACTACTGCCTTGTAGTACAGTTTGAAGTTGGGAAAGGTGATGCCTCCCATCTTCTTTTTCCCGAGGATTGCTTTAGCTATCCTTGGGGGGTTTATTGTTCCATACAAATTTCAGGAGCGTTTGGTCAATTTCTTTGAAGAATGTCATCCGGTATCCTCATAGGGACTGCATTGAATCTGTACAGAGCTCTAGGGAGTATTACCATTTTGACAATGTTGATTCTCCCCATCCATGAACAGGGAACGTGTTTCCATTTCCTCTTGTCCTCTTTTATCTCTTGGAGCAGTGTCTTGTAGTTTTCTTTGTACAGGTCCTTTACATACTTGGGTAAGTTGATTCCTAGGTATTTGATTTTCTGTGGCACAATTGTGAATGGAATAGTTTCCTTAATATCCTTTTCTTCTCTTTCGTTATTTGTATATAGGAAAGCCACTGACTTTTGGGTGTTGATTTTGTATCCTGCCACTCTACTATATGCGTCTATTGTTTCTAGGAGTTTTTTGGTAGAGAGTTTAGGGTTCTCTAGGTATAATATCATGTCATCTGCAAATAATGATAGCTTGACTTCTTCCTTGCCTATCTGGATGCCATGGCATAAATATATATGTACATATTATGATACCAATATCCAAGGTCAAGTGAAGCATATATCGGGAGGTCTTGTCAAAGGTGGAAATTATCACAAACATGTGGGAGTCAGAGTTTAGGTAAGACATAAAATGGAACAGGGTGCTAATAATAGTCGAGGGTACTAATGCCAACCTAGAACTGAGCATTAAATAGAGGCAAAAGGATTCACATGACAACCTTTTAATGTATGTTCTGTAATCCATAGTCTGGAAGGGAAGGAAAAGAGAAAGAGAGAGAAAGGCAAAGAAATAAAGAACCTGCCATGGAGCAGGGCTGGGGAAAGGGGGAGGGAACCGGGGATGTTGTTGGTGGGAGATGGGCACTGGTGGAGGGATGGGTGCTGAAACACTGTATGACCAAAACCCAAACATGAATTTTTTAATTGTATATCTTTTTTATTTGTATGGAGATGGGCACTGGTGGAGGGACGGGTGCTGAAACACTGTATGACCAAAACCCAAACATGAACTTTTTAATTGTAAAAAAAAATTAGATTATGCAGATTAATTTTAGCCTAAATGTCTCCAAATAAAGTGATAGTCACAGGTTAGGGGGATTAAATTGAGGACATATCATTTTGGGGGATACAGTTCACACCATTACATGCTGCTAAAAGAGTTTGAAAATTTTGCATCTTAAGTGGAATAGGTTTAACCCCACAAAAGAAGAATAATAGGATTACATAGCCATAGCACTCAATCTTTGGAGGTATGGGTACGCAATACTATTTTCTGGAGAGAGGGGCTTGTACTATATTCAGCAGTGCTCAGAGTTTACTCCTGGCCCTGTGCTCAGGGCTCACTCATGGTAGTATTTGATGGACTATATGGATTGAAATTTGGGTTGACTCCATGTAAGACAAGCACTATAACTTCTATATATCTCTGGCCATGCAATATGGCATTTTTCTATAAGTAGATAAAACAGGATTGAAAGGGGTTTGACTCATACAGATACAGCAGGAGCTAAGGAGGAAAACACCAGGTCTCAGGTAGCTAATTCCACCCATGGAATAGGTAGCCAATCAAAATGTAGAAGGGAAACCTGGGGGTGGGATTTGGCAACAAATTAAAGACAACCCCAGTCAAAACCGTAGGCTCCTCCCCATTAAGGAGAATCAAGAGAGGAGAAGAGAGAGGAGGCAAGAGGAGAAGAGAAGAGTTGGACCTCTCTCTGGCCAGCTGCTCCCCAACCAGCGCCCTCCCTCTCTCCTTGGATCAGGTAGGGCCGCATGCCCAGGTACAGGGCCCAATAGGCCACGGAAGGCCAGGCAAGGGCTGCTACAGGAAGAGCCAGGCTCAGAGGCCCAGGTTACGGTAGGGCTTGGAAGCCCAGGATGGCCCAGGTTCAGGCAGGACACGAAAGCCCAGGTACAGGGCAAGGTACTGAGCACAGGAGTCTCACCCACGTACAGGGTAGAGGCTGGAGACTAAGGAAAGCCGGGACAGGACAACAGCCTTTCAGCTGTACTCGGGACCGCTGGAGTACAGCTGAAAGACCCAGCGGCAGGCACAGAGAGAGCAAGCACAGGAACAGGACCGGACCATCATTCATGGAATGTGAGTAAACTGTTTGAGACAGGACCAGGAATTTGTTCACAGGTAACAAAAAAGGCTAAATATTTAAGGAAGGAACCTGGAAACCTCTATATATTAAACTGACTTACTCAACTTTCTGAGTTTTGTATGTAATTCTTTCATACAATCCTCAAGAATCCACTAGCACAGGTGAATCCACTTTTGCATTAACAATACAAGCAGCATAGTTTGCAGTCTCATTCAGAATTTGTGATTATAGTTGCCTTGGGGTTATTGGCTTTGCAAGAACTCCTTCGGCACCGCCAGGAGTAATTCCCGAGTGCAGGGCCAGGAGAAACCCCCTGAGCATTGCCCGGTGTGACCCACAAAAGCAACCAAAAAAAAAAAAAAATAAAAAGAGAACTCCTTCGGAAAATGGTAGCTCCTTTCATTTCATGACTCCTCTTCTTTGTTTCTCAACATGTCATTTTAAAAGAATGATCAGGTGGGGTGGTTATTTGTCCAAATCTAGATTTATGAAAATAATAACAGAAGTACTTAGAAGCTCCACTTCTCTGTATAGGTAATCAGCAGAACAATGTAAACAGCATGTAAACAGGATATAGGTGATATAGTCAGCAGGATTCCAGTTTTATTCCCGTTAGTTTCTTAATATAAAATAAGTGAAAATTTGGGGCACAGCTAATGGAATTGTCTTTCTTTTGTTCCTCGTTATTGAATCATTAATATTTTCCCTTTTAAAATTATAAGTAAATGACAGAGACTTCGAGACCATATAAATATCCTTTCCTAATCAAACTTTCTTTTTTTTTAAACATTTTATTATACCACCGTGAGATATACAATTACAACATTGTTCACGTTTGGAGGTTTCGGTCACACAGTGTTCCAGCTCCCCGCCACCCATGTCCTCCAGTGCCCATCACCCACCACCCATGTCCCCAATTCCCTCCCTCCCACGTCCTGCCTAAATGGCAGGTTCTTTATTTCCTCTCTCTCTCCCTCTCTCACTCTTCCTTCTCCTACACATTGTGGGTTTCACTACATACACTTAGAAGCCATCATTTGCATTTTTTGCCTGAATTTAATGCTCAGTTCTATGTTGGCATCAGACCTTTTGACATTTATTCACACAAGTTCCCTTCTCTATCTTACCTAACCTCTGACTCCCACGCCGCTTGTGGTAATTTCCACATTTGGTAAGATCACCTGGTATATTTATGTCATGCAAATAAATGCAGTCATTCTATGTCTCTCTCTTTCCTTCTGACTAATTTCACTCAACATGATTCTTTCCATGTCCATCCATTTATAGGCAAATTTCATAACTTCATTTTTTCATGACAGCTGCATATGTATTCCATTGTGTAGATGTACCACAGTTTCTTTATCCAGTCATTAGTTCTCAGGCATACTGGTTGTTTCCAGGTTCTGGCTATTGTGAATAGTGCTGCTATGAAAATAAAAGTGCAGATTGTGTTTCCGCTGTGTTTTTGGCTTCCCAGGGTATATTCCCAGGAGTGGTATGGCTGGGTCAAAGGGGAGCTCAATTTCTAGTCTTTGGAGGAATGTCCATATTGTTTTCCAGAAAGCAAACATTCTATTTTAGATTATTTCTCTAGTCAGGGCCCGAGTGATAGTACAGAAGGCAGGGGCTTTGCTTTGCATGCTGCCAACTGGGATTTGATCTCCTGCATCCCATATACTCCTCCAAGCACTTCCAGGAAATATTCCTGAGTCCAGATCCAGAAAAAACTCTTGGACATCACCTCGTATGTCCCCCAAAACAAAAGCAAACAAACACAAAAGATTTCTGGAGCCAGGCTGGCTCATACAGACGCAATGAGAGGGGCTGAGGGTCTGAACACTGCCTGTACTGGTCAGAGTGTTGTGCCACCAGGAAAGTAGCGTAGCTGAGGGAGAAATGAAATGCTTTGGAACCTTTGTAGGAAGATGCTATGAAAGACTTGAGGTTTCCTAATGTTGAGTGGAACATTTCGTAGGAGGGGCTTTTGGGCTCTTCTCCACAAAATCTGTGCAACTCAACTGTTAAGTTCTTCTGGCACTCTCTCCCGCTGGGTCTTGACCACCTTACCTACGTGCACCTGTATCTATTCATCCTACTGAGCAAGCGACCTGAGAGGGTAGCGGCAGGAATATGGGACATGGTGATGGAAAGGATTTTTAATTTTGGCTGGAAAATAGGAAGAAAGGGAATAGGAGCCCCCTTTGACTCTATCTTCCTTATCACTTCACACTCAACATATTTTTATCTTGAAGCTGGCTTCCTAGTAGCACCCTTGTTGTCTCACATGACACCTGTGACCGTCCTCTTATGTGGAGCTCTGAATTCACTGTCAGTGCTCAGCTGCCTCCCTGTCTGTGGGCTCTATCCTCCATGTGGTCCTGGGGAGGACTCAGGCACTTTACATCTGCTCAGAAACTTTGGTGTTTTTGTGCTTTACCTTAGAGGAAATCTGAGTTTCTTTCTGTGGCCCACTAGTTCTGGGCAGCATAGTATCCGCCTTGTGGCCAGCTCTCTGATGTCATCCCCTGGGATCCTTTCCTCCTTTCATCTGCTCACTGACTTTAGAATGACTAATTTCCACCACTGACCTCTGTGTTGTTTCTTCTGCTTGGACTCCCTTTGCCGCAGGGTCCTCTGTCTCCCTCCCTCTATCCTTCCCCTTCCTCAGGACTTGGTTCCAATGTGACCTTCTTCCTAATTTCCCTTTTTCCTCACACTCAGTCCTTTTGTTTTGCCTAATTTTGCTTCAAAGTTTTATGGAAAGGAACTAAGACCATTTGAATGACAGCTGCTATTTCTTCATAGTTTGCTCTCATGGAATCCATCAACATTACTAGTGTTGTCAGAGACCCAAAGGCAGAGAAGTGGAAAGGGTTTTTAGTGGAAAGAGGCTGGAGACTATGATCTGGGAGAGAGGGAGTTGGGTTAAGTGAAAAGGGAATCCTTCATGCGTGGTTAGATGTGCATTTTCAACTTTCTCTCATTGCCTGTACATTGAAAATAGAGACAAAGTTAAGAAAGCTGCCATTTGCTAATCAAATCTTAGTCATTTGGGGCCAATCATTCCAGGTGTTATTGTTTGGCTTCCAGGACTATCATTAGTGATGGGGCTGGATTCCTACAAGTCTAACTCTAGCTGGCTGCTTCCTAGTTTGGTTTCTGGGCAGGTTACTGCAGGTTGTAGGTCAAAATTCTATTTTTATATAAAGCCTGGCCATTGTCCATTTGTATATTCAACCTCCCTGTATTTATCACTTACAGATGTGAAACACTTACTTTGCTAGTTATTGCCAGTTTCATAAGAGAAAGGAAGCTCAGTGAGGTGGGAATTTAGCTTGTTCATCTCCAGCCCACCGTTCTGAACCAGGCACACGATGGTGCATTCAAGTGTGTTTTGAATGAGGGAAACAATATTGGATCCTTTCTCTCTGTTTCTACAAATGAGACTGTCTGAGTAGAGCTTCTGTCTTCTTGTTGTCTTCCTGAGCTGCTTGTCTCTGACATGTTGGACCAGGCAAAAAATACCACTTGAAGAAACCTGGGGAAAGGCTGTGATGAGGGGGAACAAACTCAAGTATCTGTAAGAATTAAGCACATAAAAGAATGCACCAGCCTGTTGGGGTAGAGATGACAGACAACAGTCTTTGTCCTCTGCTGTCGTCATTAGCAGTCACTAATTTTTACCACCTCAGAATGCAGGCCTCCTGTTGAGAGAAGATGACTTTTCAAAAGAAACTGGAATTTTGGAGTTTTCTGTGCATATTTAAATGTTAAACACTAATACTGGAGTGGAGGGAAGGAACATAAGCAAAACAAAAAGTTTTTTGTGGAATGCACTTAGTCTTTCTGTGGTCCAGAATGGCCTCTGGGTTCTCTTGTTCCCTCAGGTCTTCTGTGGAGGTCTTTTGTCCCTTGCTATCCTCCTGAATTCTGTAAGAGATTGGAGGCCTAAGGAGAAGGCAGCTGGTATGAGCTCTGAGACTCCAGCCACTAGGCACAACAAACTGAGTCACTATACCCGTTGCCTTCCAGATAATTTTCTTCATTAGGAGTCATCTGTAGATTTGAGGAAGGTGATTGCGTAAGGCCTTTCTGGCATCTAACTGATTGTAAGTGCAGTCGCAAAAACCATTTCCCTGATTAGAACTGGCAGGCTAAAGCCAGATGAATTAATAACAAGGTGATAGGGAAAAAGTAAGTCTGAGAGCGCTTTTATTTATTTTTAGTGAACTTTTAAGTGATTTCATAAACACACTTAACATAAACAAAACCCAATATTAGTTTTGAAACTGTAAGTCACTCATTGGAACCTGAATTGAGTTCATTTTCCCAGACTATAACCCTTTAGGAAGACTTTTTCCCTATGCATCATTTATTATTGTTTGCACAGGATTAAATGAAAAATGTTCTTGGCGATGCTGATTATAAAATGGGAGAGGAAAGGAAGCACAAGTTCTTGGCTGTTAGTGATCTTCATATCACTTAAAGGACGAAAAAAAATTATTTGAAATGATATTTTCTTTCAATTCCAAGAAAATAATAAAAGGAAACCACTGAGGTGGATATTATATAAAAAGATATCATCCTTGCCTTAATCTAAGTGCAACAATAATAACAAAAAACTTATTGTTTTCAGAGATGGGAGCTAAAATGAATTTGGGTAAGGTTAGAGTTTTTGCCAAATTTTATGGTAGTAGCAAAGCCGTATTTATTTGAAATTGCTTAAAATTTATTCTCAGTCATGATTGAGCTAATTAAAACAGGGAATTATGTGGGTAATGATGAGAACCAAGGAAGTATAAATATGCAATGCAATTAGTTCCTGCTCCTTTTCTGAGTGTGATGCAATCTTGGAACCCTTGGGCTTGCTAAAGACAGGGAACAATAAGAACCGCTGATACTCAAGCTGCTGGGAGAGTCCATAATTATGATATAATACCTTGCCAGATTCTTGCATGAACAAGAGCAGAATGGAATATGAGTAAATAAATTTCTCATATTTCTCTAACCACAATTCCTTCTATTAATAGCATCATTTCTTTGTTCTCTGTTTTTTTTCCAAAGAAAACTGAAACTTCCCTGAATATTTTATGCACCATTAAAGGACTTTATAGATATAAAATTTATATGGAATCAATTTTTTATTTTACTTTTTTTTTGGTTTTGGGCCACAGCACCTATGCTCACTGGTTATTCCTGGCTCTGCACTCAGGAATTGCTCCTGGCAGGGCTTGGGGAACCATCTGGGGTGCTGGAGATTGGACCCACATTGACCATGTGCAAGGCAAGCGACTTATCACTCTGTTTAATATAGTGTCCGGTGTACTATCACTCTGGCCTCTATCTGCAATCAAATGAAAGGTTCTTGGTATTACTATAAGCAGAAGAATTCTTTTCCACAATGCCCTCTGCCTGTTATATGTAGATTTTCTCAACTTGTTAAGCAACTTATTAATAAAGATTCTGCCGAGAGAGCTTGATTTATTCTTTAACGTGTTAGGACTGTACCCCAACTTCATGGGCTTGTTACTTATAAAGTCTCACCCCTCCATAGTGAATTTAAAACAGGCATTTTTTAGTATAAAGATGAACATGATTCTTGTTAATAATCAAAATATTTAATTTTGCTTTACTTAGAAGAACGTTAAGCAATAAATAAAAAACACAGTGGCAAGTCAAGAGAGCTCGGGGCACATTCTCACTGGGTCTTACAAATTGTGTAGCTAGCACTGCATTGTGACAAAAGTGAATGGAATTTTGAGGGTTCATTTATTTAGCAATCATTTATCACATGCATATGTGGTATACAATGGTGCCAGTGAAAGAGAAAAGACACTGGTCTCTTCTTCCTGGACCTTTGTACCCAGTTTGGAAGCCATAGCTGCAGTGCCTGTTTGCAACTGAACTTGAGGCCCAAACCAGGGAGCAGGGGTGAACTCTTAGTGCACATTGTGGTGGGAGAGGTTAAGAAGGAATATGTAGAAGTCTTGTTGTTTCAAATCATGTGAGAGTGATCACACTTTTAAGACTCTAAGTTTAGTATTTAAATACATTTTTCTTGCTATATCATTGCTTTTCATTCTATAATTTTCAGGAGTTTAAACTTGAGCTTCACAACTCGAATCAGACAGTTTAGGAGCACCCTTTTTGCTAAAATGAAACCGAACAATTAGAACTATTAGAACTGCAGATATTGGAGATAACCACCTATCTAGCTCCAGCCTCAGAGAGAAGGAGGGATTCTGAGCATTACCATTGAATCTGGGAGATCGACAGCATCTGTTTGAGTCAGAAGTAAGATTTCAGCCCAGATTTATAGGACTTCAAATTTGTTTTACCCCACATCAAATCTGTTCTACTCTCAGTCCTGAATTTATTATAAGCGTTCTTTTATTTGTTTTGGGGCCACGTCCAGTGATGCTCAGGGGTTATTCCTGTCTGCACTCAGGAATCACGTATAGTTGTTTGATCCTTAGGAATGTTCTCTTACTTTTAACTTTCTACTAGTATATTGATAAAGAAGAATTGTGGTTTGGCAATGTCAATGTTTTCTTTTCTCTTAAAATAGATTTTTATTAGTTTAGAGTAGTCAGGGATTTCAGTGGGATAATTTACCATCTCTGTATGTGTATCAGAACCACTGCAGTTATCATCAATGCTCTGGCATTATCCATCATGAATAAAAGCTCTCTCTGTATCTCTCTATCTATCTCTATCTGTCTGTCTGTCTATCTGTCTGTCTATCTATCTATCTATCTATCTATCTATCTATCTATCTATCTATCTATCTATCTATCTATCTATCTATCTATCTATCTATCTATCTATCTATCTATCTATCTATCTATCTATCTATCTATCTATCTATCTATCTATCTGTCTATCTATCTATCTATCTGTATATCTGTATATCTATCTATATATCTATCTATATCTCTCTGCTTCTCACCCCCACCGGCTGTATCTCCAGTAGCCATTATTGTGTTATTGATCGACACTATAATGAGTTTGTTTTGTTCTTTAATAGTCTTTTTTCTTAAATGTTTACAATGATTTCGGTGTGAAATTCCAAAATACGAAGAAACTGTGGCCATGGCAATACTATCTGAAGTCATGTAGTGAAAAGAAAGATTAAATTATAGGGCACTTTGTAAGTAATCATTATTCTGAGACCTGTAATAGACAGTGTTTGACTGGGGACTGTTCTGAGTACTTAATATGTTCTAATTTGGCTAAATCTCACATGACCATCTTGAAGGAAACCCATAGTCTCAGTCTCACAGTTAGGAAACAAGCTTGGAGAAAAGATCATCTTGAATATCACAGGCCTACACACTAACCATCAGGCAACACTATCTTACTTATGATGTATTCCAGGACCCTAGTTTCACAGTTGACAGAGGTTCACAAGGAATGACTAACACACGCAAGGGCATTTAGTATCTAAATGTAGGGTCAGGTCTGGAACCTCTGAGTCCCAGCTCCTTAGTCCAAAATTTCCTCATTCTCTGTAGACTTACTGGCAGGACAGACTCATGAGATGCTCAAATTGGGAACCAGCCGAGCCAGATAATTTTTCTATTCCTGTGTCTTTCATTAAAGATGCATGGTTTTTGTAATTCTCTCCTTTAACAGTAATTGCTATGTTTTGTCTTTCAGGAACCTGGGCAGGAGGAGATAAGCCAATATATCTGCCTGTTGAGCCTACAGTTAAAAATAATTATAGAGAACATAATGATGCTTGAGTAGCTGTCAGGTGATGCAATATTTTAAAATAATACCTTGAAAATATTATTTGATTCAATTCTAGTCTGGAGGAGATACTGTGGGTGGAGTGAAGAAAGAGTAGGAAAGGAATGAACAAATCTGTACTTTCTCCATGTTACTATGATCAATATTAAGTGAATATTACCTTTGATCAATATTCAGTGAATGTAGATGCAGATGTAATTTGTATCTATAAGTTTAACCAAATTATTTATTTACTATAATTTCACTTTTTCAAAAGACTATGGCATTTTCAGAGAGCCTGGTAATCCAGTTTAATAACCTGTAATATGAATGAGAAAACAAAGAGAAGGTTGGAAAAAATGCCAGCTGTAAAAGTCATTGTTCTTCCTGTGGTTGAGCAAAGCTCTGTGTCTGAGCCTGCTGGTCACTATTCTTGCTCATCCCAGGGGAAGAGCATAGCAATAGCACTGGGGGTGGGGTGGGGGGCAAAGTTTATTTGAATGAAACTTAGAAAAAACTTTTCCTTAGAAACCATGATAAGGGAATGATAACCAATAGCAGGATACCCCTCTATGTTATCAGGCTAGGTTAGTGTGAGAAGCAGCATCTATCAGTAGCAGATCTCTGTCTCTGTCTTTGTCTTACACACACATACAAGTATCTATCTCTATTAAGAAAGTCATTATAGATGAGACTCGCCCATCACACTAGCCACCATTTTTGCTGTCCGGACACTGCAAAACTGCCTCACGACCAGATCAACAGAGCAAAGCCAGTTCGAGCCCAGGTAGGCGGCTCCAAGAGGCAGGAATCACTGGGAAGTCGTCAGATGGAGGCGTGGTCGTCCCTTCCCCCTCCATCTTGTTGAGCCTGGTGGCCCTGCCAGTGGAGCTACCCACGGGCCAGCATACAGGGCCTCACGGACGGCTGGGGAGGCTGGCGCTCGGCTGGCGCCGAGCCTAGCTGACCATGGAACCCCGAGGAGGGCAGATGGGTTTTGGGGAGTGGGCCCGTCGCCTCTGGGGGTCCCGGAAGCAGCCGGATGAGACTCGCCCATCACACTAGCCACCATTTTTGCTGTCCGGACGCTGCAAAACTGCCTCACGACCAGATCAACAGAGCAAAAGCCAGTTCAAGCCCAGGTCGTGCGGTCCACTAAAATAGTGAAACAGTAATGTCTTTTAATGCACTGCATTCCACGAAGAGCAGGAAAGTTTGTTGGGAAGGAGATATAAAGAGGAAAGAAATGATATACAGAACCCGCCAAGTGGTTGAGGTGCGGGAGGGTGGAGGGAGGTGGGGACATTGGTGATGGGAGATGGGTTTGGGCGGAGGGTGTGTGTTGGAACACTGTAGAACCAAAGCTCTACATGAGCATCTTTCAATTAAAAAAAAAAGGTGGAATCTACCACAAACATGTGGGAATCAGTGGTTAGGTAAGACAGAGAAGGGAACAGTGTGCTAATATTTGTCAAAAGTGATAATACCAGCCTAGAACTGAGCGTTGAATATAGGAAAAAGATATACATGATGATCTCTAAATGTATGTATTGCAAAATACAATGTGTAAGAGAAGAGAGAAAGAGAGAGAGAGAAGAGATAAAAGAACTTGCCATAGAGGGAGGCTAGGGAGGGGGGGGCGAAGTGGGGACATTGGTGGTGGGAAATGGGCACTGGTGGAGGGATGGGTGCTGGAACACTGTATGACGGAAACCCAAACATGAACATCTTTGTAATTGTATATCACATGGCGGTGTAATAAAATATTAAAAAAAAGTCATTATAAGGATTCGCTCCAGTTCATTATGGAAGCATCCATATCCCTAGATATACATTCAGTTAACTCGAGACCCAGGAGAACTGAGATGGGAAGTTCTAGCATAAGCATGAGGGCAGTAGAAACCCAGAGTCTCTGCTCAAAGCTCAAAGATCAGAGAGAGCTGGACAATTCTCTCTCTGCCCTCTGCTTTGTTCTATTTGGGTATCCCAGAGACTGCTGCCTGATTTGAGATTAGAATTGCCATCCATAACTCCGACACCTCTGCACCTCTGCAGAGATGGATAATCAGCCTACAGACCTGAATGTTCATCTCATCCACAGGCACCTTCACAGATATCCCAGAATATTTAACCAAATAGCTCAGTTTCACTCATGACCCAGTGAAGTCGACACGCAAAATTAACCATCACAAATCTCTTTTTTAGATAACACCATCTTATGGCATTCTCAAATTCATTACATAGATAATAGTTGTGATTGTGTGCTAGTATGAATCTACATTGCATCAGTAATTCGAGTTTATAATTTACTTATAATAAACAGTCAGTGAGGGAAGTGAGTCTATTTGGTGAACACAAAAATATGCAATTAGGAGTTATGGATGGCAATTCTAATCTCCAGTCAGGCTCAAGTCCCTAACTTCTGCATTGTGATTTGATTGCACAATACTGAGATGAATTCACAGAAAAGTAGCTATAAAACGTAACTTCTTTTGCTCACTTGCCTTGATGTAACAGAATACATTTCCATCAAACTCATTTGAAAGCTGCAACGAGGAGCAGCAGGAAAAGTTTCTTTCATACTTAAATCAGTCATGATATTAGCCCATGTTTGAGTTAAAAGAGTCAAGGAAAAGCTCTAGGGAATCAGAACAAAAAGTAGAGATTCGTGTTATATTTTATTGTGACGCAGCCTTTACATGGGATCTAGGTCCCCCAAGATGCTCCTGACTGGCCTGCGATTTCAGCCGCGTAGATGTGGACATTGTCGTCCTGCTTGACCTATCATGTGATGCTGGAACCACAGGTTTGGGTATTTAAAAGTATAGAGTAAAACTACACACTTGCTGATCAATAACGTATTTGCTACTAATAGCCGATACTTAGATTTTGCTACCTAAATATTTCAGATAGCTTTTTGAGTGGCAGTTTCTTCTCTCAATGACAAACACAAAACACACACACACACACACACTCACACACACTCACACTCATACTTTATAGGACCAGTGCTTCGCTTAAGCTACAGATTTTTTTCCTTCCCACAGTTCTGGAGGTGAAAAGTCTGAGAGGAATCTGCAGGCAGGTTTGCTTCCTCCTGAGAGCTGTTGGGAGAATCTCTCTCAGGTTTCCGTCTTTGACTTGTAGGTTGTCTTTTTTCTGCTTCTTCACATTATCCTCCCTCTCTGTATCAAAATTTGCTCCATCTTCATTACCTTTGTAAAGAATCTGTTTCCAAATAAGGTGACATTCTGAGGTACTGGGTGTCAGGACTAAATCTTGTAAATTCTAGGAAACACAGTTTATCCCATATCTATATACTTGATCACTTGACATCCCGTTATTTATCGATTTGCTCAAGCGGGCGCCTGTAACATTTCCATTTGACCCTATCATGTGCCAGTGTGGCCCAATGGCATCTGGTTGCTTCAGGAATACAAAGAGCCTCAAACTGTTCGTTCAGGGTCTTGACGAAGAAGTCTGACCATCTTGTAGGTGGGCGACCACGTGATCTTTAGACATTCTGTGAGATCCAGTCGGTAATGGCTCTAGTCCAGCGGTCGTCTTCAAATTGCATTACATGTCCAACCGATCTGATTTTTTGATGCCTTGGCAAACGAGACAGTGACAGTTCCTGACACTGGAACAGCAATGGAGGTCGGAGCTCCGGATTCCTTCTTTCACTTGAGTGAGGCGTGATATTCCAAGCATAGCTCTTTCGATTCCTCTCTGGGAGACCCAAATAGCATTCTCATCCTGCTTTCATAGGGCCCAGGTCTCTGAGGCTTATGTTAATGCAGGGAGAATGGTGGAGTTGAAGAGATGTGCCCAAGCCGGAGGTTCTTTGTCATTTTAGCTATTTCTTTGATGCTTTTTTTTTTTTGTGGGGGTCACCCCCGGCGATGCTCAGGGGTTACTCCTGGCTCTGCACTCAGGAATTACCCTGGCGGTGCTCGGGGGGACCATATGGGGATGCCGGGGATCAAACCCGGGCGGCACAGGCCAGCCACGTGCAAGGCAAACGCCCTACCCACTGGGCTATTGCTCCGGCCCCTCTTCGATGCTTTTGAAGGCATTCCATGCTGCTCTCTTCCTCCCTTGCAGCTCAGGTTTTAGGTCGTTCATCATGTTGACTTCTTGACCTAGGTACACATAACTACTGCATTCAGAGATGTTTGTTCCATTGAGAGTGAATGGGGCCTCTGGAACTACTTCATTTTTCATGAACATAGTTTTTCTGTATATATGTGTGTGTTTATTTGTGTGTTTGTATATGAACTTTTATATATGCGCTAAGGCAAATCAATAGTACATATATTTATAGAGATATACGTATATGTATAAACACATAAATAACTTATACATACATGTTTACACATACATTCAGATGTATGTGTTATACATAGATACACAAATTCAAAACTCTGTGAGGTAGGTACCATGGTATTACCCTTTGCAACAGGAAGTTGAGGCAGAAAGCCCAGTGTTTGCCACAGTTCAGTAAGTTCTAGAACTGAGATTTAAACCCAGGCTTCTGACTCCTGAGGGTTCCCCAGGTCCACACAACTCTGATTTTTCCTGGTAGCATAAGGTATTGATAGAATGCAAAGTTACAATAAGGATTTAGTCTTTTTGAGTTTCTAAAAGCTAGTTTGATGAATTGAGAAAAAAAAATGTAGGCATAATTCTTGAAATAAAATTTTCTGGTACCCCAGAGTGTGGCTTGGTTTGGAGGCTTACTTGAGCTGTTTACTCAGAGTCAGGAAAGGCTTGGCTGGCAGCAACCTATGGGGTTTCAGGCTCAGCCTCTGCGTCGCTCTCCTGACCTCTCTGCCCAGTTTCAACTGTTTCTTTTGTATGTATTCAACCTTGAGTACTTTTAAAAATAGATTTTGGGGGTGGATGGACCCATGTGGGGAGAGAAATATGTGGTTACATTGCCTAAGTGCGGAATTATGATCAGAAGCTTTTTCATATGCCTATTGCTTTCCTTTTTTGGGGTGGGGTCAGTGAGGGTGGTGATTGTGGTCATGCTCAGGGAGCTCAAAAGTTACTCCTGTTCATCTCTTCTCCCCATTTACTAATGGGGTTGGCTATTTTTTTCTTATATAGCTGTACCAGTGCCTGATATATCCTGGATATTAACCCCTTATCAGATGGGTATTGGGTGAATATTCTTTCCCATTCTGTGGACTGTCTTTCTATCTTGGTCACTGTTTCTTTCAAGGTTCAGAAGCTCTTCAGTCTCATGTAGTCCCATATGTTTATATTTTCTTCTAGTTGCTTTGTTAATGGTGTTTCACTTTGAAGATGTCTTTAGCTTTAATGTCGTGGAGGGATTTTCCTATATTTTCTTCAACGTACTTTATGGAATCAGGTCTGATATTGAGATCTTTAATCCATTTTGATCTGATTTTTGTGCAAGGTGTTAGACACAGGTACAAATTCATTTTTTTACATGTAGCTGTCCAGTTTTCCCAGCACCACTTGTTAAAGAGGTTTTCCTTACTCCAGTTTGGACTCTTTGCACCTTTATCAAAGATTAACTGATCATGTCTTTGAGGGTGGGTGTCAGGATACTCAACTCTATTCCATAGGTCCACAGGTCTGTTTTTATTCCAGTACCACGCTGTTTTAATTACTGCTGCTTTGTAGTACAGTTTGAGGTTGGGAAAGGTGATGTCTCCCCATCTTCTTCTTCCCAAGGATTGCTTTAGCTATCCATGGGGTTTATTATTCCATACGAATTTCAGGAGTGTTTGGTCAATTTCTTTAAAGAATGTCATGAGTATCCTTACAGGAACTGCATTGAATCTGTACAAAGCTCTAGGGAGTATTACCATCTTGACAATGTTAATTCTCCCCATCCATGAGCAGGGAATGTGTTTCCATTTCCTCGTGTCCTCTTTTATTTCTTGAAGCAGTGTCTTGTAGTTCTCTTTGTATAGGTCCTTTACACACTTGGTTAAGCTGATTTCTAGATATTTGATTTTATGTGGCACAATTGTGAATGGAATCGATTTCTTAATATCCCTTTCTTCTCTTTCGTTATTTGTGTATAGGAAAGCCACCGACTTTTGGGTATTGATTTTGTACCCTGCCACTCTACTATACATATCTATTGTTTCTAAGAGTTTTTGGGTCGAGAATTTAGGGTTCTCTAGGTATAATATCATGTCATCTGCAAATAATGATAGCTTGATTTCTTCCTTGCCTATCTGGGTGCCCTTAATGTCCTTTTCTTCTCTGATTGCTATGGCGAGTACTTCCAGTACTATATTGAATAAAAGAGGTGAGAGAGGGCAACCTTGTCGTGTTCCTGATCTTAAGGGGAAGGCTTTCAACATTGTAATTGTATATCTCACGGTGGTATAATAAAATGTTAAACAAAAATAAAAAAATTAAATTAAATTAAAGATAAAAAAAAACTCAAAGAAATGCAAGAACAGAAATCAGCCAGACTCACACATAACACCCAGAAAAAATGTCATGATTTTATCAATACCTTTCCCTAATATGGGCTGTAATGGTCAATATAATTAGTGCCGGCATGGGATGAGGGGTGGGTGGGAAAGGAGTGTCTATGGTGGTGGTGGGGGCACATTAGTGGTGGGACTGGTGTTGAATGAGTATCTCTAACAACTGTATTGTGAAAAACTTTGTACTCTGTAAATCACTGTTTAAATAAAAATAATAAATTTAGTAAAAGTAGGGTGGGAGTAGAAAAAAAAAGAAGTGACTCCTGACTCTGTGCTTAGGAATAACTCCTGATAATACTTCAGGGGATCATAATGCTTGCTGGGGATCAAATCCAGGTTGGCTGTATGCAGGGTAAATGCCCTAACTACTGTACCATCCCTTCAACCCCTGTTCGCCTCTCCTTCCAGCAGTGGTTGGCTAGCTCTTCTTTCCAAAGGCAATGAAGGTGGTGTGGCACAAATAAAAAGTTGTTGGGGCTCTGACATGTTAGACAGTAGTTTGCTCTCAGTTTCCTTTCTTATCTAGGATAAAAGGTGTCACCTCACCATTGTATAATCTCTTCATAGGCTAATGATATTTGTTGGCTAAATGTCTTACCAAGTCAGATCAACTCAGAACAAACTCAGATCTCTGTTCTAAGTATTTCCCTGTGGTAGGAGCTGCAGAACACAAAACACAATTAGGTCAGAGGATGTCACTGGAGCCTTTCTTCAAGAGTTCAAACTCTTTGCACGGCAACTATACCTTGGCTAGTTGCAAAAAAAATTCATGCCTCATTTCCTTATCTGTTAAACCTGTTCACAATAATAATGTCCTCATAGAGTTTCTATAAGGACTAAGAAAACCAGTGTTCATAAAGATTTAAAGCTGTGATTGGCACACACATACTATGGGTATTAAATAATCAGCCATCATTTGTTTTAAAGATTCACCCTATGCTTATACAGTTATCTTAGAGAATATGTACTTATGAGATAAGATGGAATAAGTACATCAACAGCATAATGTTCTAGGAAAGGGCATGTATATATTGGCAATATGGAAGACTAAGAGGTACAGAAGACAGAGAAAACATGGGTGCCTTGCTTTGGAATTGTCAGCATCTCAGTGTCTGGGGTTTGTAATCTCACTTCCTTTTCTTTGTGGGATATTTTATCCTTTATCCTAACATATATTCCAAATAAAAATATTTTTAAAAGTGCTGTTGTCTACTTGCCATGTGCTAGACACTAAAGACTTTATATGCATTTCCACTTAATCTTCAAAATAAGTCTAAGTGTTGACTATAGCCTTTCCATATACAGTTGAAAAAAATGAGACTGAGTAATATTGAGTGTGTAATTTGTGTCAGGCAGGCTTCATGTAGAGATGTAAGCACCGGTAGAAGGGTGCGCTTGATGGGGTGGGGAAGGGGTTGCTTGTCAGAGCGGTGAATGGCTGCTATGTCTGGCACAGCTTCTGAGTCAGATTCTGAGCCAGCTGTCTCGCCAGTCCTTTCAGGACCCTCTTATAACTTAGGAGCCCACTTGACAGGTGCCTTACTCCTCCACTCATTTGGATTTTGTCATTACTACAGCAATAACCCAGAATCAAAAGTGTGCAGAGTGATTTAATTGTATTATATTTGTGATATATTAAAAGAAAAGCATATTTTAAAAATTGATACACTTTTTAAAATTTGTATGGTTAACCACGCCTTGATGTGGACAGAGATTTTCTATTTTTGTTCTGTTTTTGGCCCCACACCTGGTGGTGTTCAGGTCTTACTCTTGGCTCTGTGCTCAGGGATCACTACTGACAGTGCTTAGGGGACCATGTGGGGTGCCAGAGATGGAACTTGGGATGACTACCTGCAATACCAGCTCCTACCTGCTGTACTAACTTTCCATACCCTATAGATCTTTTCTTGAGAGCAAGAACAGTACTTCATGTTTACAGATTTTTGAAACCAGTTATATTTTTGTTTATTAGATTGAATTCCTTTTCTTTTGGCCTTATCATGGAGAATAAAATCTGGCATTAGGCTTCTCCCCACTGATAGATGGCACCCAGGGGCAATACAAGCACTTTTTACTGCTGCTTTTCTGTAGGTCTCTGAGTGGCCATTAAATAAGCCTAAGAAACCCAGGGTCAGCTTCTAGTTATATGTCAGGTTCCTCATGTTTGCTTATATCACTTGAAAATCTAACCCAGTGGAAATGTTTCAGGATGTTGACCTTTAAACACTGTGGATAAAATTGTGCTTCCTTTCCATGCTTACCGACAAAAACACCTACCATTCTAACAATAGCTGCAAGCCACCAAATTTGGACATTCCAGGCTCCCTGTCAAGGGCTTTTCGTGCATAATTTCCCTAAATTCTCTTGCTAACCTGAACTGGGTGACACTTTTATCTCTGCTACAGATGAGGAGACTGATGTTTAAGGAAGGTAAAATGTCTTATGTGCAGCTCACACAATTAGGTATTTATTAGAGAGAATTTTGACCCTGTATTTCTGAATCTGGAGGCAAATCCCTCATTGTTCTTTAAATGCAGAGTTAGCAGCGAGTGGGGTCATACCTTCTCAAACAATTTATGAGGGAAATGTTTTGCTTTGAGACACCCCAAAACAAAGGAAGTACCCAGTTCAAGAAATTTGAGACATTGATTAAAATGCCTAGAACTAGCGTACCGGGTGCAGAGACTTACCACACATCCTGACATAACTTAAATGCCCAATTAAACGTGGCTCTTTAAAGCATTAGAGCCAAGAATCATCGGAAACTGCCTGTGACTGTTAAACACATAGATTCCTGTTCAATGACTTCCCAAGATTCTTGATGCCTCCCAATGGAATTATGAGTCCTGATTTCCCTGGATTTTCCCTGACAGTAGTTCTTATTCCCCCAGGTAAGAAACCTCACACCCTCCCAACCCTTAGTCTGAGAACATTCAATTATTTACTCTACCTTTAAGAGAGAGTTCAAAATGTCCTTCCTTTATATTTGTCTCTTATTATCAATCCATCTATTGCTCTTCTAGAGAACATCATCAATGACAGACCAGCTACCTCTGACAAAGGAATCTCCCCTTGACCAAATTCTAGACAGGCTCCACTGAATCATCTTTCCTGCTAAGCTTCAATCTCAACCTATAAAGACCTGAACCAACAGTAGTATGGCTTCAGGAGCACAAGCATTCTCTTAGGATAGCCCTAACTAACACACCCCTTAATTCGTTGCGTGCCTGAGAAAACATAGTTGGTCAAGAGCTTATTTTCTGTTCCAGCCAACCCCTGGAGATAGGATCCCTGACGTCTACTCTAACTAGTGTGTGGTTTTCACCACTCCTGTGTTCTGTGTTTTGTCCAGAGCTTGTCTTTCCTCTCCCCAACTTTCCTCTAGGTTTTGCTTGATTCTGGGACTGCAGTGCTCTCTTTGCTTCTGTTCTCCCAGGTTGTGATAGCCTCATTCTTGCCATCTCTTTTGGCACCTGCACTAGGTACGTTACCCAGGAGAAATAAGATGTGACATATCATGTGGTTTTGTGCCATCTGATTTTGAGCCCCTTTAGTACAGAACAACATTTTATGCCTCTTTTGTGTATTCCACATGCAAGAAGGCTTACACAGTAGAAATCAAATGTGTGTTCCCAGTGATGGCTAAAATTAGGTAATTGTCCACATTTTGCTGACCTTAGAAAATGACTTTCGTTTTGAAGGACTTTTAGCACACTGGTGTTAAATTTTATATATATATATAAAACTATACATTATATATAAATTTTATAGATATAAAAGTATATACTATTAATAGTATCTAAGAGTAAATATAAAATATAGTGATTGATATATAAATCACATATAATTTGGATGTAAATTACTCTTTGGGTAGAATGCATAATGAAGGAACCCAGAGCACTGCTTTTGGAGTTATCACTTGATCACTTGACATCCCGTTATTCGTCGATTTGCTTGAGCGGGCACCAGTAATATTTCCATTTGACCCTATCATGTGCTAGTGTAGCCCAATGCCATCTGGTTGCTTCAGGAATACAAAGAGCCTCAAAACATTCATTCAGGGTCTTGACGAAGAAGTCTGATCATCTTGTAGGTGGGCAGCCATGTGATCTTTTTGGAGTTATATTGGTCTGAAATGCTGTGCTTTGTAATTCACCTTTTAAAAGCAAGAATGAATGAAGAAGCTTACATTGCTTTTCTAAGTCTTAGTTCCTCAACAATGAAATAAGCATATCACATTCCTTGCTAGATTGTTGTGGTTCTGAAGATTAAATGTCCTAAGGCCACCTATAAATGTCCTAAATTCCTCTAAGTGTAGTCAGTGAAAAGCCTATAACACGAACACAGAACATCATAGGTATAGCCAAATAAGGCAGTGGGAAAGGGTGAAAGATGAAACTAGAACAATTCGTTGATCTGAACTTTGCATCGGCGGTATGGAAAGCTTTTTTTGAAAGGTGGGGTGAAGATCTATCACTATCACTATCTTCCCGTTCATCATCTATTTGCTAGAGTGGGCACCAGTAATATCTCCATATGTCTTGTCTCATGCTGGTGAAGATAGGAGATAAAAAATGCCTTTTTCTATCTCTTGAACATTGCTCTTCATTGACTTCTCAGAACAGTGGTTTAAATTATTCCTTAGTTCTATAATTTACAGATATTGACATTTCTTAGGTTCATGGGATTTATAAAAGGCAGAACTAAGATGGACTGAAGCCTTTCTCATTCTCAGAGTCATGTTTTCTACACATTGCCCACCCCCATTCTTTATTCAATCACAATTGTGAGTATACGCATTCACGTGGTACTTCCTTTATGAGTTCAAACATGACTCCATTTGCTCTCATTTTTAAAAAGCTGTGAGAGTATGGGTTAAAATGCTGATTCCACATGGAAAAACACTCTAACTTGTGCTGGACATAGTCTTTTTTTTAATAGGCTATTTTAACTCTATGGAATAGAAATTCTACTTTAAAGTACTTTATTTGGAATTTTTTTTTGTTTATGATTTTGGGTCACACCCAGCAGTGTTCAGGGCTTACTCCTGGCTTAGAGTTCAGGGATCATTCATGTGAGCTGGGGGTACCATATGGGGTGCTGATTGAACCTGGGTTGACTGTGTGCAAGGCAAGCATTGTACCTGTTGTACTATCTGGACCTCACCTTAAGGCGCTTTAAACCATGAGAGGATGTATCCTAGGATGGAAGATAGAAGGAAAGAAAGATGCTAGCATGCTATTCTTTCTTTGAATACTAGGGAGGGGACAGTTAGCATACATACACTGGGGATCGGACTTCTGGCTCTGTCCACCGTATCACTCCTGGTGGTGCTCAGGGATAATATAGATCCCAGGGCATCTAATGTGGTCAGTTGCATATACGATAAATGCCTTAACCATTCACTATCTCTTTGGTCCTAAACACAGGACTATGTTCAATTTCTTTGCAACTCTTCATATGTCCCTGATTAGAGGGATCCCTGTATAGACTTTGCCCTAAGCAGGTATGAGAAGTGTGAGCCTGATAAGGCCATGAAATCATATGGTTTGGCCCTGGAACATAATGCGACAGAGAAGGATACTTATCTTCAATTGCCCACAGACTATCTTTCTGTTTTTTATGACCTGAGAATAATGTTTTAAATATCCAAACGGTCAGTGGCAGAAAAGGTCAGACCTAAAAGGATATAAGGGTACTTGCTTCAGAATTTTGAGAGGACTGCCATTAATAACAAGCATGGGTGAATACTTTTCTTCTGTGTAGAAGTTAGGGCTGTGAGCTCAACCCAGAATCAGTAGCTGGCAGCAATGATTGGATGCTTAAACCAATCCCTGAGAATAAAGACAGGGATATTGTGATTGGGAGATACCAATTAGGATTCATTGCCAGTGTCAGAATTGGTATGTAGACCAGGGCTTCTTAAACTTTTTCTACTCATGAACTCTTTTCATCTGAGAAAATTTTTGTAACTCTGAGTATATGGTATATTAAATAGGTATACAAATATAACATTTACTGAAAACAAATTATAAAGAATTTTACTTTAAAACAAATTTCTAGGGGGCTGGAGTGATAGTACAGTGGGTAGGGCATTTAACTTGCACACAGTCAGTCCAGGTTCAATCCTCATCATCCCATAGGATCCTCTGAGCACCACGAGGAGTAACCCCTGAGCATTGCTGGGTGTGCAGCAAAGAAATTCTAAAAAATTACTTGGCCACCTTTGGGGTCACCACCAAAGTTATAAGGATGTAGATTAGTGTGGCCACTGTGGGCAGCGCTGTATTTGAGGGGCGCTGGAATGATGCAGGGGCGGAGCAGTGACTCTGGTGCAACTGTAGGGCCCCTTTTATTCGTTCCCTAAAAAGAAGGTAGATTTCCTGGTGGGGGCTAAGTGATTTGTTTTTTTTAAGAGGGCAGAAGGAGGGATGGAGGATAGTATAACAGATACAGCACTTGCCTTGCATGTGGGTGATCTGGGTTCAAGCACTGGCATCCTATATGGTTCTTGAGTTCACCAATAGTGATCCCTGCGCACAGAATCAGGAGTAAATTCTGAGCACCTCCAGGTGTGGCCCCCCAAAGTAAAATAAAATAGAGTAAACTAAAGAGGGAAATAGTGCAAATAAGTTTGGGAAACTCATGTAGATCAGCTGAGGAAATAAAGGAAATTCTGAATCTGTAACTTTTAGCATAGTTTGAGCCCCTTCTGCACCTGACCAATCAAAATGCGTGCTAGCTATAAACAATGGTAGGCCTTCTGAGACTCAATCCCATGCAAATTTTCCTATGGAAGCAGAGATAATGCATCCTGGGTAAGCAGCCGGAAGTGACAGGCCAGTGGGATATGTGGCTTCCTGAGTGTTAGATGTAATAGACAGCAAGAGTAATCTCCTGTCCCAGTGTTCTTCAAACAGCTCATTATCTGATGTGTTAGTGATTAGATAATCATACTTGCACCTTGCTCTGTATGAGTTAATCTTATCTATAATATGAACCTGAGTATGACCTAACTCAGCCAACTCCAACTCCTGTCTTTGTGAGGACCTGAGAGCAAGTCAACTCAAGCTGCATTCCTGTTCAGTGCCAAAAGACATAATGGTACATATTACCCAAGTGTGTAAAACTAGACCCTGGAGAAAGTGATCTTTCATTTCATTGAGAAGTTTTAACAGGTTCTTAACCAGGCTTTGCTCCTTCCAACTCCAACTAAATGGAAGAGTAGTCAGTTTAAATTAACCACAAGACTGATTACAGCAGATTTTAGGAACTGTACAATTATATCACTTTCAAATGAAGGCAGAAACTCAGATGATATTATAGAGCACTATATATTCATATATATATATATATATATATATATATGTTTCTAATGAGCCTATCAATTATTTTTTGTTCCATTCTTTGCTTTGAAACTGCTTATAGTGGCTAAACACCAATGTATTCTGTCAATTGCTTTAACCTTTCCTCAAGATATCTTGTTTGTGCTATTGATTTGGACTATCAATGCACAGTCTGAAATAATAAGGTTTTGGCCTATTCTTGATTTTGCAAGAAGATTGAAATCTTATGTGTTCATCAGGTCGATTTTTTTATTGGATATACAAGGGGTATATGGTCTTTTAGTGATAGTTATTTGCCAATTTAGCTGGAAAGAAGAGTTTTATTTTGCTATTATTTTTTAAGGGAAAAAGAGGAAACTCAATCGGGAAGATATACGACATAGAAATTCAGAGTAACTATTTGTACAACCTCTATTGAACAGTCCAAATTAGAACAGAACAGAAAACATTCTATTTGCCAGTGGGGCCACATGAAGGAACCAGGAAGTCTGCAATTTGCTTCTTGCTTTGCAGCAACTGGCTGTGTGACCTTGGTAAACTAATTAACTTCCCGGAACATTAGCCAGCTCACTTAGGAGTTTACTCGGCCAGCAGTGCTGAATATTCCTGACTACAGGAGCATGATATAAAATATTTGTGTGAGTGAAGAGGACTTGGAAGAAAATAAAAAAACAGAAATCCAGCAGAAACCCACACTTTAGCATGAGTTGGAGAAAGCTAGAGCATTGTGGTCAAGCATAAATTCTCTTAGACAACTTGTCCCACTAACATTTTCTAGCTAGATGCAGTACCCTGTGACTGGATCTTCTGGGTTTTTTTTGTTTTGTTTTGTTTTGGTTTTTTGTTTAGAGAAACCCCAAAATCTAGATTTTGATGCAAAATCTTAGAGTTCCTAAGTGTCGCATGAGCCAATAAAGTTAGGCAGACCAAGAACAAAATGCTTTTCCTCTGACTGAATTCAAGCCTTGCAACGCCTAGACAAGAGGTGGTACTCTGAAGTTGTTCCTGTACTGAAGAATGTGTGGCCTGGAGCGTAATGTAGTTTCTCCTTCTAGTCACACCAAATTAGAGCAGGAAGGTGTCTGAGCAACTTTCTGGCTGTCTCTTGTGCTTCAGCTCTCTTAGTTCTTGAATATCCTTTGTTTTGCCATTCTAAAAAAATGAGTTTTTCTGAAGAGGACTCTGCTTCAAGATCTTGCTTTTATCAATAAGAAAACCTTCATTTGAGCACTGGTGAGATACTACAGTGGCTAGGGCACTTGCCAAGCATACAGCCAAATGGAGTTCAATCCCAGGCAGCCCATTTTGTCCCCCAAGCCCTACCAGAAGTGAAGGAATGACCCCTAAATTCAAAGCAAGGAGTAATTTCTGAATACAGCCAGAACCAACATAACAAACAAAAGAAATCCCTCATTTAACAGTTTTTCCTTTGCATTTAACTTTGACTTCTGGAGCGATTCAGAACACACCGCTAGTCTCTTCCAGCTTTAGACCAGATGTGTCCTCATTGTCCAGACATGCTACACAGCCACCTCCTGGCAGAGTCTGGACTCTGAGATTTCAGGACATAGATGCATTAAGACATCCTCCTAAAGGTGAATTCAAACGGCACCCCTCCTGTTAGTGTGCTGTGGTGGGACACAGGTTGTCTCTGAGCCAAAGTTCCTGTCTTAGAGGAAAAAGGAAGAGTCAGGGAGACATGAGGTGTGGGGAGACATGACACATTCCTCCTAGAGCTCCCCACTAGGAGATCCTTGCTCTCTAGAAAGATCAAACATTTTGTCAGGGAAGGGTAACCCTTTCTTCTGTGACTACATCTCATCTTGTTTTAATGTTAGATAGTTTTGTGTGTGTTTTGTTCTGAGGCCACACCTGGCTGTGCTCAGGGCTTACTCTTGGCTTTGTGTTCTTAGTAGTGTTCAGAGAGCCACAGGCACCACATGCAGTGCTAGGGAGGGAACAGGGGTTAGTGTCATGTAAAGCACACACTTTAGTCTCTATCTTTCCAGCCACTGACTTTGGACACTTACTTTCTCCTTGTACAGAAGCGTCGTGGAGTTTCTGACTCCTGCTCAGTTCCTGTCCTTATTGCCAGGTACTAGAATGCAGCAGCAGACCAACGGCTTTTGCCTGACTGCAGGGGTTGGGTTGCTGGACTTAGGAAAGTCTAGAGGAGAAACAGAGAGAGTCAGCTCATCGCTGTCACGTGTGTGTGTTTGTGTGTGTGTGAAGTGCTTCTTTTTTAAATGTGACCCTGCATTGTCTTATTGTCTTCACAACATCCTATATGGGTAATCTTTCACATGCTCTGTGATTAGACCCATAAGGCTATAGCAGGGAAATTAACTAGGGTATAATAAATAATATAGAATCCAGTGAATATTTAGGGTCTGGTAATGATGATAAATCAGGTTTGAAATGTTCCTTGAGGAGATTGTGAGATTCTGAGAAATGAAGCTAGGAAGATTGATTAGAACCTATTGCTGTTCAGAAAATCTACAGCAAAAATTACTGGGAGGTATTACAGGCTAATAGGAATGGTGAATACAGTCCTCCTTGGCCTCTAAAAAGCCAAATGGGTGTAATCAACAAATGTCATTGCTTTTATGGGTAAGTGCATACGACACCCCAAAGCACCCGCAGTGTGGGTGTGTGTTGATTTGATTGGTAACAGCAATGAATGAAATATGTATTCCCTTTTGGTTTGCCATAGCTTGTTTGGTAATTTATAAATAACCAAATAAATAACTAATACAATTTAAAATAGGTAGTTAAAATTACACACAAAGCATAATTTTGAAGGTATGACTCCCTACTAAAGAAATAAAGATTATGATTTAAATAACCTTATTTAAAAACTTTTCTTCTTAGAAGTACATACTTGCTTTTCAGCTCTTGGAGTCAAGATTCACACACTAGGCATTGTCCAGCTGTTTGGGATGGGTTCTGTTAAATGCTTTAGTAATAAATCACCCCATTTTTTTTCAAAATCTGGCTCAGCTTCGGTTTTGTTAGCAGTGGCATTAAATGTCACCTTTTTTTGTAGTTATCTGAGAAGGCATTTCTAATACTGTGGCATTTAAAACATAAAACAAAACAGGTAGGAGAGACAGTACAGTGAGTAAGAAGCTAGCCTTGAATGCCAGTGAATTTGGGTTTGATGCCATGGAGACATGTGTGGTCCACTAAGCATTACTATCAGTGATTTCTGAGCTGAGCCAGGAATAAACCCTGAGCACCACTGGGTGTGGACCCCAAACAAACTAAAAACCAAGCAATAGCAGTAAAAATAGTCAAACAAAGCTATGATTATTTGTGAGGGGAGAAGAAAGCATAAATAATGAAGTCTAGGGACAAAAGCAGAGGTAATAGTCTTCAAACGATGAGCAACTTGTAATAGGAACAAGTTGACTGTACAATCTTGACAAGTTACTTAACTCCTCTGAGATTCAGGTTTGTCTGGGTAAAATGGGGGAACATTTGTATCTAGTAGAAATTAAAGGCAATAATGGGTATCTGGCTCATGGCAGTATAGAGGGGCACTGTGTATTCACACATACTTCTTTCAGTCTTCCAT
This sequence comes from Cryptotis parvus, assembly GCA_021461705.1. Lineage (NCBI taxonomy): Eukaryota > Metazoa > Chordata > Mammalia > Eulipotyphla > Soricidae > Cryptotis > Cryptotis parvus. The sequence continues at coordinate 265,173 of JAJIBD010000632.1, read as the reverse complement.
AATGAGCATTTACTATGAGTTGGTGCATATACAGAAAAAGAAGTCAGAGAACATTTTCTAAAACCAGAGTGACAGATGGCCTGGCTCAATCCAGCTCTCTGAGCCTGTGTTTGGAGCACATAGCAAATGAGTGTCATGCCACAGGGATAGTGTACGGTGTGAGACACAAACCTTACTTCTCCTCCATCTGGGCAGTGTGTATTCCAGAACCATCTCTTCCCCTTACCCCTAATGCTCCAGAGACACGAGAAGTCATGCTGGTGAACCAGGTTCCAAATTACACTAGAAGTGGAAAACATTTTTTCACTTTTTCTTTAAAAAAATGCAAAGTATGACTAGAAGTGTCTAATCTGTATAAATAAATTATCAGATTAAACAGAACATCAGTGTGTGCTCAATGCTTAAACTTGCCAAGAAACACGAGTAGAGCTGATAATGGCTTTCCGAATTTACGGGAAGATAAATAATGTAGAAAGCGAGTCAGATTCATCCACAGACAGATTTCAGAAAATCTGACTCAAAGCTAAGGATGTGGTGGTGAAAGAGAAAAAAAAATATTGCTATGATGCTGTTAGAGAAATCTAGAGCTGTGAAAAACCATGATAAAAAAAAAATCACATCACAGAAAAGGGAAATTGAAAGTTAAAGAGAAACCTCCCTCCTGGACTAAGTTCTATTAATCAGCTTCCCATACTGAGAAGTCTGTTTAAAGATTGGCCCGTTAAGACAACTGTGAGTTAATGAAGCCCTTCCTCAATGGGCCATCCATTTGTGTGACTGCGCTGTTTGACAGGAAGTGGATTATCATGAGAAGTCTCATGGGTGAACAGTGGTGTATCTCTCTAAAGGTTTCTAAAAATGAGTGCTGTCTTCAATTGGCAGCAAATTGTGACTGATTGAGGGCACCAGAGGTATTTTACAACAGATAAATATGCTGGTAAGTTTACCCCCCACTGTTCCTGAAAGTGGATGGAATGGACCAGTCTTTGGAATATGAATCAATGCATCAGAGTCCTGAATATTCTACTGGCTACTTTTTTAAGGTACAAAATCATGATAAATTATATATGATTCATTGTCTCCTGTGATGAAAAACTAATCACAGTATTCCACTTTCCCTTTCCATTTCCTTCCATCCTTCTTCTTTTTCCATGTTCCTTCCTTTATGCTCTTTCTTTTTCTCTTTCCCCCCTTTCTTTCCTTCCTCCCTTCCTTTCAATATGTAACTGCAAAAGCACTAGGCTCAAGAGTTACATAATTAGTACAGAAAATTTTTCTGCCTAATCTTCAAAGACGAAACACCACTGACAAAGAAAATGGAAGCAAAGATAAACAAATGGGATTATATAAAACTGAAAAGCTTCTGCACCTCAAAAGAAATGGTGACCAAGATACAGAGAGAGCCCACAGACTAGGAAAAGAATATTCACTCAATACCAATCTGATAAGGGGTTAATATCCAGGATATATCAGGTACTGGTAGGTATTTACAAGAAGAAAACAGCCAACCCAATCAATAATGGGGGAGAAGAAATGAACAAAAAACTTCCAAAAAGGAGAAATTAGAATGGCCAAAGGCAATGAAAAGGTGCTCTTCATCACTAATCATCAGAGAGATGCAAATCAAAAGAACAATGAGGTATCATTTCATACCACAAAGACTGGCACACATCCAAAAGAGCAAGAACAACCAGTGCTGGCATAGATGCGGGGGAGAAAGGGACTCTCATCCACTGTTGGTGGGAGTGCCAACTGGTCCAACCCTTTTGGAAAACAATATGGACATTCCTCCAAAAACTAGATATTGAGCTCCATTTGACCCAACCATACCACTCCTGGGAACATGCTCTGGAGATCCAAAAACACACAGAAGAAACACTATTTGCATTTCGATGTTCATTGCAGCACTATTCACAATAGCCAGAAACTGGAAACAACCTGGCTGCTCAAGAACAGAAGACTGGCCAAAGAAACTGTGGTACATCTACACAATGGAATACTATGCAGCTGTCAGAAAAGAAGGCACGAAATTTACATGAAATGGATGGACATGGAGATTATCATGCTGAGTGAAATTAGTCAGAAGGTAAAGGACAGATATAGAATGACTGCGTTCGCTCACTATTACTATCCTCCCGTTGATCATCTATTTGCTAGAGCAGGCACCAGTAATATCTCCATATGTCCTGTCTCATGCTAGTAGAGCCCAAGGGCATCTATTCGCTCCAGGAACATAAAGAGCCTCAAACCATTATATTAGGTCATGGGAATGAACTAATATAATTGTTACTGGTATTTGGCATATCAAATAAAACAGGGCAGCTTGCCAGGCTTGCCATGCAGGTGGCATACCCTTGTAGTCACCTCTAAATATAGCATTTATAGATGAACCGCACGGCCAAGCGGCTGCGTGAGACGGGCTCTGATAGGCTGTCGCTGGGTGGAGTTCTGACAAGAGGGAAGTCCGGATGTGGAAAATGGCGGCCCGATGGAGTTGGGGGTCATCTGGCTTGTTGTGTGGCTCTGCTGGGGTGGCGGGCCAGGGCTAGAACCCGCCATCCCTCCTGGGAGCCTCGTGAGCAGCTGGGCACAGGGAGAGCAAGTAACAGCTCTGCTCCATGTCTGTAAGTCTCTGGTTCAGCATACCTGGGCCGGATTGAAAAAATGACTGTGTTCATTAGTGGTATATAAATATATTCTAGTGCTGTACTAATTGTGGGAAATGTTAATGCCACACTAAAACTGAATGTACACAAAAGGATTTACATGACAATCCCTAAATGTCTGTAGGGCAAGTCACAATGTGTGTGTATGTGTGTGTGTGTGTGGAGAGACAGAGAGAGAGAGAGAAAAAAGAGAAGAGATAAGAAGAGGAATAGTGCCTGCTATTGAGGCAGTCTAGGGAACGGGAGGGAATTTGGGGTCATTTGTGGTAGGAATAGGGCACTGGTGGAGGGAATGGTGCTGGAAAAATGTATGACTGAAACCCAATCATGAACATCTTTTTAATTGTATATTGCATGGTGTTATAATAAACATTTTTTTAAAAATTTCCTGCCTATTTTCATTGTGTCTGCATTCCTCTTCTCTCTCTCTCTCTCTCTCTCTTGCTCTTTTGTCTATCTCTATCTCTCTCTGTTTCTCTCTCTCTCTGTCTCTTCCCTTCACTTTCTTTTTTTCTATCTGTAGGGGAGGTGGGCACTGTATATAAATCTGTGTAAGTTTTTATACATATAAACATATATATATGTTTATGTTTATTTTAATGTACATGTCAGTTTTTGATATTTAAAACCAGGTTCTATCATCATTAGATATTAGAAAACTAAGTAGAGGTAATTAATTAACTAGTTTAATTTAATTAACTAAATTAGGTATTTAAACAACTCCTAATTTTTCTCAGGATCTTTCAGAAGTGATAAAGTTGGACAGAAAGTAAGGTGCCTTCTACTTGATTACATATGTGTGCTTTAGGGCATTCCCCAGGTAGGAAAGTTTGATAGAAATCCTAGGGAATAGGATTTTTTTTCAATCAACAGGAAAAAACAATCATATTCCCTAGGATTTCCATCAAACTTTCCTACCTGGGGGCTGCTCTAAATCACACAGGTCAGTGCTGAAGGCCACATGAGCCTTACCATGATTTGAGTCAGTGGTCACAAGAGGTGCTCAAGGGTTGGCCCACCCACTGCTATCACAAGTCTGACTCAATAGCATATGTTCCAGGTGTTCATAGAGTTATTTTGTTTCCATTGCTAGAGGGGCACTCCTCGTGATATGGGGTAAGGGCTCTGTGGTACTAGGGATCAAACCCAGTGTTTTGTGCATGCAAGGTGTGTAGTCTACGTCATGATCCTGTCTTGGCCTGGAAAGTCTCTTATCGTTAATTTAGTAGAAACCTGCTTCTAGAATCACTGAATCAATGATAAAGCTTTTCGTCATTGATATTTTATAATCAATATACATTAAAAATAGCTATCATAAAAAGGGAGTGCATAAAACTTTGAGCTATCATTGTTTAAAGTGAACGTGCTTTATTGACTTTAAAAAGATTTGAACTTTAGTTTTCTGATTTAGCTTAACCAGTTCCAGGATAAACAATGTCACTCCAAAGCATAGTTACAACATGAAAATGTTTGTTAATTAAAATAAAATACCCAATACTATCACAAAAGTTAGATGAAGGTGGGAGAATTTTATTTGCAACATAGGTTGATCTCATCTGAACTCACTGATTGTCGTAAAAGTGGGAAAACCAAATAGCTTATAATTTCTGATTGAGTTATAGCATTATATATGGCATCTCATTGCTAAAAATATTGACTAGCAAGGAATCTAGGCTTTTAAATCCAGTAAGAAAATAGGTACAGGCCAGATATAAAATAAAATGGCAGAATTATTGGTGATCACTGAAGGAAAAAAGAAGATACTTAGAGTTCATATTTTTCCAACTTTATGTATTTGAAAGTTTCTACAAGAACTGATTAAAGAGTAGTTGAAGCGACTTTTAGCTTTGTTCAAAGTCCTCAGAAAAATGAAGCAGAGGAAATAAGTAGTAGTAGATACTAAGTCTCTTGTGGATGGTGCCATATTTCTTTTATCACTTGATCATTTGATCACTTGACATACCGTTATTCATCGATTTGCTCAAGCAGGTGCCAGTAACATTTCCATTTGACCCGATCACGTGCCAATGTAGCCCGATGGCATCTGCTTGCTTCAGGAGTACAAAGAGCCTCAAACTGTTCTTTCAGGGTCTTGATGAAGAAGTCTGTCCATCTCATAGGTGGGCGGCCACGTGATCTTTTGACATCCTGTGGGATCCAGTCGGTAATGGTGGTGGTCTCCTAATAGCATTACATGTCCAGCCCATCTGATTTTCAATGCCTTGGCAAACGAGACAGCGTCCCTGACTATGGAACAGTGACGGAGGTCGGATCTCCGATTCCTTCTTTCACTTGAGTGAGGCGTGATATTCCAAACATAGCTCTTTCGATTCCTCTTTGGGAGACCCGAATAGCATTCTCATCCTGTTTCTTAGGGCCTAGGTTTTTATAAAAAAAAACATGGAGGTGGTTGTCTGTGGAATTAGGGAGGTAGGTCTTCTTCAGGGATAGGATTGGTTTGTCTCTGCTGAGGGGAGCAAGGCCTAGAGAAAGAGGTGGCAATCCTAATCAGATGGGAGATAATAGTGGCTCCATGTGAATTCAAGTTTCCAAAAAAAAAAAAAAAAGAATTCAAGTTTCCAGTGGTAATTAAGTGGTATTAAGGTCTAAATGTGTGTGCTAGATTAGTATTTGAGTCCTATTATCATATGGAATACTGTGATAAGGTGGTCTTCTGAGAGGTGAATAGGTGGATTCCTCATGAATGGAGTTAGTACTCCTAATAAGAGATTCCCCCACCCGGCGCTAAGTCCCTTCCATCATATATAGATACACAGGAAAATTTGTGACCCAAAGGAAAACTTTCACTGGACCTTGATCTTAGATTCCCAATTCCTGGTACTGAAAGAAATAGATATTTGTCTTGTATTTGTCGTGTATGAATTACCCAGAAAATATTAGCCAGAATATATTATACATTGAATCAGTTTTATTTTTAATGTGCTTTCCTTTTCAGCTCAGCCTGAAGTTAGGAAAAATGAATTATCCTCAGTGATGGCCAGAGTATCTGAGCAAGAGGTTGGAACTTAGCAAATATTTAATTAATTAATGACTAAATTTCAGTGAATTGGCAACAAATTTTATTATGGGTTAGCTAGTTAAGATTTCAGCAAACAAAAAAAAAAAAGATTTCAGCAAACATAGGGCCGGAGCGATAGCCCAGCGGGTAGGGCATTTGCCTTGCACGCGGCCCGCCTGTGCTGGCCCGGTTCAATCCCGGCATCCCATATGGTCCCCGAGCACCGCCAGGAGTAATTCCTGAGTGCAGAGCCAGGAGTAACCCCTGAGCATAGCCAGGTGTGACCCAAAAAGCAAAAAGAAAAAAAAAATTTCAGCAAATATCTAATGCAACAAATAAGTTCATCGAGACAAATGTTTAGTCTTAAAAAAGAAAATGACTACTAAGAAGTGTTGGAATCATACTAGATAATGCAAATAATTTTCATTATAGTTAGGCACAGGGCTATTGTGGAGATGGAGTGACTGTACCAGCATTTCAGCCTCATGAATTTTCATTATCAGTTCCTTGGCTATAACGAACAAGTATAACATTAAAATTGCTACTTACTTAGGGACAGTGTTATAAGCATGGAGAATCAAAATCACTTGGAAACAAGGAAACGAAGGGCCCTCAATAAAATGACTTCTATCAAGTGTAATACATAAGGATAATAAATTATTATTAAGGGTATTTGAGTTGGTCATATTAATGAGATGTGGAGATAAACAAATGAAACTTTAAGTGAACAAAAGAGGTATGGATAAAGAGGAATGTAAAAAAAGTGGAAGAAGGAAAATGAAGAAAACTAAGAGGAGCAGGTATGATGGAAATCGCCTTGCCATCCTGTGCAAGAGTGAACACAAATCTAATGAGGTTGTCTGCTTTCAGTTTTAGAAATAAGACACAGTACTCAGATATGAAATGTGGCCCATTATCTCTGTCAGTGGTGTTCTGAGTTGTCTTCCAGCATCAAATATAAGCTTCCAGCTCCAACCCCTCCGCGTAAAGGGTCTAGCCTTTTTGGAAAATTGGTATACTTGGGGACAGTTTTCCTACCCTTGCTAGAAAGAAATTCACTGATAAGTGTAATATGTGTGCACACATGCCTATGTCTGCCACAGTTCGCACGTTTAACGGTGAACACTTTTCTTTTCTTCACATTTTAACATCTCTGAAACCAAGGTGTGTATCAGGGTTTAATTGGCAACATTTTTTCTTTCCTGATAGCTCACAAAATGCTACATATTTGGGCACATTATAGGTAGTAAATTTGATTTATTTGGAGATGAGAACAGGTGCTAGGGAACAAGGAGGAAGAGGACAGAAGTAAGGTGAAATTTTATGCTGGTTGTAATAGTGTAATTGAGAAAAATGGTTTGTTTTTGACTTCAGGCTGCAGTGCTCAGGGACTATTTCTCACTTGACTCTATGGATCACTCTGGATGGTGCTTGGGGAACCATATTTGGTTCAGGGGATAGAACTGGGGTTGGTCATATGTAAGACAAGTACCTTATTGCTCTCTTCCCCTTCCAATCCAATTTATTTTTAGACTTTATTTCCTATTTATTATTTATACAGCTCTTTTGGAATAAGTAGAACATTTGTTTAATCTCTTTGAATAGATCCTTGTATCCATGAGAGTTATTAAGCTCTTCTTTATAAATGTTCCTTCATTAAAAATTCTCTTTCTTCTATGCTTAACTTACCATTATGCATTAGGCTTTGTTGCTATCACTGTTTTTATAACTTTTGAAAAGTGCATATAACTTAGATCAATTGTAGATTTGAGGAGCTTTTACCACACATGCTCTTTTTTGTTTGTTTGTTGGGCTGTACCTGGTAATGCTCAGGGTTTACTCCTGGCTCTGCACTCATGAATTACTCCTGACATTACTTGAGAGACCATATAGGGTGCTTGGGATTGAACTTGGGTTGGCTGCATGCAAGGCAAGTGCTGCACTATCACTCTAGCCCTAACCCCAACAGGTTCTGAAAACAGCACTAGAGCTGTACCATTAGGACATAGAGTTACCCCTTAATTGTTTCAGAGAATTACACTTCTGCTATGTTCAAGCATTGATGTGTCCTAAAAAACTGTCTTATGTTTCTATTTCTAATTTGTTTTCTTAGGTGAGAACTCATGGTAGATACCACGTTTGTTTTCTTATTCGTCATTTATGTTTCCTTGGGCATGAACTCATGGTAGATACGATGGTAGTACCACAATTGTTGGCTTCAATTCAGCATCTGAAGTTAAAGGGCTTCAGCTTTCTCCTGTAGGAGTTAATAGTTTTAACCTTTCAGAACAATTTTTCTTTACCTTCGTACAGCTGTAAGTCTTATGCACTTCCACTTGAATCTGAGGCTTTTACTTACCATGAGCACATGGGGGTATGTCCCCAATCAAACAGAGGGAAAGTACAGCTGGAGCTTCAGTCCTGCCCTCCTTAGATCAGGAGATGTGAATGCTTAATTTTCATGCAGAGCAGGCATCTCTTAAACTCATTTGTATTTTGTAATCCAACTAAACTCGATTGCGAGTGACAAGTTATGACACTGATTATGTCAGCAAGAAAAGTTTGGGTAGGGATGTGTTGGAGGACATGTTTAGCTAACCTGGGAGCTTTGTTGTTTTGCCCATTCCCAGCTTAATCTTATTTAAGCCAAGGTTCATTCTAATGAGACCTCTCTTCTATGTAAACATTGTCCTTACACAAAGGTACAGTTTAAGAATCGCAAGGACCCAGATGATTTGTGAAAAGATAGAGTAATTCTCATAAAAAGGAACTTCATTGACTGGGCTATGTATGATTCTGACCTAATAAAAGATACAACATATCTATACCAAGAGAAATCCATCATTTTACTCACGGTTCGGACGCAGATGATCTCTGTCCAATGATTAGGCCAGAAGATGTCCGTCGTGCCCACCCAGGGACGCAGATGTCGGGAACGCCGCCGGGGTCCCCACTCCGAGGACGCCGGGAGAACAGATAAAAACTCACGATCCAGTGCAGTTCCAAAATGGCTTTTAATAGTGCAAAAAGCTCTTCCACAGCAATCCAATATAATGAACAAACTCTAGCTCTGGTCTGAATTTAGACCATACAAAAGAGCCTAAGTCTCCCACCAAAGAGAGGATCTCACCTGAGCTGAGTCCTACCCAGAAGAAGGAGCAAAAGGCCATAGAGCAAAAGGCCAAAAGCCAAAAGCAAAAGGCCGAGGAGCCAAAAGCCACAGGAGCCAAAAGCTGAAAGCTAAAAGGCCAAAAGGTAAAAGTGAAGAGGCCTCAATTCAGCCCCTTATATACACCAAAGTAATCCAACTGGGAGGGTCATGTCAACAAAGAACTCTAAACAGAGTGTAGTGCCACATCCTATTGCAGGTATAAACAAAGGTTATGCCAAGGTCTAATCCTTTCTACCAAGATTATCTCTTATGTAAAACACTGGAGAGAGAGGGGGCTGATATAAAGTAATACATCTTAACTTCATGAGCTTCATGTAATCTAGATGGTACCCACAAGGTCCTTCTTATTATTATCTGCACCAGGGTGATTCTGAGTATCTTGTTCTCCTGTACTGAAAGGGTCACACTCGCCTGCTTAGAGCAAACTAATATGATCCTTCCTATAGTCTCAGCGTAGCCAGGATGGTAGTCTCCTGGTAAATTCTAACTGTCCCACGCTGGGTGCAGTGGGTATAAAGAGGAGCTGTGCCCAATCTAGAAAACATAGAAGTTTTAGTAGATGTATAAGTCAGAAGTTATTCAATCAAGATGCCTTCTGTAACTGCCACACCCTCTAGCAGTGTTTACACAGAAGAGAGGTCTCATTAGAATGAACCTTGGCTTAAATAAGATTAAGCTGGGAGTGCGCAAAACAACAAAGCTCCCAGGTTAGCTAAACCTGTCCTCCAACAGGGATGCAAAGGTGTTTCTCTAAAATATAGGTGCAAAGAATTTGGATAATAGATATTTGAGAAAAAAAATCAGTACCATACCATCTCAGGCTGTATTTATCAACCAACAATGGGCAAAAAATGTAGCATGAAATGTTTATAAGATCAATTGAGACAAATATTCAGGTATGGCTTAATATTCAGGTTAATGGTTCTGAACTTAGACTCCTTGCAAAAAATTTGTTGATATTCAATTTTTCCTATTCAACTTTTCTTTTATGCACTCAAATAGTTAGACTTTCATTAAACTTATTGTTTTTCTCCCAGACAACAAAAAATGTCACTTCCCTCTTGGAGAGATTTCATCATTGACAGAAACATAAATTTCCTTATCCAGTGAGACAAATGTTGACGCTGACAAGAAAATAGCACCTTTACCTTCACAACTGTTTTATAGGAAACAATTTAAGCTAAAATTGCCCTTTGCTTACATTTTTTCTCAGTTTATCAGAAATTATTACTCCTTTTACCACTCTGTCATGTCAACCCAATCTAAAATGCCTTACAGTGACCAGTTTTTGGTTTAAAATGGTTTAAAATGAAAATTAAATATCCACAGACCAGGCCTTCGATTTGAGCACCCACGAGGCCTTGGTTAAAGTTTAGTGTTTGATAAAGTTCACCTGATAGCTGTCAGGTATTAGAGGGGACATGAAGGATACCCAGGAACATCACCTCACTCAATGTCCACTGTATTACACAGGGTCAGTGTGGGGGCTTGAGGGGAAGACAGAGCTGTCTCAGGTTCTAAAAACGGTATGTGTTTGTGTGGGGAGGGTGAGTGGGAGAGGAAAGAGAAAATTAGAAGATTTGGTTAGACAGCAGCCATGTAGAGCTCTAAATGAATCATATTCTTATCTATGATTTTTTTTGGGTCACACCCGGCAATGCTCAGGGGTTTCTCCTGACTCTTCACTAAGGAATTACTCCTGGCGATGCTTGGGGGACCATATGGGATGCCGGGATCGAACCTAGGCCAGCATGGGCCAGCTGTGTGCGAGGCAAACACCCTACCTGCTGGACTATCGATCCGGCCCCCTTATCTATGATTTTTTTAAAAAAATCTTTGTCCCCCAATTAGAGAGAAATGAATTTCTAAAATTTTAAAGTGATATTGGATTTTCTCAGAGTATAAATGTCCTTTATACCGACTGGATCCCACGGTATGTCAAAAGATCATGTGGCTGCCCACCTACAACATGGTCAAGACCCTGAACAAACGGTTTGAGGCTCTTTATATTCCCGAAGCAACCAGATGCCATTGGGCTACACTGGCATGTGATAGGGTCAAATGGAAATATTACTGGCACCCGTTCGAGCAAATCAATGAATAATGGGATGTCAAGTGATCAAGTTATGATTAACCTTGATTATAAATGTCCTTAAGTTTTAGGGGAATGATGTTAGCACACATACCACCACAGTGCCAATATTCTCTACCATTGTTCATAGGACCTTCCCTCGTGCCTCCTCTTTTCTCATAACCTCATTTCCATCATCAGCTTTACAGGGAATGTTTACATTGGACATTGTCTATAAACTTTCTTTGTTTCTTTAAATACCACATATAGTGAGACCAGTCAGTATCTGTGTTTCTTTTGACTTATTTTACTTAGCCCAACCCCCTTCAGTTCTATGTTGTAAACAAAGCAAGATTTTCTTTTCTCATAACTATTGTGTATATATTGTATTCCATTGTATATATATATATATATATATATATATATATATATATATATATATATATATATATATATATATATATATATATATATATATATATATCCATTCATCTTTTGCCCTTCAGAGGAGAGTATTTCAAGCCCAGGAATGCTTGAGCCTAAGACACAGGTACACCCGGCAGAGCAGAAACCAGCTTTTCCCGTTGAACCCCCTGCATTCCATGGACCAAGAGAGCAACTTCCGACCGGAGTCCACCATCCCAATGGAGCCTCGGAGGAGCCCAGGGAAAGCCCCCACACCTTGCTGGCAGCGATATTCACAATCCACACTCTGCAGCTGGTAAGATATCCACCCAGCAGATTAATCCATTCTCCAGCCCGCAGATTAATCCAGTCTCCATCCTGGCTTGTCAGAAACCCAGCCTACAAGGACCCACCACTGAGAGACCCGCCCTTCAGAAGAAAGTATTTCAAGCCCAGGAATGCTTGAGCCTAAGACACAGGTACACCCGGCAGAGCAGAAACCAACTTTCCCCATTGCACGCGGCCACTGCGAGGCTGTGTGATTTACCTCCAAATTACCATAAATATTCTACCCACCCCTCTGAGAGAGCCCCACAAAGTAATGCGAATATAGCGCCCGCATGGCAGAGCCTGGCAAGCTGTCCGATGCGTGTTCGATATGCCAAATCCAGTAACAGAAATGTTTATTTTCCTGACCCTGAAAGAGCCCTTAATACGGCAGCAGTAAGAAAGGCAAACAAGCAGTGCCTGATAAAATGTCATGGCTATCCTAGGCTGCCAAAACGAAGAAGGACTAAAATGACTGTCTGTACTTTCAATTCATGTACACTGGCTTTGGAAGCATATATTGAGGATCTGATGGTGCAAGAGCAAAAGATCAAGTATGAGATCATTGGTCTGACTGAGACGAGGAGGAGTCACTTGCATCATGCTGTGTTTGACACCGGAGAAGAATTGTTCCTTGGAACATGCGACAAAAAGAGGCGTCTGTGGCGTTGGTGTCCTTGTCAACACAAACATGGCCGTCAACATTGATTCATTTGAATGCCTAACAAACTGAATAGGATGATTGCACTTAAAGAGATGTGGCCCACTGCCAGCAATTTATGTCTTCATTGTCTATGCACCAACATCCACATACAAAGAAGATGAAATTGAGAACTTCTACATGGAATTGGAGGAATTCTATAAAATGATCAAACCTTCTACAAGATCATAGGCGGTGATTTTAATGCCAAGATAAGACCAAGAAGATCGCTGAAGAACTCCACATCAGGACCCATGGCCTAGAATGGAACGAACAGGGTGAGAGATTATCTGAGTTTATCATGTCCACCAAGACCATTCATGGGAACTCACAGTTCCAGAAGGCTGAAGCGAAACGTTGGACATGGGAATCTCCTGTCGGACAGTTCCACAATGAAATTGACCACATCATCTTCAATCTATGGTTTTGTCTAACCAATGTAGCTGTCGTCCCCAAATTCCAAACAGGATCGGACCACCGTCTCCTTTGTGCAAAATTCTACTTCCCGCAGTGGGGAGAAAAGGCTGCAAAGTTTAAGAAGAGAACTCCCAGAACGACCACCAACTGGGAACTCTTTGGCACCATTGTTTCAGCACCTCCATGATTGTGCGAAGAATGCTGAGAGAGAGAGAGAAAGACACAAAAGGACGCTTGTCTTCAGAAACTCTTGAGCTCATTCGCCAACGTGGCAAGGTGCGAGCCTCAGGAGACCAAATGCTAACGTCCAAGCTTGCTAAACAGTGCAGAAAAGCGATAGAAGACCTCAAAGACAGAAGAGCAAAAATACTGGAAGATGCAGCAGAAGCCGAGAAAAGCATTCACACTGCTCGCTTGTCCTTCGCCAACTATAAGACCAAGATGACTGCTCTCCGACGCCCTGATGGATCTATCACATCTTCCAGAAAGGCAATGGAGAAGATTATCCAGGACTTCTACTCAAATCTCTTTTGATAGCCAAATCCACCTGCCCACATACCAAATTCCACAGGATGGATATGTCATTCCCAACGTTCTCTCTTCTGAAATCAGACATGCCATCTTGTCAGTAAAGAAGGGAACAGCACCAGGCCCAGACAAAGTCAGACCCGAACACCTGAAGAATCTGCCATCGGTACTCATCAATACACTAGCTCGGCTCTTCACATGCTACCTGTCCAAATGCAAGGTGCCCTCCCAATGGAAAACCAGCAGGACAGTTCTACTGTTCAAGAAGGGAGACATTCATGACATTGGCAACTATCGCCCCATCTGCCTGTTGTCCATCATCTACAAGCTGTTTACACGAGTCATCCTGAACAGGATTAGCAGAACACTAGATGAAGGTCAACCATGGGAGCAAGCAGGCTTCCGGAAAGGATTCAGCACAATCAACCATATCCACACAGTAACCAAGCTCATTGAGGTTTGTAGGGAGTACAAGATGCCACTCTGTCTCACGTTCATTGATTTACAGAAAGCCTTTGATTCTGTGGAGACTGAAGCATTCATCGAAGCCCTAGCCCAACAGGGTGTTCAAACCCAATACATTAAGATCCTTCATGAGCTGTATTACGGATTCACCACCAGGATTTCACCATTCTACAAAGAAGTGATCATTAATGTGAAAAGAGGGGTTCGACAGGGTGATATCATTTCACCAAAACTCTTCAGCGCCACCCTTGAGAACATCATGCAACAATTAGAATGGGAAGGAATGGGAATGAAGATAGGTGGTCGGCAACTACACCACCTCCGCTTCGCTGATGACATCATTCTAATAACACCAAACATTAGCCAAGCGGCACAAATGCTGGCTGACTTTGACCGAGAATGTAGAAAGGTAGGTCTACAGCTGAATCTAAAGAAAACAATGTTTATGAAGAATGAACTAGTTCCAGAGGCCCCATTCACTTTCAATGGAACAAACATCTCTGAATGCCGCAGTTATGTGTACCTAGGTCAAGAAATCAATATGATGAATGACCTAAAACCTGAACTGCGCAGGAGGAAGAGAGGCGGCTTGGAATGCCTTCCAAGGCATCGAAGAAATAGCTAAAAGGACAAAGAACCTCCGGCTCAGGGCACATCTCTTTGACTCCACCATTCTCCCTGCATTAACATACGCCTCAGAGACCTGGGCCCTACGAAAGCAGGGATGAGAATGCTATTCGGGTCTCCCAGAGAGGAATCGAAACAGCTATGCTTGGAATATCATGCCTCACTCAAGTGAGAGAAGGAATCCAGAGTTCTGACTTCTGTTGCTATTCTAGAATCAGGGACGCTGTCTTGTTTGCCAAGGCATCGAAAATCAGATGGGCTGGACATGTAATGCGATTTGGAGACAACCGCTGGACTAGAGCCATTAGCGACTGGATCCCACGGGATGTCAAAAGATCAAGTGGCCACCCACCTACAAGATGGTCAGACTTCCTTGTAAAGACCCTGAAGGAACGGTTTGAGGCTCTTCATATTCCTGAATCAACCAGATGCCATTGGGCTACATTGGCACGTGATAGGGTCCAATGGAAATGTTACTGGTGCCCGCTCGAGCAAATCGATGAATAACGGGATTCAAGTGATCAAGTGATCTTTTGCTGGGCACTTGTATTGTTTACAGACCTCAGCTATTGTAAATAGCATATCAATAGACATAGGAGTTTATATCTATTCTTGAATTTGTGTTTTGTGTTCTTGAAATACATTCCTAGAAGTAGAATTTACCGATATGAATTCCTATATAGGACATGGCAGTCCTGCTTACTAGCATTTCTTGAGAGCTCACCACATTGTTTATAAGGAAATTAGGCAAAGTTTTATTCCTATCAACAGTGAATGAAGATTCATTTTTCTCTACATCCTTACCAGCAATGATTCTGAACATTTTGTAATTTTAATCATTCTCACTGATATAAGATAATATCATTGTCATTTTGATTTTTATTTTAATGATAATCAATAGTGCTGGACCCTTTTCATGTGTCTATTGAGCATGTTTAAGTTTTCACTGGAAGCATGCTATTGAGCTCTTATTTCTATTTTTAATCGGATTGTTTGCTTTTGTTGCTGAGTTTTGTGAGTGCTTTATACAAATCACATATTAGTCCTTTATCAGTTGCATGGCATACAAGTATTTTCTCCCATTAGGGGTATTATTTTTAGCAATAGTTTCTTTTTACAGTACAAAATATTTCATATATATATATGTATATATATGTATATATATATGAAAGGGACCCCAGCTTAATATGTACATATATATATATATATATATGTATATTAAAAAAATCTGGCTCAGGTATGCAGGGCCAGAGACTCACAGACACGGGCATAGCTGCTACTTGCTCTCCCTGTGCCCAGCCGCTCACGAGGCGCCCAGGAGGGATGGCAGGTTCTAGCCCTGGCTCACCACCCCAGCAGAGCCTTGCAACAAGCCAGATGACCCCCCACTCAATGAGAGCCTCCATTTTCCACATCAGGACTTCTTTCTCATCAGAACTCCATGAGCAGACCAGCCTATCACAGCCCGGCTTGCGTGGCTGCACGGTTCAAAATAATTGCTGGACTTAGAGATGACTACAAGAGTATGCTACCTGCACAGCAGAGCCTTGCAAGCTACCCGTGTTGTATTTAATATGCCAAATACCAGTAACAATTATAGACCTCATTCCAGAATGGATTGAGGCTCTTTATGTTCCTGGAACAAGCAGATGCCCTTGGGCTCTACTAGCATTAGACAGAACATATGGAGATGTTACTGGGGCCTGCTCGAGCAAATCGATGATGAATGGGAAGACAGTGATACAGTGATATATGTATATATTAAGCTGGGGTCCCTTTCCTCCACCTCTGTCCCATCTGAGAGGCCCAGTGGACCGGTCCACAAACTGCTCCCAGGCATTAGGCTGTCAAGCAGAGACACAGATACACAGGGCAGAACAGCGACTGGCTCACCCCATTACATGCAGCCACAAAGTGGCTGATATATCAGCAAATGCGAAAATTGAGAGCCTACCTACTACCGTGTGTATCCCACCTGCATGTCAGAGCCTGGCAAGCTACCTATGTCGTATTTGGCATGCCCAAAACAGTAACAATAATAGACCTCATTCCCATGACCTGAATGAATGGTTTGAGGTTCTTTGTGTTTCTGGAGCAAGCAGATGCCATTGGGCTACAGTAGCATGCAACAGGGATGAATAGAGACATTATTGGCACCTGCTTGAGTAAACTGATGAACAATGGGAAGACTAGTGATACAAATATATATACATATATATATTTGTTTTGCTTTTGTTTGACATTGAAATTGAATAATTGATAACATCTCTGAAGTCAATATCATGGAGAGTTCTGTATATGTTTTAATTTTTTTTATGATATTTTATGCATTTGGGTCTAATATATAAGCACTTAGTAGGCTCTGAATTAATGTTTGTGCTTAGTAAAAGACAGTGGACACTTTTGTTGTTGTGTTGTCTCTGTAGCTTGGTTGTTGTTTTGTTGTTTTTTTTTTGTATTGGGCCACATCTGATGATGGTCAGGGCTTGTGCCTGACTTTGCACTCAGGAGTTACTTTGACATTGCTTTGGGAACTGTACAGGATGCCAAAGTTGAAACCTAGAAGGGTCTTGTGCAAGGCAAAAGCCTTACCTGTTATCTTATCACTCCAGCTCTTCTGCAGCTTGATTTGAACTGTAGCTTGTTGCTTGATGGGGGGGGTTTCTCTCTTGGCAAGAAACTTGAACTCTGTCTGTGTCCATATTGATGGGTACCCTGACAACAAAACTGCTGGACCCGTAAATGCTGATCCTTTGGGCTGGAGAGATAGTATAGCAGGTAAGGCTCTTGTCTTTCATGTGCTGAACCCTGGTTTGATCCCCAGCACCCATAATGGACCAGCAACCCATTATTGTCACCTGAACCTTAGCAGGAATGATTTCTGAGAGCAGAGCCAGAAGAAATCCAAAGCACAATTGGTGTGGCCCCCAAAAAAATTCAGACCCTTCCCCAACTAATTCTGTGGTCTTTGGTAAGCTACATTTTTTTCAGTCTTAGTTCACTTATTTGTAATATGTAAGAAATGAGTCCAGCTTCACCCAGAGCTTTGAATAATTCATTTAAGTCACTTCACTTGGCTTCTGTCACAAAGTACCTTCTCAATAAATGCTACACTAACTTTTTATTTCTTCATCAATCAAGTTGGTCTTTTTCATCAGACTGTGAACAATTAGACTGAGATGAGAATTTAATATATTCATCATTTTGCCCTTGCAACTTCCTTTACCTCTGTCAACCCTGAATAGCCCTTCAGTCTGTTTCTCTCTTTGCTTCAGTGATTTTTTTCTTTATTCATCTTTAAGTTTCTCAGTTACCTCTTCTTAGTTTTCTTTGATTCATCTTCTAAGGAGACCACTAGCTGTCTAAACATTTAGGATAACGGAATCTTATCCATTCCGTTATCCTAACTTACAAATTGCTGTTTCCTGAGCTGATCACGTCTGACTCCCTAGCTCGTGATGTAGATTTTTAATTGAGTTCTCATAGACAACTATACTTACAGACGTAAAGAGTGGAAAATCAATATTGCTGTGTCTTTCATTCTTTTTTTTTTTTTTTGGTATCGTCTAATCACTCAAGTGTATGGCCCTATCAACCAATTTTTTTTTCAGCAGAAACCTAGCAGTTGCCTTCTTACTTTTCACATATGATCTATTGTCAAGTTTTATTTATTTATTCTTGGTTCACCGTCCAGAAGACCTCTTAGCCAGCTACTGTCCTGTGTGTCTGCTGCCACCGTCCTGCTTCAGGCCCTCTTGTTCGCTTCCTAGAATACCATAGCACTTCTTAGCTCCCTATGTCTACCTCTGAGTTCAATTTTCCCTTTTTTTTTTACCTTTTGCTTAGTTTGACAAAGTGGTAAGGCCCAGGGACTCTACCAATTACTTTTTAGCTTATCTGATCCACGGTGAACCTACAGATGCAGAGCTTCTTTATTTGTAATTTTTCAATATTTTATTATACTACCGTGAGATATACAATTACAAAAATGTTCATGTTTGGGTTCGGTCACACAGTGTTCCAGCACCCATCCCTCCACCAGTGCCCATTTGCTACCACCAGTGTCCCCAATTCCTCCCCCCCCCTTCCCTCCCCTAGCCTGCCTCTATGGCAGGTTCTTTATCTCCCCCACCTCTCTCTCTTCTTTTCTCTTACACATTGCGGATTGCAATACATACATTTAGAGGTTATCATGTGTATCTTTTTGCCAATATTCAATGCTCAGTTCTAGACTGGTATTATCACTTTCGACAATTATTAGCACACTGTTCCCTTCTCTGTCTTACCTAACCTCTGACTCCCACATGTTTGTGGTAGATTCCACCTGTTGACAAGACCTCCTGATTCATGTTTTGGTAGTATAATATGTGTATATAAATATACATATATATATTTATGTCATGCAAATAAATGTATTCATTCTATATCTGTCTTTTTCCTTCTAGCTAATTTCACTCAACATGATCCTCTCATGTCCATCCATTTATAGACAAATTTCATAACTTCATTTCTCCTAACAGCTGCATAGAATTCCAATGTTTAGATGTATCAAAGTTTATCCATACATCAGTTCTCAGGTACTCTGGTTGTTTCCAGATTCTGGCTATTGTAAATAGTGCTGCTATGAACATAAAAGTGCAGATGGTGCTACTGCTGTGTGTTTTGGCCTTCCCAGAGTATATTCCCAGGAGTGGTATGGCTGGGTCAAACGGGAGCTCAATTTCTTGTCTTTGGAGAAATCTTGATACTGTTTTCCAAAAAGGCTATGCCAGTCGACATTCCCACCAACAATGGATGAGAGTCCCTTTTCCCCCTGCATCCATACCAGCACTTGTTGTTCTTGGTCTTTTGGATATGTGCCAGTCTCTGTGGTGTGAGATATCTCATTGTCGTCTTGATTTGCATATCTCTGAGAGTGATGATGAACATTTTTTCATATGCCTTTTGCCCATTTGCATTTCTTTCCTGTCAAAGTTTCTGTTTATTTAGACACAGATCTTCCTGGTCCCTGAAATGCTGGAATATCTGTGCCACTTTGGTAAAACCTTGGGGCCTTGAGCAGGCGTGATAGTACAGAGATAGAATTATGGCTCTATGTCTTACTAGTTATGTGACCTTGGAAGCATTTCTCCATCACTCGCTTTTGATTTCTTATCAGTAAAATGGGGATTAAACATCTTTATGCCCAGTGATATCATGAGGATCAAATAAAATCATGCAAATTCCTTTGCATAGAGCAAGCACAAGGCAGACACTCAATAATGACATTATTTTTTCTCCTTCTACCAAATGAAAATTTTCGTAGATTTTTAGGTATCAGTGAGCTGATAAGAAAAGTAGTTTTGGCGGAGAAAAGTCTTCTAGGTGCTGATTCTCTCCCTCATTCTCACCTCATAATCGTGGTATTAGGAATCTCAGAGTTGTGCAGAAAGCACATTTTTAGCAGCAGAGAAATTGCCATTCCTTGTGGGGCAGATGAACCAGGTAATTGTCTTTGCTTATGCATCACTGAAGATGCAAATTTGAAAAAAATTAATTCTCAGATCCTTCTGTTCAGAAGAGAATTATCTTTTGGGGTGGAACCCAGAGTCATCCCCTTCTCAATTTTCTCAATCATGTTTTGTAAGAACTTCTTGATGCCTACCTGCACTATCTAAAAAGTCCACTCAGACAATATTATAGCAGGGGACACCTGTAAGCTCTTTGTCATATCTTGACAAGTAACACTGTCTTATTTATCTGAAAATCTGCTCACTGCACTTTATCCTTCCCCCTCTGAGCATGTGGTTTGAGATTTTTTGAAATGCTAACAGCTTCCTCTTACTTGACTTCTGGGCTTCCATTTTTCTCCCATGTGTACCAATTTTTACCGTATGTTTTGTTCAGTATCTTTATTCCCTTACTAGTTACTGCCTATTTTATCATCTTTCTGTGCTATGATCCTCCTTTACTGGTGGGACATCTGCCAGGTGTCCCATGTTCATCCCTGTTCTCCCTGTGATTTCAGCTCCAGCAGTGAAGCTGGAGTGATCTTGTTTATTCCTGTTTCAATGTTTTCTCTAATTCCTGGGGAAACAGCAAGTGCAAGGTGATGATTCTCCCAGGGGATAATCTTCAGTCAATAGGGTATTAGCAAACTGACCCTGGCACTTGGGTCGAGTAGCTGTACTTGGCATCTGAGGAACATCAGACAAGTTTACATTGACTGTTGAGGTCAGGGGAACTGGGAAAGTGGACGCAATGGTGCTAGCTATCAAGACAGAGATCATAGGTATGGTAGCAAGTGAGGGTGAGTGACCTCTGGGGATCATATTTCATCTTTGTATTTCTAACACTTTGTAGAGTACAGGCATCTGATTGTTCATAAAACGTTTGCTGCAATAACAGGCTCATTTCTTCATGTGCCAGTGCCTTTAGGGGAAGCTGTTATGTTAGTGCGCCTCACTGCAGCATGCCAGGTGCAGCTTTCCTGCACTGTAATATCTTCCTGGAGATATTGATAGATTTTTCTCTTTAAATATTTGTTCTGTCGTAGCACAAAACACCAGTATCAGATTCAGAAAACTGCTATTTTCTTGTCATTTGTCAAGCCACTTTAAAAGTGATTTGCTTTTGGGGGGTGCTATTAATCTTCCAGAATATCAGCATATATGTTATTTCAGTAAGTATCATAAGCGGTTAGCCCACATAAGTTGTTTAGCATTTATATATTGTTTGGGTTCCAGGAGCTCACCATTAATTAATTCTCATGATACTTAGAGAGAAGTATTATTTCATTTTATGATTTGTATGTTTCAAGTCTCTGTGTCCTCCATCATATTTTTATTTTTGGCAAGAGCCATTTCACTTTAGATTGCTAATACTTCTGTTTATTTATTAATTTTGTACTACACACTGGTGTTGGGCTGGGAACATATGAAGACTTTTGTTTGATGTGCAGCTGCAGTTAAAATAGCTTGAGTGTCTGTGAGGACCTTAAAAACCACCTCTTCCCTGGCCAGGTTTCTTTCTTTCTCTTTCTTTTTTTTTTTTTTTTTGGGTCACACCCGGCAATGCTCAGGGGTTTATCCTGGCTCTGCACTCAGGAATTACTCCTGGTGTGCTCGGGGACCATATGGGATGCTGGGGATCGAACCCTGGCTGGCATGGGCCGGCCGGCGTGCAAGGCAAATGCCCTACCCGCTGGGCTATCGCTCCGGCCCCTGGTCAGGTTTCTTAGAGCCGGGGATGTAATTGAGAGAAGCAAAGCAGCAGACCATCAATTGGGAAGTTGCTTCATGAATGATAGAGCTGCCCTGGGTTCTAGTTGCTTTCTCAGTTAAGCACATTATGCCTGAGATAATGACATCCGACCCAAATCTCTCCCACCTGTCCCAGAGATTCTTGAATAGAGACGCCTGGCCTTCAGTACAGGAGCAGTGCCAGAGTTGCAGCGCAGGAGATATTTGATTGATTGGGGAGACACACAGAGAGGAACGGAAATGGGCTGTATCCCTGGCAGCAGCCTCAGCTCTGGCTGTTGAACACAGCACCACTTTACTAGCTGAGTGACTTCAGGTAGGAGACTGCAAGTAGTGATACACTCCACCCGGGCGATAGATAAGAGCAGGACTTCCAGGTCAAAAGAATAGGAAGCAAGAGACCCACCCTCTCCTTGCTGGCTCCAGCCAGTAACACTGGCTGCCACAGACTTATTGCATGTGGACAGGAACAGGTGGAAACACCAGCGGAGGGGCTGAATTGATGAACATGCTCCATTCAGCTGCCATAAAAAAAAACTCCCAGGGATGGAGAAGCCCCAAAGAAAGTCTTTAAAGACTTAATTACATTGTGTGCTTAAATTTTTTACTACCAGCATAAATAGAAGTCCAAGAGCAATGTATAAATAGAACTTACACAGATAAGTTCTCAAAACTGCTTTATAAATTGATTTGATTTTAATTTAATGACAATCAAATGTTACCAATTACTTCATGATTGTGCCATTCAGTATATGAAAAAAAAATGGAGATGAAAATGTATTGAACAGCCCACCCGAAGACACCCAATTAGTAAAAAGATGCGGTTTTCCAAGCCCGATCTATTTCATATTTCAGCTGGGTATATCTGAGCTTTGTTCTTAAAATTTGCTCTGATGGATTAGTAATCCTTCCTATCAATTTCTGCGAAGTACTCAACACATAGTGAATACTTTAGTCTCCCATTGAGTTTTGGGTGGCAATAGCGGCCTGGTTCAATCAAGGGTATGAGGATTTAGTGCTGCAATGCAATGCCTGGCCATCCTGGTGGTGCTTGGGAACAACCAAGGCCATAGCCAGTGGTTCTCAGGGGGCTATGTGGTGCTAGGGATTGGGTTTGGTGCCTTGTGGGTTCAGGGATTGGGGTCCCGTCTCTTGAGCTAACTCTTCAGCTCTAATCCATTTTATGAATATCTGAGAATATATGTGTGTCTATTTTCACATGTGTGCATATGTATTTTTATGTGTAGGTGCGTATGACCATTAACACATGCTATCTGTAAGTACATCAGAACACCTTTAGGCTGCCTAATTTTGCTCATTATCCCTATGTGAGTGGTTCCTCCTTAGCCGGGCTGCTGACTGCTGCTCTAAGCTGCTGCCTGTGTTCCAAATTCTGTGCTCCTGATGGTTCTACTCCTGCCCACCGTTGCCTATCCACACCAATCCAAGCCTCTAACCACCAGGGCATATTCACTAGTCTGAATATTTTTTGTTTTGTGGCTGTGGTTGTCCTCTGCCTAATCTGGTGCCTTTGGGAGTTCTCAGCTCCTCTTTTGTTCTCTCAGCCTTGTATATACTTGTTGCTTCAACTTGCTGCTATGATTTCTTGGCCACCTGCAATGAGGCCCTACCATCTGTTTGGCTTTTTGCTCACCCCCTGATGCGGTTCTTCCATCTCCCATATGATCTCCACCACCTTCATGCTTTTGGCTCCCCACATACCAGGACCTGTCACTCATTCCTGGAGATCATCCAGCACAGCGGGGTTAAATGGCAGTGAGTTCGCCTTCCACAGGAGAAGACTGTTTGAGATCCAGGTGGCTTTATGATGACCTTGGCCTGTCGTTCTCTATTAAGTTTGATTGTGCCTGGCATGGATGACATTGCCTTGCCATTGAAAATTGGGCTTAACATGTGCATAGAAAATGGCTTCACTGGTGGGTAGAACAATGGGATTTAGAATTTAAAAAGGTTCCAGAAGCCAGAATAATTTAGTGCTGGACTTTGAAAGTATTACTCTAACTTTTCCTTTCTTGCTCATTTAGGATCTTTACCCTGTTCTCACAGTTCCAAGACATCATCAGAAAGAAAGTGATAGAAGTCATAGATATTTTTGGTAGATAAACCTGAGTTTGAGTATTGGATTACCTACCTTTTCTTGATAATGTTTGGAACATTGCTTACCTATATATATTTTCACTTTCCTTACTTATAAAAGGAGAATCAGTAATAAAAAGTATTGTAATACTTAATGCAAATGTATGATATGCCAGCAGTTGTGCTAAATGTTTTAATTATCCTAACAACAAAATAGTGTGTTCCATTAATTTTACTATATATTGGTTCAAAACAGAAATTTTGAGATTTTAGCTAACCAAATTCAAATGGTTTATAAGACATATAGAGTCAGTAGTTCCACCAGTCAGTCAATTTAAAGCCTGGACTAGACCAGCCTATCACAGCCTGGCTCGCGCGGCCACTTTCCGCCTAGCGGTTCATCAATAAATGCTGGATTTTGAGATGACTACAGGAGTATGCTACCCGCATGGCAGAGCCTGGCAAGCTACTCGTGTCATATTTGATATGCCAGATACCAGTAACAATTATAGACCTCATTCCCATGACCTGATGGAATGGTTTGAGGCTCTTTATATTCCTGGAGCAAGCAGGTGTCTTTGGGCTCTACTTGCATGACACAGGTCATATGGAGATGTTACTGGTGCCCGCTCGAGCAAATCGATGATGAACGGGAAGACAGTGATACTAAGTTTTCACTTTTTGCCTTTCCTGTTAACCAGTGTAGGTGAATTAACTCATTAAATACCAGCATGTACTCAAAGTCAGATTTCCTAGGTTGACATCCTGAGTTGACATGACGTCAGGCTTTGGAGTCATAGGTTCTTGATTTTATAGATGTTTTAGATAATTAAAATGAAACCCACTTGTAGTATGGTTATATCTTATTCACCATATATCTGAGATTGGTGTCTGAATCATTCCTGATGTGACAGTGAGCAATGAAACTGTAATTTATGATCTCCTGTTCTCCTTATTGAGCCTCTATGCCTATATCCCATCAATCATTGTCACTTTAAATTTTTGTAGCATCTTACAAAATCAACCTCTGTTGCTCTTCTGTTGGTTTAGAATTCTTGCAGTGCAGATCTGTGTATCTTCTTCTTGAAATGGGCATTTTACCACATAGGATCTTAACAACAACCCTCCAACCACAAGGATACTAGCAATTACATTAACTACCAATAAGATTAATGTTTCACTGAATCTCTTACCAGAGGTACTTACTCTTTGCTGAGCCTACAGATCTCAAATTCAAATTCTTGCCATATCAGGTGGGAGTTGAAATGAGGAAAAAGACCAGGTGAATGACAATGAACTTTGACTGTGATTGTGACTGCTCTGAAAAGAAAGATGGATTCTTGTTATGGATAAATGTTGCTGTGCTGGACTGAAGGCTCACATTGGTCAGATCATCACACTTATCAAGACATATGATAGATAATGCATTTTTATGCACAATTTCCCAATATAAAAGTGTTGGCAAGTAACTTACACTAAAATTTTTTCTCAGCTCTGGAGCTGTATGTAACTTATTTTTACATTCTCTGACTTAGCCCTTTTAGGTCATTGTGGGAACAGCACATAATAAGAACAGTATAAGCCTTGCCATGGGAGAATGGTTATAATTAAAGATTTGTGTATCAGAAGTCTCTAAAGGACCATTGCAAGGTCGCTGCTACTTTCAAGAAGCAGTCCAGGACTCCAGAGGGCTCACCAATGTGACTATACACTAATTGTCATGACTTCCATGCCAATTCCAAGCTCCGATCTGTTTTGGTTTTAACATTCTTTGTGCTCTCTTCTGCCTTGATCTTCTGGACATAGTTGATTTGTTTCTCCTAAATGGTTTGTTTCTCTATTGGCTTGGTAACCTCCATGTTCTTCTCTAGAAGGAACTAAGTTGCTGATAAATGTCAAAGTGAGCCTTCTCCAGATGGTTCTATGAGTCCCTGAACTTTAATTCATTTCCAACCACTATACATGTGGATACCTGCCACATACCTACAGTGCCAAAGTTCTGGTGCTACTCCCAAATCAAATAGTTCTAGTCATTCCTTCTCCTCCTTTCCTGTTTCCATCATAAACATCATCTTTTTTTTGCTTAATTTTTTGAATTGGTGTTAAACCCAGTTATGCTGAGGATACCTGGGGTCACTCCTACCAATGTTTGATCGTGATGTTGATCTATACCCAGAGGTACAGGCCTGAACTTGGTGCTTGCAGTCCATCAGGGCTATCCCAGTAGTGCTGGGCAGTGGGGACTGCCAGGAATTGGAGACAGAGTTTTATACATGCTGTGCATATATTCTTACTACTTGAGCTATTTCCTTGTTCCAAGCACCATAGTTTTTATTGAATCTTGGAGTCAGTTTTATTGTAGTTTTTTTCTTTCACCAATTTGCATTAGTTTCATATTCTTTCTATGAGTAAAACTATTTGCCAGTTGTCTTTCACTTATAATTTCACATAACATAATCATCTCCATTTACTTCAACTCTGTACCAAAAGGCATGATTTCATATTTTAATAGAGTAATGTTCAACAAATTTATTTATTCACCTGACCATAAACCACCTTCTGGTGCTTCTGGTTGCCCAGTGGAACCTTCCCAGCTAGTTTTAACTCATGGCTATGGTCATCTGCATCATGCCCTTAGCAAGGACTTCCAAACCACAGGTTCAGGAGTGCACTTGGGCATCACTGACTCTTGATCTGTCTGGATTCCCCACCTGGGACTGAGATGAACACAGTGGGGACACTGGCATGGTATGGTTCTGTCAAGAGTGGTCTAAGGTCATTTTCTGACAGGATCGAAGTTCTTCCAGATGACCGTGGGATCAGGGATGGTTTGGACCTTGCTGATTGCAGGTTGCCACATGGAGTTAGGATCAAAGCTATGATGAATGAGAAAGCATTATTTTTTTCTTTATTATGTCATCTTAACCCTGTCACTTGAGGTGTTGCAGGTGTAGCTGTGGTACCCGGCTGTGTCAGCAGTGGCAGACAGGAGACAGGCTTTTTCTACACCTAGGGCTCTGCCCCGTGGACCCTGGATGGTTGATGCTCTGACATAGAAAAAGACTGGGTCGCCTGGGATGAACCCAGAGCCACGGTAGAGCCTGGCAAGCTACTCGTGGTGTATTCAATATGTCAAAAACAGTAACAATAGTGGACCGCATGGGGCTGGAGTGATAGTCCAGCGGGTAGGGCATTTGCCTTGCATGTGGTCGGCCAATGCTGGCCTGGGTTCGATCCCGGCATCCCATATAGTCCCCCGAGCCCCACCAAGAGTAATTTCTGAGTGCAGAGCCAGGAGTAACCCCTGAGCATCGCCAGGTGTGACCCAAAAAAGCAAAAAAAAAAAATAGTGGACCTCATTCCCAGTGAATGGAGACGTTACTGTCGCCTGCTTGAGCAAATTGAACAATGGGAAAACAAGTGACAAGTGACAAGAGTCATCTTAAAGGACCTGAGTCAAGCCAACTCCAAAATTCCCTGGTTTATTAGAGTTGATCTCACCATTCTGATTAATTTTGTCAGATGAAATCTATGTATTGAACTGTTCTGTTTAAAGAACACTCAACATCTTCATTATATAGTTTCTGGCTCTCTTATACATATTAACTAGCACTGATTTTAGCCAAACCAAGACATCTTTGTTGATGACAACAAAACTCAAAATTTCCAGAAAAGAGAAAAAATCACTAAAAAATTAATTTTTAGTTATTTAATTAAAAAGAGACTATCTTAGGCTCTATGAGGTTTACAGTAACATCAGAGGTATGGTTTTCTGTCTAAAACATTCTAGCACTACATCCTCCACCAGAGGGTCAATCCCACCACTGTCTCATGTCCCTCTCTTCAGGACTCCTCCCCATTCTCTGCCACCCCCTCCCAGCCACATAAGCTACTACTGAAGATCAGTTCTCAATTTCTGTTGCTTTGGGCATTTGTTATGCCATTAGTATTTGTCTTTACAATCCCACACGTGAGAGACATCATTATGTGTCTGATGATTTCCGACAGTAAGCCCCTTATTCCTGGCATAGCAGCTGGCCTGTGGCCATGGACGTGGAACTGACCACAGAGTCTTGCCTTTGTTGGGTTTGACAGTCTCAGAGTTCTGTGATTGTGTGGTCTGCCCCATTGGGCTGCTTTCCCATTGATTTAGTCTTGTCTCTTAGAGTAGAAGAAACTGTGAGGGTTGGCATCTTGGCCTTGAAGAGCCTCTAGACCCTAAGTTTGCATTTACAACAGCCAAAAGTTTTCATTTTTGACAAGTTACACAATCTTCTTGGTATATCGGTGATTCGCTGCAAGGCATTAACACAAGCTTGTGCAGCACAGAAAGTTCCTGACATTGATTTGTTGAAATGAGGTAATAGAAAATGCTGGTTCTTCAGATGAGTGGGTACCTGTAGGGCCAGCAAAACTGCTGATCCTGGTCTCAGGAGGGGGCAAATTATTGAACTATGGTGACTAGGACCTGAGCTTTTGCTCCCCCTCTCCCCCAGCAATCGATGGTAGCTGAATCTGAGCCAGCATGTTCCTTCACTCAGACATAAAACATTGATTCCTCAAATATTTATTGAGAACCTACTATGTACCGGAGGCTATTCTCAGTGATGAAGATATGGTAATAAATAAGAACCATCACTGTCCTTATGGATCTTTCATGCTCACTGTGGAAAGCCATAAGCACATAAGCAAATGATGTTATGTTGTGATATATCCTATAATAAAGCATCGACCTGGTTAATGGATTAGAAAAAGATACTGAAAGCCTGTTTTCTGAGCATCTGTGTCTGAAGGACACTCTGATGAGATATAAGCTCAACATTTAAGCAGAGACCTGAACCAGAAACTTGAGACGCTCATGAAGAGATTAAAGAAAAAGCAAGAACATGCCCAGCCTGCCTGCTCCTCCCCCAAAGTGCTGGTAATCAGGGGTGCCGGCGAGTTCTGCTCATGGGTATATTCCATTTGATTAATATACTTTTGATATTTATTTTTGAGTAGCACATACAGAATAAAATCTAAAACATTTAGTAGGAATTGTAAAATGTCAATTTCTGACTTTTTATTACATAGTTAAATAAGACTTCATAATATTAGATAGGAGAGGAAATTTGTTATTGCTGAAAAAAATTGTTTAAAAGGCAATAACTTTTTAATATGGTCCCAACCCAGTGGGAAAATAACGAGTTTCTATGGGAGATCATAAAATGCCTTAGAACCAGGGTTGGTGAAAAGTTTATTTTCATGAATGTCTATATTAACATTCTGTAATTGACTTAGATTCAAACATTGTAAGACACAAGGAGGAGGGTTAATGTTTTCTGTTTCCTGCCAGCATTTTCAGATAATTTAGTCATGAGTTTTCTATTCAATGAGAGTAAGAAGAGTCTCAAGCTTATATGGGTTCCTCCATGTTTTTCAACTTGGAGAACTACAGGTGGGCGTCTGTGTTATCCAGTGCTCTGCTTCCACTTCCAGTTCATGCAGGACTGTGGAGGACCTCAGGAAAGGAGAGGAATCAGATGCAACTGAAACAGTTTTTTATGTGGATTGATGAGGAGGGGGCTTATTTATGTTCTGTAGAACCAAGGTTTACTGCTCCTCTTGGCAACTGGGTAACCTTCCACCATCTGTCAGCCACCTCTTACCACCATCTGCCAGCCAGCCATCCAACTCAGCATCATTCCTGTTGTGTGACCTGCTTGGGAGTCAGGCTGTTCACGTAGCTGGTCCAATCTAACCCAGTTCTGCACAATGCCAGGGGCTGCTGAAAAGGGGTAAGTGAAAAACCACCATGATTCTTCCATTGTTGAATTGAGTAAGTTCAGGACTAAGGTGATGATCTCAGTCTGCTTCCTTGGAGGAGGGATAGCTGTCTCTCCCAGAATGACATGAGAACCGAGATGGTAGAAAGGATGCTGGGACGGTAAACAACCAAAAGGCAGGTGTCTTCTCCAGAAGTTTGGTGCCAGAGAAAAGAGTTCATTAAGAGCCTAAGAGTAAGCCAAAGATATAAGCTGATGAGTCACCACCACAAGGCGACCTCTTCTGTCTTTCATAAGAATGACTGCTCTACCCCATCCTGACTCAAGAAGTAAATTCAAAGTAATTTACTCCAGAAGTGGGAGTCCAGATTTTGCTAATTTATCGGTTTAAGATGGCAGAGCCTGGCAAGCTACCCATGTTTTATTTGTTATGCCAAAAACTGGTAACAATTATAGACTTCAATTCCTGACCTGAAGAATGGTTTGAGGTTCTTCCTGTCCCTGGAGCAAGCAGATGCCCTTTGGCTATACTTGCTTGCAACAGGGCGTATGGAGATGTTACTGGTGCCTGCTCGAACAATTCTATGAACAACAGGAAAACAGACAGTGACAGTGATTGGTTTAAGATGAAAAAAATTCTCTCATTCTCTCTCTCTCTCGCTTCTTTTACCCATTGTGGCTTGCAATATATACATTTACATTTAGAGGTTATCATGTATATCTCTTTGCCTATATTCAATGCTCAGTTCTAGACTGGTATTATCATCTCCAATGAGAGAGAAAGAGAGAAAAAAGAGATAAGAGCCTGCCATAGAAGAAGGCTGGGGGACGGGGGAGGAATTGGGGACATTGGTGGAGGGAAATGGACACTGGTGGAGGGATGGGTGCTCTAACACTGTATGACTGAAACCCATGCATGAACACCTTTGTAATAGTATATCTCATGGTGGTATAATAACTTTTTTTAAAAAGAAGAAAAATTTATCCCAAAGCCAGATAAAGAGGAGAGAAGGGGTGAAAGTCCCTGGCAGAAAGTGCCACTTGCATGCATACCTGGACCTTCCCCCCTCCCCGCCCCCCCCCCCCCCGTCTTACAGTTAACTCTGCCAAGAGGAGAGTAGGGAAATATAAACGGGTTATCTGATCTGTTTCTCTGTGGTTATAAGAGTGGTCCAGAGACCACTCTTGTTGTGTCTTGACTGTAATCCCTAAGATGAAAATTGAAATATTGTGACCACAAGGACTGCAGTGTTAAAAATAATCCATCACGTTTAGGATAAAGGAGGAAAGAAAGAAGAACATGAGTTTCTTAGGACATAGGAGTTCTTAACGTGAACTCCTTGGTGGGACATCACCAAGATGTCCCAACTCTGAACATCTCAGTGTTGGAGTAATCTGTTTTCTTTATTCATACTTATTATTTGATCTGCTTTCTTTGTTCTTTTGAGTTTGTGTTTTCTTGTTATTTACAGCTCAAATATTCCCAATTATTCTAAACTTTTAGCCCAAGCTTTATCACTTGCATACACACATTGTCAATAGCAATTGAGAGCTAAATATTTTGCTTGCAAATATCTTTTTATATTCAGAATATATAAAGCTTACTTGCTCTTTTTTTCTCAATTCACATCTCAACATTGTATTAAAGTTTGATAGTTTGACTTCTCCTAGTTTTAGTTTATTCCTTGGCTATATACAACCCAAATCACATAATTTTATTTTAATATGAATTTATTAAAAATATGTGCACCTCAATTTTCTATTTTTTAATTAAATGCTTACTCTGTGTTAGGACCTGTATAGGAATTTCATGAAGATTTATGCAAATTTTAAAAATTCATATAACAATACTGTAGAAAAAACACCCTTATACTGTATAAAAAACACCCTTATTCTATCTTAGAAAAATAGCAGAGTTGTTTGGTAACTTTTTTAAGTCACGTGCCTTCCGATTGAATGGGGACTTAAGCACAGTAAAGCATCTTTCTCTATAAACCCTCTCTTCTCTCATCACTCTTCCTTCAGGTCCCTCTTACTATCTCTATTTTCATTTCCTTTGTACTGTCACTCATGTCTCCATTATCAAAACGAAAAACGTTTCTTGCTTCAGATCGATCTTATATGTTCCTGCTGTTATAATTTTCCTACAATTGCTTATTCCACTTTCCCACTTAAAATTGTCAGTGATTTATCATCATCTGTGGTGGTAGTTACAAAGGCGTGCAGGTAATATAACTGTGTAAGGTCTAAATGTAAGTCATCAGAACCTAACCTGCTTGCATTGGGACAAAATGCCCTTTAAACACTGGGCAGCTCAAGCACAAAGGCTACCAATTTGAAATAAATCACCTTTAAGGTAATGTCCACACTTTTCAATCCTGGCATTTAAGATCATTTAAAATCAATTGTGAACTGACTTCTTCACATCATCTCTTAGCTCCATCTTTCTGAAATCTCTTATTCAGACTCTAGGCTCCCCAAATTGAGTCCGGCACTCTTTCTTGCCTCTGAGTTTTGCTCATTTGTTATTTTTCATTACTTGACGGAAATGATGTAACTCTAATTTCTCTTTCTTGACAAATGAGATTACATAGAAGAGATACTCTGAGTCAAAAGAGACTTCAAGAGCTTCAGTTGAGCTGCGAGATCTTTGCTAGGCATTTTCTGGTAATAGTTTGAACCACTGGTTTAAAACTCAAGACTCCTAAGATAACTCTTATCACCATTAGGGTGCATTGCCCATTTACATTTCTTCCTCAGCTCATCATAAATTCTACTTTTAGAGATCAAATGGGACAAGCCTGAGTTTTTTTCATTTAAATATTTGAAGAACACTGTACTCCATAATTTCAGAATTCCTGTATTTAAAACTGTCTCTCTCAAACCTTGCTTGTGTTCTACAAGAGATCAGGTGTAGTGTTTTGACTACCTAAACAAGTTCTGAAAGTGTTCTAAGGAAATAGTTGGCTACAGGTAGTCAGAAGAAAGGGTAAAAATGAAAATAAAAACCAGCTGTGGAATTCAGATATGAGAATGACTGTGGTTGTGATGTGCGACGTTTTCTGATCTGGGAGCCTGGCAGAGGACAGGCCAAGGAGCAAAAATCTGTCCCCACTCCAGACGCCCCATCAGTCTAGCACAATGGGCAGGGGGATTCCGCCCTGCACCTGAATACCTGGTGTCCGGCCAAGAGCCCCAGCAACAGTTCACAGCTGGACACAGCCTAACCCAGGTTTGAAGTGGAGTTCAAGCCCAGGCATGCGGGACTCTACGACTACACCAACCATGCTTTGTATGGAGCCTGGACCTGGCCACCACCCCCCCACCTTGCCTCCATCCACAAAGGCCTGGCAGTCCTGCCCAGAACTGCTGCTAGGGCTCTTGGCCAGACACGAATTATTCAGGTGCAGGGCAGAGTCTGCCTGCCTGCCCTGAGGCTCGACCAATGGGGCGTCTTGTTTGGCGCAGGTTTTTGCTCTTTGGCCTGTCCTCCCCCAGGGTCCCAGAAGTCAGAAAACCTCATACAATACAACCACAGTCATCCTCTGTACTCCACAGCTGGACACAGCCCGACCCAAGAGAGAAGCCGAGTTCAAGCCCAGGGATGCGGGACTCAGCGACTACCCGAGTCGCGCCATCTCCCCCCACCTTGGCTCCCTCCACAAAGGCTTGGCAACCCCACCCAGAACTGCTGTAGGGGATTACGGCCGGACACGACACCAGGTATTTAGGTGCAGGGCGGAGTCTACCTGACCACACCGTGGTAGACTGATGGGGTATCTTGGAGTGGGGGCAGCTTTTTGCTCCGTGGCCTCTCCTCTGACAGGCTCCCAGAAGTCAGAAAGCCTCGCACAGCACAAACACAGTCATCCTTCAGTCTGGACTCAAAGCTGGACACAACCCTATACCCATGACACGCCGGCTTCATCTCAAAATCCGGTATACCACGTGAGTCATAGGCTAGGTAGGACAGAGTAGGGAACTGTTTGCTGATAATCATTTAAAATGATGCCATCTGAGAAATGTGCTTTGACTATAGTCAAAGAGATTCACATGATAACCTCTAAATGTATTTACTAAAATCCACAGTAAGAAAGGGAAGCAAGTTGTGGGGAGGGGAGAGAAAGGAGGAGATAGGGAACCTGCCTTGAAGGCAGGATCGGGAGTTGGGGAGGGAAGTGTCGACATTGGTGGTGGAAGATGGGCATGGGTGGAGGGATGGGTGCTGGAACTGTGTGACTGTATAACAAACATGAACATCTTGTAATTTTATATCTCTCGGTGGTACAATAAAATATTTTTTAAAAAAATAAAAAAAAAAAGAAAAAACCAAAGAATCATGAGTCACTGTTGAGGTGTAATTCCTCATTCTGTTACTGTTTTTACTAAAAATTAATAATTTGAGTCAAGTATTTAATAACTATTTAAAAGTATGACAATACCCACTAAAGCTATATCTACCTATTGAATTAAAGGCAGAGATACTTTAGACTAAGTGTCTGTGTGTGTGTGTGTGTGTGTGTGTGTGTATGTATAAGGAAAGTTCCTTATGTGTGTAGAGTTATGAAGAGTTACGCTTTCATTGGGAGTGGAGTTGTGGATTTGAGTGAGGGTGGAGGCTTTTCTGAAACATCAACCTAAAGCTACCTGAAGTCTGTTTTGCTGATGGTGTATTTAATCTAAATTTTATAGATTAGGCAGCATTCACAGTGGATATTGGAGTATTCATTCCTATATATTGATTGCCTGTGGCATTTTCTTGACAGTTAACCTCAGTTCTCCTTCTGACATTTTAATAGGTGTTGTGTTGGTCACAGTCACTAAACTTTCCATGGATGTTTGCTCAGGTATAGGGTTCAGCCCTCAGAGGAGCAACTAGGTTCTGGGCCTGATGTCATACATGACTGACTCCTAGTGAGATGGGGGTCAGTGCACAGATGTTCACAAGCACCTTTCACATCCATGGAAAATAGAGACAACTCTACACATAGGACACCTGTTGCAGAATGGAATTCTCCTGTTTTTGTAATACAGAAAAAATCAGGCAAATGGCGTTTGCTGATTGACTTAAGGAATGTAAATTCTACTATGGTCCCCATGGGAGCCCTACAACCTGGGCTCCCCTCTCCAGCAGCTATTCCTAAGGATTGGCCGCTAATTATCATAGATTTAAAAGACTGCTTTTACAGCATACCTATCCACCCAGATGATCGGAAAAGGTTTGCATTTTCAGTCCCTTCCATTAATCATAAAGGTCCTTTATGTAGGTTTCAGTGGACAGTATTGCCCCAAGGGATGACTAATTCACCTACGATGTGTCAACACTTTGTTGATGAGGTTTTGCGACCCATTCGTGCTAAATTTCCTGGTGCATACATCATCCACTACATGGATGATATCCTGCTAGCTTATGATAATTCCAGAGATCTCCAGAATTTATATAATGATGTAATGACAGTTTTACCAGAGGCTGGCTTACAAGTAGCTCCGAAAATCTAGATGCAGCCTCCATATGAATATTTGGTCTATGCTCTTGACCGCACTACAGTGCGTCTTCAAAAAAATTTCCATTATTCAAAAAAGGCTCAAAACCTTGAATGATTTTCAAAAACTGCTGGGAGATATCAACTGGGTGTGCCCCTCCCCTTGGGATTCCTAACTGTGAGCTCAGTAACTTGTTCCACACCCTTGAAGGTGATCCTGCTATGAATAGCCCAAGGCAGCT
Organism: Cryptotis parvus; assembly: GCA_021461705.1. NCBI lineage: Eukaryota > Metazoa > Chordata > Mammalia > Eulipotyphla > Soricidae > Cryptotis > Cryptotis parvus. Next base: position 229,948 of record JAJIBD010000632.1, on the reverse strand, counting down.
AACTCCTAAAGCTCAGAAGGAATTAGACTTTTTCATGGATCGGCTTCAAAAATCTTACCTCTCCAGATTTAATCCCGGAGAAAAGGTATGGTTCTTGGTCTTCAACACTCCCGAGTCTCCAACTGCTGCTATAGCCCAATTATCTGGACCGTTAGAATGGGTTTACTTACATAACAAGCAGAATCGTACTGCTACACCTTACCTTGAGATAATAGCTAACCTTATAATTAAGGGAAGATCAAGAACCCAAGTATTACTTGGACATGATCCCCATGTAATTGTACTACCTGACCCTAAAAAAAGAAATTGAAGCTGTTTTACCACTCAGTGAAATCCTTCAGAGAGCTTTAGCAGATTTTTTCAGGAGGAATATCTTATCATTACCCAGCTAGAAAACCTGGGAATTTCTGAAAAGGACACCTTTTGTAATTTCCTCTATTGTCCGCTCCTCTCCCATTCCCTGATGCTCCAGTGTATTATATTGATGGCTCCTCATCAGGAAAGGGTGGAATTACAGGTCCTTCATTGACCACTACTGTGCATACACATTATAAATCTGCCCAACAAGTGGAACTCGCCACCCTGATACATTTACTATCCCATGTATCTGGCCCATGTAATGTGGTGAGTGATTCTGCATATGTAGTTGGTTTATTTCCTGGAATTGTCACTGCTTCTTTAAATGCCCATAATCCTATAATTCAGGAGCTACTCCATAAACTACAAGATCTCCTCCGAAATAGAACATTCCCTATATACATCTCCCACATCCGTTCTCACAGCCGACTCCACGGGCCAATGGTTCGAGGAAACGAAGCAGCAGATCTCTTAGCAGCACCAGTATTTAAATCAGCTGAGGAAGAGCACCAGACTCTACATACAAATGCCCGCCGCCTTCATGTACACCATGGCATCCCATGGAGACAAGCTAGACAAATTGTCCGCAACTGTCCTGTCTGTGCTCCTTTACATTGTACATCTCATGTAGCAGGAGCAAATCATCGAGGGCTTACAGACAAACCAATTGTGGCAGATGGATATAACTCATACTAACTTATTTCCCAACAAACCTTTCCTTCATGTGGTCATTGATACATATTCCTGGTTCATATGGGCTGTTCCTATGACGTCTGAAAGAGCTAAATCTGTTTGTTCATTTTTACTCCAGTGCTTCTCCGTCATGGGTATTCCCCATACCATAAAAACAGATAATGGTCCTGCTTACATCAGCAAAACCTTCAAATCCTTTTGCGAGGAATGGCAGATCAAACATATTACAGGAATTCCATATAATCCACAAGGACAAGGAATTGTTGAACGTGCCCACAGAACGCTTAAAACTCAGTTATTAAAGCAACGAAAAACAAGTATGCCTCCAATGGATTCTTTTATCTTTAACATTATTCACCTTAAACTTCTTAAATATACCTCAAAGGAGATCCCTATACCGCGGCTGAATGTCACTTTCAAGAAGATATGCAAACTCAAAAACAGTCAATTCACCTATCTGGGTGAAAATTGATGATAAATGGATTGCAGGTCACCTCCTCATTCGGGAAGAGGTTATGCTTTCATTTCTACAGATGATATCCCTGCCAAGAAACTCTGGGTTCCTCTGTGATTTGTTAAGACTAGAATTCTCCAAGAATCAGAAAACAACTAATTCTTTCAATATAAAGTCTTAAATTTTAAATTGCAAGTTGCTGCTTAAACCCCTGGATTAGTTCATTTTAATAATGATCTTGTTTTGCAGTCTGTGATCATGGTTTATGTCTAATATCTTGCCTTACAGCCTAAATGTTTTCTTTCTTATATAAAAAAAAGGGGTGGAAAAATGGGTGGACTCTGAGCATAGTGCTCAATGTCCATATGTTTCAAGGATTAATGTTAGAGTTTCCTTTTTTAATGTTTTGCTCACAGGTATTTGCAGGAAAAGAACTTGGCTGCTGCAGATTCCTTCTATGTTGCTCAAGGCTTTGGACTCTGATCACAGTGCTCATTACAAAAGTTTGCTAAATCAATGAAAAATTGTTTTTCTAATGATTCTGTTCACAGGATAAGATATTGGAATGCAGTAAACCTGTGCTACAGTGCTCAATACTCCGAGACTCCTAAAACAGTGCTAACTAAAAATTTAATAATTTGCAAAAATAATTTTTTCCCAATGCTCTATTCACAGGAAAAGACACTTTCTCACCATCATTTGCCGGCTTTATATTCATGAAGCGCTTGACTCGTTACCATTTATCACCCTAAATGGGTCACATATACAGCTGTAAGATATTGATCGATCAAATGTATGTGTGCGTGTGTGTGTGTGCATGTGGTGGCCACCATTATGTTTGTGATTAATGTTGTGTCTATGTTATGTCTCAACTACTACCTTCTCAATTTCTGACCACTACAAACCTCTATTACATTCATCAGCTCCACTGCTGATCCACTAGATTTACCAATTTAAAAATCATCAATTCTCATACTTATTTCCCTGCTCCACCCATGTTGGAGCTTCTTTATGTTCTTCTCTCCATCCCAGACTTGAATCCCTGCAAAGCCTTAAAATCTCTACTTGAGATTAACCTCGAAAAGTGTTTTTGTCTCGCCTAAAATTAAGCTACAGGTACAGTTACCAGTGCCAGTGTTTCCTTGCTGTAGAAGCCCTGCAAGACACCCACACCAATGTTCCTGACACCTGTTCCAGCGCTCAAGACTCCTGTTCCAGAGTTCGAGATATCACACCGATGTTCCGGACACCTGTTCCAGCGCTCAAGACTCCTGTTCCAGAGTTCGAGATATTTGTTCCAGTGTTCCTGAGACCCGATCCAGTGTTTCCTGACAGTTCAACGAGTTCCTGATCGCTGCTCTCCAGAGACTCATACTCATATGATCATCGCTATTGCTGTCCCAGAAGTAGCCCCACAGACTTTGTTCCAGACACCCGACTTTACATAAAATATAGCAAATTGACTCTCACAAATTATGGACAGTGCAAACTATAGTTCGTTATAATCAGACAGCTAGAAACACTTTGTCTTGAACTTTGCTTTGGGTCCAAAAAACAAGTTAGAATCCTAAAGTAACATGTATTGTCATTTTGTAATTCGAATTGTTTTTTCTTATTTTAATTTTCTGTACGTTACTGAATATTTCATACCTTTTCAATTTTTATTAGTAAACTAATCAGGGAGAGAGTTGCTGCAGGACTCCTAAGGGCCACTGCATCTGCTCTGGATTGCCTCCTGCAAATCACTTCGTAGATAAGGGGGTAGTCTAAATGTGGCAGTTTATCTGACCATGTATGCTGTACTAGCTGTTATAAATATTCTCCCATGCTACCACAATCATCGTGGGACTAGCTAGATCTTACCAGCATATTAGCCTGGCCACGTAGAACACCTAAGTAATTATATCAGAGAGAAATGATGTTTGCTTCCAAGCAAACAAGCATGGCTCCCTGATATACTCAAAGGCAACTAAAATATAAAACTACAGTGAAGTAGAAGAGACTTGTGAAGGCTTGGAGAAATATTTAACTGGCATTAGTATTAGTCTTTGGTACAGAGACATGCCATCTCAGAAACCCCCTTCTCTACCCTATAAAGGCATTCCCAGGCAGATCTTGGCTCAAAACATTAGCATACTAAAGGGCCTAGGTGAGGTGCAGGGAGGGATTACCTAAGGGCATTTGACCCTCCCTGCTTTCCATAACAGTGGGAGGAAGGTCTGAGTTGCAGGGGTATAAACTAGCCGGTTTCCTCTCTCACTGCGCTTCTTTTTGGGCTCTCTGTGAGCACTCACCCTTCTTGGAAGTCTTGTCTTTGTCTTCTTTTACAAAGCCTTTACACGTGGTGGCCGCCATCTTGGCCCACACGTGGCTGGGGTTCTAGCCTGGAATCCTAAGCACCGGGCTTTTCCTTTTGCTGATTTGTATGCCTGAAACTGTGATAAGTAAACCCTTTTAAAACTGCATCGGATTCCTGAGTTTTCATCCATTCCTCGCCCGGCTTCGGAGGTAGAAGGGAACTTCGCTTCCCGGCACTGTCGGGGACCCCGGCGGCGCCCCGACAGACACCCATTTCCTCATTGGTTCAGATTGAATCAAGCTACTGGTATCTCTACAGACTTAAGTGTCTGTAAAGGCTATCTGTTTGAAAACTTTCATTTATCTGAAAAACAATTCCATGTGGATGCTACAATTGGTTTACACAAAACAAGGATTCTATTTGCTCTAGGAGCCCTCAGGATCAAGCCACAATGTCTTCTCCTATTTGTAAACAAATGTGGTTAAGCTAGGGACATTGTTTTACCTGTGGAAAATCCTCATAGTAATGGAGTATGCCAATAAAGTACTCCAAAAGTAATGAAAATATTTTCCTGAAACAGTGCATTTAATATATAATTCATATGTTGCAAAAGATTAGACTGAAAAAGAAGATGGGGCTTTTATTTAGTCAAGGTGAAAGTTGTATTTTGATTACATGACTTCTTTTCCCTCTTTACACATACAAGTGAAATTATGGTTCTTTAAATTAAAAAATAGGTCTTTCAGCAAATGCATTGCATCTGAGAACAAAGGACAATAATCAAATAATTGTGAAAGTTAGGAAACATGTTCTAGGAACTGTTACAGGGAGGTTTACAATATTAAATAGGTAGGGAGGGGCCGGAGTGATGGTCCAGCGGGTAGGGCGTTTGCCTTGCACGCAGCTGGCCCATGCCAGCCTGGGTTTGATCCCTGGCATCCCATATGGTACCCGAGCACCGCCAGGAGTAACTCCTGAGTGCAGAGCCAGGAGTAACCCCTGAGCATTGCTGGGCATGACCCAAAAAATAAAATAAAATAAAAAATAAAGAAATTAAAATAATAAATAGGTAGGGAGGAAAACAGTATCTTTGCATTTAATTCAATAGGTGGATAGAACTTTATTGGATATTGTTATACTTTCAAATGATTATTGAATAACTGACTCAATATTATGTAACTAGTAAAAACAGTAAATGGATTAATGAAGAGAATAATTATAAATATAATGAATAAGTATTTTAAAGAGTTTAATAATTTTTGTGTAATATTTTAAGTAGCTGTATGAAGTATTCAACATCAATATAAAAATATCAGACTATCTAAAATGTATCTTGTGAAAAATAAAATATATACTTGTAAATATATATTTATGCATATTCTGTTAGCTTTAAAAAATAATGCAACTAGTATACTTGAGTTCTTTGTGGCTTGAGCTGTTTAAAATTTTTATTATCCTTCCCCAAATTAAAATATATAATAATATAATAATAGTTCTTAAAATCCTTATTTGTATAAAGCTGACTTTTAAGAAATCACAGACTGAAGGTGAAAAAAAAATATTCTAACATGACGGCAACTAAATGGAACCTTAGCAGAAAGGGCCTCCTCTTTGCAACTCCCACCTCAGCAAGAATCACTCATTTACCTAAACTCATTTACCTAAACTTGGTAAAGGTATTGGATACTCATTTACCTAAACTTATCCTCATTGTGTTCATATTCTTAAGGCTCTCCACATAATTCAGTGACCTATCTAGACGCTGAGCTCCATAGCATTGTTTGTTGCTAGGCCTCTATTGAGCTAGAAGAACTGTTCAGAAATAGTGTTCAAAGTGGTCCTGGGAAAACTGGGCAGCTACATGTGAAAAAAAATGAATTTGAACCTCTGTCTAACACCATGCACAAAAATCATATCAAAATGGATTAAAGATCTCAATATCAGACCTGAATCCATAAAGTTCATTGAAGAAAACATAAGAAAAATCCTCCACAAATTGAAGCTAAAGGCATCTTAAAAGATGAAACACCACTAACAAAGCAACTAGAAGCAAAGATAAACATATGGGACTCCATGAAACTAAAAAGCTTCTGCACCTCAAAAGAAACAGTGACCAAGATACAAAGACAGTCCACAGAATGGGAAAGTTGGTGGTGGGAGATGGGCACTGGTGGAGGGATGGGTGCAAATATGAACATCTTTGTAATTATATATCTCACGGTGGTATAATAAAATAATTAAAAGAAGAATATTTACCCAATACCCATCTGATAAGGGTTAATATCCAGGATATATCATGCACTGATAGAACTTTACAAGAAGAAAACAGCCAACCTCATCAAAAAATGGGGAGAAGAAATGAACAGAAACTTTGACAAGGAAGAAATTCGAATGGCCAAAAGGCATATGAAAACATGCTCATCAAAACTAATCATCAGATCGATGAAAATCAAAACATCAATGAGATATCATCTCACACCACAGAGACTGGCACATATCCAAAAGAGCAAGGACAAGGATGGCATGGATGCTGGGAGGAAAGGGACTCTCATCCATTGTTGGTGGGAATGTTGACAGGTCCACCTTTTTGGAAAACAATATGGACATTCCTTCAAAGACTAGAAATTTTCCCATTTGACCCAGCCCTACCACTCTTGGAATATATCCCGGGAAGCCAAAAACACACAGCGGAAACACCATCTGCACTTTTATTTCCATTGCAGCACTATCACAATAGCCAGAATCTGGAAATAGCCAGAGTGCCCAGGAACTGATGACTGGATAAACAATTTGGTAACACTTTGGTAAATCTACACAATGGAATACTATGCAGCTGTTAGGAAAAATGAAGTTATAAAATTTGCCTATAAATGAATGGACATGGAAGGATCATGTTGAGCGAAATTAGCCAGAAGGAAAAAGACAGATATAGAATGACTACATTTATTTGCATGACATAAATATATGTATATTTATATACATATACATATTATGTTACCAATATCCAAGGTCAGGCAAAACATGAATCAGGAGATCTTGTCAACAGGTGGAATCTACCACCAACGTGTGGGAGTCAGAGGTTAGGTAAGACAGAGAAGGGAACAGTGTGTTAATAATTGTTGAAAGTGATAATACCAGCCTAGAAATGAGCTTTGAATACAGGCAAAAGATACACATTATAACCTCTAAATATATATATTGCAATCCACAGTGTGTAAAAGAAGGAAGAAGAAAGAGAGAGAAAAGAGATAAAGAACCTGCCATAGAGGCAGGCTGGGGGAGGGAGGAGGGAACTGGGGACATTGGTGGTGGCAAATGGGCACTGGTGGGGGATGGATGCTGGGACACTGTATGACTGAAACCCAAACATGAATATCTTTGTAATTGTATATCTCACTGTGTTATAATAGAAAAAAATAGTGTTCAGTCTTCTAAAGAGAGGTAAAGGCTGTATTTTTAGGCACAGAACAAGATAAGATGTATACCTTGTTCATTAGTCAATTCCTAGAAACTGGCCATTCATTTATCTTCTTCCAGGTACTTTTCATGTTTTCTAACTTTTCTTTTAGTGAGTGTGTATTTATTTATTCATTCTTTCAGTTACCAAATACTCACTGCCATGCTTAGAGTAAGAGGAGCCCTGACTACTAACAGCTTATGGTTTCACGGGCAGTTCATTCTAATGGGCAGTTACTTTGTGCCAAGCACACACTAAGAATTTTAATTACATGGCATTATTTAATCCACAACCCAATTCCATGACAGCAAAATTTATTATCGCTTAATTAAATGATGTCTTATGACTTTCAGAGAATAAAAGCCTCTTTGTCTTAAGTTATTAAGTAGCAGATCTGGACTTGGAATTTGAGATAGATGGACACCTCTTGTCCATCATATGATGTGGACCTGACTTAGTGACTGACTTTGACCAGTAAAATAGATCAAGTATCCTTCCTTCCTTCTTTCCTTCTTCCTTCCTTCCTTCCTTCCTTCCTTCCTTCCTTCCTTCCTTCCTTCCTTCCTTCCTTCCTTCCTTCCTTCCTTCCTTCCTTCCTTCCTTCCTTCCTTCCTTCCTTCCTTCCTTCCTTCCTTCCTTCCTTCCTTCCTTCCTTCCTTCCTCCTCCTTCCCTCCCTCCCTCCCTCCTTCCCTCCTTCCCTCCCTCCCTTCCTTCCTAACGTTTTTTTTAGTCACACCTGGATGCCCTCAGGAGTAGTTCCTGGTGATGCAGGTGGACCCCATGGGTGGCTTATGTGAGTCCGGAAGGGAGAGAGATGGTCGCTTTCTCCCCAGCCGCCTCTGCCACCCGGGACCCGCTGGGCGGACTTAGGACTGATAAAGTCTGCGATGAGCCCTGCACGGTGTGGGCCTGAGCCCCCCAACCCCACAAGGTGGCCGTCAAGCCACACGGATCTGATGTCCGCTTGATCTCTAGGCACGGGAGTTGATCCCTACCACCCGAGGTTCTCGGGAGCCACGGACTCAGGCTGGAGCGAGGGAATTGCTCTTTGCAGGAAAGAAAAGTCAGTCCTAGGCTTTACCCAGTTGCCTTAGGATTCTTGTCTTCCTCGCAGAAAAGAATTTTCAGGAGTCGAGGAGCAGTGAAGTAAAATAGGTTTTGTTGAGGAGGTTTTTGGAGGGGGGAGAGAAAGAGAGAGAGAGAGTAACACGCTCAAGGGAGAACGCAGGCTACTCCAAAGACGGAGAGCGAGTAAGAGAGAGTAGTACACATCTCAAGAGGGGGAGATGCAGGCAACACATGTGCTCAGGCACCACATGTGCTCGGCCACAGGGGCTCAGGCAGCATGTGTGTCCATGCAGCATGTGCGCACTGTCCTTTGGTCAGGACGGCTTTTATAGATTTCTCCCCAAGATATTCCCATATTGGGCGTCAACCTAGGTTGCTATGGTTGCTGCCAAGGGGAGTAGACTTTGGGAGTGGTCTTCTTTGAAAATCTCCTTTTCTTGACCTCTGTTCCTGCTGGATCTTCTGTCCTGGAATGTAGCTGGATTAAGGGCTGGGCAGAGAAAGATTGATCCAACTTCCCTTAGGGTCTGTTGTTGATTACTAGGTCTTATCAAGACTTGGTTCCTGGTTCCAAAAGGTGACTTTGGACAGACTTAGGGCAAGGATTCATTGCCATGTGGGGACCCCCTGTCTGCCTGCCTACAACACTGGTAGCCTTGTGGATCAGAGGGGCCGGAATCAAATCTGTGTCAGCTGCATTCAAGGCAAGACCTTACCTGCTGTACTATCTCTTGGACCTCAGGAGATGTCCGTTTTGAATAGAAGCTTTAAAGTCAGTGTGCAATTTGGTTGTTCTCTGCCATGATGACAGTTGCAGGCAGAGACCGTTCAGTTAGCATAGATTTCAGAACAGAGATGACATAAACCATGGCTGTAGTTCGTCCATAACAGGAGTGCACAGTGAATAGTAAATAAGCTGACGCTGTTAGAATCTGATACAATTCTGGGGCCATTTGCTCTGCAGCATGCTCTTCTGGTTGATACAGAATTTTTAAAACTATTATACCAGGCTTAAATATCAGGCTTAGTTTTTAATATTTCTCTAATATGAGATGAAAACAGTATGACTTAGAGAAAACATTATCTGGACAGAATAGTTTTTGAATGTAAAATATTTGTATTCATCTGTACTACTTTTTGTTGTTGTTGAGCCTTACCTGCTACTACTCTTCACTGGTAAAATTCTCCATCTCCGTGGTCAGGGAAGAATTATTCTGTTTCTTGCTGACTTTATGCCTTTGCTGATAAAATTTCCCTGAAATATTTAGAGTTAAATTCAACTCTATAAGCATTTATGGTGTTTTTGTGGAATTATGTCTGGGGCGGGGGCCCTGGCCAGCAGCCCTGGCACAAATGAGGGAAGACCTAGATCTTGCCAGACTTCATCCCTGCGGAAAAAAGAGAGGGATGGACTTGGGAGAAACTCTGCCTTGCTGCTGCAAGGCAGAAAAAGGAAAGAAAGAAAGAACGTCACTGATGCAGAGGGAGTTCTGGATAGCAGCACTTGCTTTACTGGACACAGTTTAAGCCTTTTATACAATATTTGGGTAGAGGGGTACAAGCGCAAATCACTGGGCATTTGCAAGCTCCTGGGCCATTGTAACAGATAATAATCTTTAGAACAAATGACAATCACAGATTTAGCATTTGTAAGGTAACATTTGCAAGGTAATGGTCATTGATTTACATATCCCTGTTATCAGAGGTAAGAAGACATTCTGCCTCACCTTAGATTGATAAGCACAGATGTTCTGGGTATAACCATACTGGCAGGGACCATTTCTGGGTCCTGTCCTTAGGGTCTTGTGGGGGAAATGCTGGACCCTAAGGCTAGCAGCTCAGAACCCAACAGAATTCCTGTTAACTTGATCCTTTGAAATTCCAAGCTTTCTCATGGTACATCCCTGTGATCGCAGATCTATGTGTTCTAGCATGAGTCCTCCAAAATATTTGCTATGATTTTTAAAAACTCAGGTAAAACCCATATAAAAATCTTTAATTCTAATTGCTTTATTTTTAAAATTAATTTATTGAATCACCCTGAATTACAAAGTTATTCATGATTGAGTTAGGACTACAATGTCCAAGCTCCAATCCTTTCACCAGACTCTACTTCCGCCCAGTCCCCAGCCTGCCTCTTGGTGGGTGGACATTTTTTTTTTTTTTTGGTGCTGGTGATTGAACCTGGGAGCCACACATGTAAGTTATGAACTATGTCATTGAGGCAAATCACACACACACACACACACACACACACACACACACACACACGCACGCACACGCAAATATAGACCATTTTTCTATAGGTAGACATTGAATGTTTGCATCTTGGATGTTATCAATTATACTTCAGTGAATATTGGTACTCTAGTTGTGTGTAGAGGCATGTTTTAATATATTTCGAATTTTTTGAGTGGTCTTGCTGGGTTATAGGGTAGCTCTATCTTTAAAAAAATTTTTTTTAAGGAATTTTGAGCCGCTGGGAGAAGAAGTTTTCTAGTTCTTATCTGTGCTGCGAACATTCATTCCTTGGGGAAATTTTGTTTTGTTCCTGGTGCTTCCTTAGACATTACAGGTAAATTGACTATCACAGAGTCCTAGCCTATAATATAAGAGGTCAAAGATCTAGGTTTCCATCCAATAGACGAATTTTGTTAGGATATCTGGTCTTCGTATAAATAATCTGCCCTTAAAATGTGCAGATCACCTTAAAAAATAATTTTTTTTGTTGAACTTTATGATTAATAAAACAGTTTCTACATACCACAAAGGTTATTTACAATCCTGTAACCCAGAGATAAATACACAATAATTAAATTTCTTTCCAGACATATTATTCATATATATATATATACATATATATATAATAATAATCCTATGTTTGTACCCCTTTCACACTGTTTCATATCTCCTCATCTTCTAGGTCTTCCGACTCTTCCCTCTCCACCATAACTATTTTACTTACATATAGTTCCTCTAAGGTGCAACTTTATAGTGATAGACTATAAAGTTGTACCTTAGAGGAACTATATCAGTACCATCGCCCCTAGATTCTCTGGCAGAATATTATAAATTTGGCATGTGTCAGACAACTGCTCAACATAAATAACCAAAACCTTTAAAAAAGGGGGCATGTTCCCATGTTTCTTGGGTTTCACAGAGGGAGACAGAACAATGAATTTCCATTTGAAGCTACTGTGACATTTATATAATAATTATAATATTTAATTTCTAGTCTCTGCCTCTCAACCTCTTTTCAGTCTTCTGAGTTCTCCACTCTTGCTTCCGGGGATTATATTTCTTACATCCATGTATCTGTGTATATGAAGATATAGTCAAATATTAATGGACCTTGTTCTTTTTCAGTGATCTCCTGAATCAAGGGGCTGGGAGTCTAGAAAACCAAATTTGAATCCTTGGCCAGGAGCGTTTCTCATTTAGTCTTTGTAAATGAGAAGGCTCACAGAGGTCAAAAGAGCTGAGAGAATCGCAAGAAATTCTTGCTCCAGTAGCATCTGATAAGCAAGTGTGAGGAGGTGAACTTGAAAGTTAATGTTCTGCATATAGCGAAAGAAACGTTTTTCTAACTGCTTCTGTAGATTTACACACAGCTGTAAAAATACAGAGAAATATATTCTAAAATTATACTTATATAACATTGTTCCAATTGTGTTAATATTTTTCGTGATAATGTATAATTATTTCACCTCAATACCACCAAAACGTCCAAGATTCTTTACCAATGTTATTATGTTGCTTCAATCTCCCTCCCAAATTCTGTCCACACATACCTGGTATTCTTCGTTTTATAGTCCAGAGCTTGAGGGTTGCTCTCGTTCTTCAGTCCCTTGTCTTGTTTCTCTGTGTACCACAAATGAGTGAGATCTTTATCCTCCTTTATAGCTCATATCATTTAACATGCTGCCTTCTACTTCTACCTGAGTTTTTACAAACAATGTGTGACCTCATCTTTTCCTATGGTGGCATAGTATTCCACTGAATATGAGAAGTCTTGCATAGATTTGTTCTTTCTTCCCAATGGTAAAATTTTATGACGTGGTAGTATAATATCACAACTAGAATATTGATAGGAAAAGGATCCATCATTGGTGTTCAAGGAGTTCTAATGTTGTTATGGTCATATATCGATAGATTTATACCCAAGTTGTAAATTTTTAAATTATACAGCTCAATAGTTTTTAGTATAGTCACAGATTTGTCAAAAACTTAATTAACATCTAATTTCAGAGCATTTAATTCATTTTAAAAGAAACTGTGCTCAGTAGTTACTCCTTTTCTCTATGGGTTTACTTATTCTGACTTTTCTTATAAAAATAGAAAGATACAATGTATATTTTCCATATTTTTGTAGCTGAATTATTTCCTGAAGCATAAATAACATTTTCAAGATATTCATATTGTAGCATTTATCAGCATTTCCTGTTTACTGTAGAAGAACATTCCATGTATGGCTATATTACTTTTTTTTTAATCCATTCATCACTTGATGATAGATTTGGATTGTTTCTATATTGGCTCTATTATTATTTAAATGCTCGAATATTGATCTTTAGGTTTCTGAGTGGTCATATATTTCATGTCTCTTTACCTTATACCTGTGACTACAACTTTTGGGCCATATTGTTAGTCTGTGTTTAAAAGGTCATTTCAAAGACCTTCCAAACTCTTTTCCAAACTATTGCAGTGGCTTTTAAAATCTACATCTATCTCCCTTCTATGATGTCTCCCCCCAGAGCCCTGGAAACATTATTTTATGCTTCCTTTCTAAACTGTTGTTTTCAAATGTGGTAATTATGTAGTAATAATACACTAAAATGTGGATTAAACACTTTGATCTTGTGGAACTGGCTTTTTCTCAGAAATTTTCATGGAAATCCACTCAAGTTGTTACATGTAGCACTCATTGTTTCTAATTTCAGATGGGTGTTCTATGATACACCAGCAAAGTTTAAGTGCAATCCTATCAGCCAATATGCGGGTGCTTTTTATGAATAAAGTTGTAACCAACCTGCAGCAGTGTAGGTTTTGAGTTAATGAAAGTCTTTTATTTGGGCGGGGTTGACAACCGATAATACTCAGGGATTGGTGCTGCCTCTGCACTCAGGAATTATTCCAGGCAGTGTGTAAGGGAAATAAGAAATACTGGAAATTCCTTATTCCTTATTCCAAACCCTGGTCAAGTGTGTGCAAGATAAGCCCCCCATCTGCAGTACTATATCTCCAACCCCCTGACCGTAAGTCTTCAATTCTCTGGCATAAACACTCAAGGAACAATACAGTTTTGCACTTGTATAGTCAATGAACGTTAATTTTTTTACAAAATTGACAATTTTTTACAAAATTGTCTGTACCATTTTACTTCACTAGTTATAGATGAGCAATCCTCTTTTTCTGCATCTTTCAGAGTATTTGTTCATTTTGTAGTTTATTTTATCATTGTATAACATTTATTATATTTTTCTTTAAGCAAAATTTTTAAAACACTGACCAGTTTAAAATGTCTCCATTTTTTTATGGTCATGATCTTTAGTTGGGGAAGACATTTTTACTCTGGTAGTTGCAGGTGTGGCTGCAGTGCCTGTCTGTATCGGCAGGTGGCAGACAGGAGACAGGTTTGTCTACACCTAGGGCTCTGCCTCATGGGCCCTGGATGGTTGATGGTCTGACATAGAAAAGGACTGGGCCCCCTGGAATAAACCCAGAACCACAGCAGAGTCTCGCAGGCTACCGATGGTGTATTCAATGCCAAAAGCGGTAACAATAATGGACCTCATCCCCAATGAATGGAGACATTCCTGGCACCCGCTTGAACAAATCGATGAGCTATGAGAAGACAAGTGATACAAGTGAAGTGATTATGAAATGATTAATTTTCTCTGGTATTTGACTAAGTGTCATTTTAAGGTAGAATTGGTGAGACAATGCTCTGTGACAAGAACTGCTCTGTTCCACTCTTGAATCTGCCACTTGCAATGTCCACCTTCATTTACATGTTCCTATGAACTCTTATCTTTTCTTGAATATATCTTTTTCTTCAGCTCTTACCTAAGTGATTTTTCACTATGGTATTTGCATCTCGGTCAATGTCTGCTGAAAGATCTCCCAATTGGCAGTGTCTCAGGATTGTTTATTCAGACTTGATCATGTTATTTCAGATAGGTTTTGACTCTACAGAGAAAGTGACTCTTAAGCTATTCTGAATACTGTTAGTGATAACCAGGATTGCAATGACTCTCTATTATTGAACATATGAAAGCAACTCCCCCACCCCATCGTTTTCACATAAGCTAATTAAATTGAGTTCTTCCATATTTATTGTTGATAAATTATCTTTGATAATTATTGTCTGTTTCTGGTGTAGGTCCTTTGGCTAATACATATGATTCTATTTATTCATATTAATGTTTTTAAACCTAGATTGTAAACACATTAAATGTATTAAAATTTTTCTGATTTTTTTTCTTTTTTCTCCTTTCTTCATTTATAAGTAACTAAAATGATAGTACTACAGGCCCAAGACACTTGCCTTACATACGGCCAACCTAGCAAACATTGCATATGTTCCCCTAAGCTCTTCTAGGAGTAATTTCTGAGCATAGAGCCAGGAGTAAACTCTTAATACACTAATTGTGCACACCCACCCACACATGTGTGCACATACACACACAAGATTTCTTTCTGTATTTCCTTTGCCTTTACATGAATTTCTAGTTACTATTATTATTTTTGTCTCAAGGTGGTTTCTTTTTATAGAGTGGATAACTGTTTTTGTGCATATATATTCGTATATGCATATGTTTAGGGACCATACCCAGGGGTACCCTGGGTCACTCTGGGTTCTGCACCTAGGAATCACTACTTGCTGTGCTTGGGTACCATATGAGATGCCAGAGATTTAAGCCAACTTGACCATGTGCAAGGCAAATACCCTAACAACCAACAGTACTATCTCTCCAGTCCCACACTGATGTTTTATTTAATTTATTGATATTTAAAATGATTATTATTGAGATAGTAAGGTTTTCAATAGTGTTGATATTTGTGCTTTAGTGTATGATAGCATTGCACCACCTACTAGTACTAATTTCCTTCCACTATCCTAGGTCTGTTCTTGTCGGTCCCTCCTCCTTGGCTCCTTAGTAACCTCAATTCTGTCATCAGTGTCTAAAGACCATTTTCTATACCCTTGCTTTGTTTTTATGTACCATAAGAGTCAGATCATCTGATATTTATCTTTGTCTTATTTCTTAACATTACATCTTTTATATAGTTCTATCCATATTATAGCAAAGTGCAAGTAATATTCCATTGTGTTACATCTACGCAAATTATTAGACACAATTTTTGAGGGCATTGGACTTACCAGGATGTGTTCAGTGCTTACTCCTGGCTTGGTGTTCCAGGATCACTCATGGAATTGCTTGTGGGACTATGTGAGGTGCCTGGAATCAAACCTGGTTCGGTTGTGTGCAAGCAAGCAAAGATGTACTGTACTGCTGTACTGTCTTCAGACCCCCATACTTAAAAGAAATTACAAATGTGATCATTCACTTATTGGTAGATATTTGTTTCCAATTCCTATAAATTTAAAATCCTGCAACTATTATCTTTATATATCTTTTCTTTGAAATATATGTCCACAATTCTCTAATGTCTAATAAAACAATATGAAAAGATATGCTGTTTCTTAAGAATTGTTATCACCAAACTGTATCACTGTATCACTGTCTTCCCGTTCATCATCGATTTGCTTGAGTGGGCACCAGTAACATCTCCATATGACCTGTCTCATGCAAGTAGAGCCCAAGGGCACCTGCTTGCTCCAGGAACATAAAGAGCCTCAAACCATTCCATCAGGTCATGGGAATGAGGTCTATAATTGTTACTGGTATCTGGCATATCAAATACGACACGGGTAGCTTGCCAGGCTCTGCCGTGCAGGTAACATACTCTTGTAGTCATCTCAAAATCCAGCATTTATTGATGAACCGGCGCAGCTGCGTGGAAGCTGTGCAAGCCGGGCTATGATAGGCTGGTCTGCTGGGTGGAGTTCTGACGAGGGGGAAGTCAGGATGTGGAAAATGGAGGTTCTCATGGAGTGGGGGGGGGGTCGTCTGGCTTGTTGTGAGGCTCTGCTGGGGTGGCAGTCCAGGGCTAGAACCTGCCATCCCTCCACAGTACCTCATGAGCGGCTGGGCTCAGTGAGAGCCAGTAGCAGCTCTGCTCCATGTCTGTTTCTGGATCAGCATACCTGGGCAGGATTAAAAAGACTGCATCAGGGTGGATCTCGATGAGATCCAAACTACACCTCACAAAGGCTAAACTAATTGCAATTCTACAAATTTTTTTAAATTTGGTTTATGTCCCAATCTTTTTTCTCACAGTATCATAGTTTATTGCTATACCAAAATTTCTTTTCTATTCATCTCTTGTTTGATAATAGGTTGTTTCTAGATCTTGTAGATAGGGCTAAAGTTAATACAGGTGTACATATACCTTTTTATATAAAGATTTTGTGTTCTTGAGATCAATATCATGGAATAGAATTACTGGCTCATACCATATTTTTATTTTTAATTTTTTAATTTAATTTTTAGTGGGCAAGTGGTTCAGACACACCTCATGGGCTAATCCCCACAAAACTTTGCTCAGGGTCATTCCCAGTGGTTCTTAGGGGTCATATAGGATTCCAGGATTAAACCAGGGTAGGGCAAATGTCTAGCAAGCACCTTAACCGCTGTCCTTTCTCTCTAGCCCTTTTTAATTAATTTTTATAGAAATTGTCATGCTGTTTTCATGATTTACATACCTATCAACAGTGAATGAGGCTTCCTTTATTTTTTTTCACATTTAACAACATTAGTTTTTTCTCAACTATTTTTTGTTTCAACCAATCTCTCTGGTCTGAGGTGATAGTTAATTGTCATTTTAATTTGCATTTCACTGATAATTGGTGCTGAAGAATAGTTTTTCCATATTTTTGCTGATAGTCTCTAATCTTTGAAGTATGAATCACTTTTCCTCTATTTTTTCTTGGAGTTATTTTATATTTTTATTGTTGATTTTTGTGAATGATTTATATATCTTTGATATTAGCCCTTGTAAGATATATGATGTGCAAATATTTTTCTCTTTCAGTAGAATATCTTTTGATTTTAGATTTTATTTCTCTCATAGTTCAGATCCTTTTTCTATGGCTGATTTGTTAATAGTTCCTTTGAAACTTGGGGTTTTAAGAAAATCCTAAAGGATACTCTAAATTTAACTGATTGATTTATTAATTTATTATTTATACTGAAATTAACTGAAAATATGATATAATTTTCTTCATTTATTTATTTTATATTTTTTCTTATTTTTTCTTTTCTGTCTTCTGTTGATTCTTAAAGTTATTTTTGCCAATTTTAGATATATTTATGTTTCTCGTCACTCAAAATTGTATTACTTCCTTGGTAAATTTTTAAGAGATGATAATTATATACTGTCTCTCTCTTGTTCTGATCCTGGAATTATTCTTCCTTTAACTATAGGAACAAAGTTTTAATTTTTCTAACTAAAATTTGTCTAATTAGTTTTAATTTATTCACTGACCAGTTGAGTTAACTTGAAGTTTTCTAAGTTTTCTAAGTTCTCTTTTGAATTTGTGTCTTTGTCAATTTTAATTTGCATGTAACTAATAATAAATTATTCAATATGTTTTAATTAAAATTAAAAATATTTGGACATGACTAACAATAGTAACGACAATGCCTTAAACCAACAGTTCTGGGCTCAGGCCACTCTTTTCATTTAGATATTTGGAGATAGAAAGGTCAGGAGTCTAACACTCTCTCCTAAATCTCATGAGTCATGGCTACTATAATCAACTTTCTTCTCTTTGATTATTACCCAACAGTTTTCCCCTGTAGTTTCTATTACTCCACTCCATCACTCAAGGCTGTCTGTTGATTAAAATTAATCGAGGAAATGCTGCTCTTTTACATGCTTCCTTCTCTAACTGCTTCTTTCTGAGGGATGAAATTGTCATTTGATGCACGGCAGGAATTCATCAGATTCATAGCCATCAGTTGAGTGAGATCAGTGAGCAATGACTAGATTAGAGGCAGTAATTGTGATGGGGTGGAAGTGGGCAAAATTAATTAGTGGATTCAAAAAGACATAATACCAGTCGACATTCCCACCAACAATGGATGAGAGTTCCTTTCTTTCCACATCCATGCCAGCACTTGTTGTTCTCGCTCTTTTGGATATGTGCCAGTCTCTGTGGTATGAGATACTATCTCATTGTTGTTTTGATTTGCATCTCCTTTATGATTAGTGATGATAAGCATTTGACCATTTGAATTTCTTCTTTGTCGAAGCTTCTGTTCATTTCTTCTTCCCATTTTTTGATGGAGTTGGCTGTTTTCTTCTTATAAAGTTCTACCAGTGCCTAGCACAGCCTTTTTGGAAAACAGTACAAACATTCCACCAAAAACTAGAAATTGAGCTCCCATTTTATCCAGAAATACCACTCCTGGGAATATATCCTGGGAGGCCAAAAACACACATCAGAAACACCATCTGCACTTTTATGTTCATAGCAGCACATTCTCAATAGCCAGAATCTGGAACCAACCAGAGTGCCCGAGAAAAGACGACTAAATTAAGAAACTGTGGTACATCTACACAATGGAATACTATGCAGCTGTCAGGCAAAACGAAGTTATGAAATTTGCCTATAAATGGATGGACTTGGAGAGGATCATGTTGAGTGAAATTAGCCAGAGGGAAAAGGATAGATATAGAATGACTGCATTTACTTGTGGTATATGTGTGGGAGTGAGAGGTTAGGTATAACAGAGAAAGGAACAACGTACTGATAATTATTGGAAATTATAATACCAGCCTGTAACTGAGCATTAAAAGTAGGCAAATGGATATACACGATAACCTCTAAATATATTATTGCAAGTCACAATGTGTAAGAGAAGAATGAAGTTGAGGGAGAAATATAGTATATGAGATATTAGGCATGTTGTCTGCACTGTTGCGAGACTAACCACTCAAAACCAAGAGCATTTGGCAAAAGGAGTCACTTAGGATTAGGAATGAAATAGTAATTGAATCTGAAAACTAGGATACCACTGGTCAGACATGAAATTGGGGATAAAAAGCAGAAAAAATATTGTGGTGGGCTACTCTTTTATGCTAAGAATGCCTGGGGCCATAAAAGTAGTACAGTATTTAAGCACGTGTTTTGTATGAAGCTGACCTAGGTTTTATCCCTGGTACCACACGGTCCCCAAGACTTTACTAGGCATTGACCTGGAGGCCCCACATACTTCTGTGAGTGATGCTGGGAGTTCTGAACACTATTTGTATGATCCAGATAATCCCCATCCCTGTACCCATGGCGCTCTCATTGAACCTCAGGTCCAGTGGGCCAGGAATTACCAGGGCCTTTTGAGCACCATTTGGGAGGCATCCCCAAAAACACATAAGAATGTTTGAGTTCTCTCTCTTCTCCCATTTTTAAGGTCCAGCTCAAATGCAATCCCTCTGAGAAAATTCCCATCTCTCTCTGTTTCCAGTCCATTTTCACCATCATGAGCTTCTTCTGATTTTGTTCACATCCAACTTTTCTCAGGGATCACTCCTGGTCATGATCAGGTGGCCATATGCTATGTTGAGGATCAAATTGGGGTTGGCTCTGTGCAAAGCAAGTCCCTTACCCCTAGTACTATTTCTTTGACTTCATCCATAGTAATTCTTATCACAACACAGTGTGTTTGTCTTTTGAGTACTATTTCTAGGACTAGATTTCAAGCTTCTTGAGAGGTGAGAACCCCTTTTGATGTTAACCCTAATATACATACTTGAACATGGCAGTGCATACTATATGACTTGTGTACAGTTGGTTCTCATAAAATACTTTTTGAATTAATTTACTTAGAAAACAGTATCACAGAAAGCTAAGAAAGTTTTTAAACAGTCTGGCAAGATTTGCTTTGTCTTTCTTTTTTAAGGAAGGGAGTATATGCTGAATGAACAAAATTTTTGTTTTCTGACCGACCGAGTGTTCTAAAGTTTAATACCTTTTGTTAACAGTTCTTTCAGGACTTGAAATAGTTTGTCTAGATTAGAGGACACAATTTGAATAATATTTTTTCTAGCTTAATGCTTTGATTCAATTTGCTAATGTTTTATTGGAATTTAACAAGTGTTTAAAAGTAAGACTTTGGGAACTCTGACCAACCTTACTCTTTTGGTTAGATTTTGGAGTCACTAAAAAGGAGAGGAAATGACATTCACCAAAAAATAAGGGGCCACTGCCATACAATGTTCTGGAGAGAGTTCTGGAATTCAAGTCCAGTTATCTGATTTCTACTTTAACTCTGCTCCCACTTAGTTTTACTTGCCTATTGAACCACTTTTCTGTTTGGGTCTCTGCATTTGTTAAATAAGGCAGTTAGACGGAATAAGGCAGTCAGGCAAGATATTTCTAAGAGTACTCTTCCTGTCTTAACATTTTTTAAACCTATGCAATACATTTTTATAACCATCTAAAAAGTTGTTTTTTACCTGCATGCTTTTACTTTCCGATATTCATTTGGCAGTGAACATGGAAACTATTGACGGAGGGAAGCTCAAAATTGGCTCCATGCCTCCCTGCCCTCCATCTTAATTCTGCCTTGCTGTCATTATAAAGAATTAAATGCAGTTTGATGGTTCTGGTTTGATTACTGAGCTGTAAGCTCTGCCGGGAAAGGTACCATATCTAATCTCCTCAGTGTTTCACCCAGAACTGTGGTTCCGGATCCTACAGGTGCTGCTCCGCTGCTTGTTTAACTGACTGAGTACTTGACAGTGTTGAATCTGTGTAGTGACCTGTTGAAGGTGAATTGATCAGACTGAAGCAGGTAATAATATGACTCCTATTTTTTCTATTGATTTTAATTATGTGTTCAATTTTTATAAATACCCTATAGAGATACAGAAACTTACAAAAACATATACATAAGTAATATATATTATATATAATTAAACTGAACAGAGAGGGAGCGAATCCTAGCAATGACTTCTTGGTTGCATTTCTAGCTTCTTTCACAATTTAAGTGAAAACTTCTGTTGCTTTTGGCTTGCTGAGTTTGTGAATATCTCCACCAGTTCTAAAGTAAGGTAGAACAGCTGGAAGTAAGGGTCTTCATTTCTGGTGCGATAGGACAGGTACTCATTTTAGTGTAAAGACTGATTGAAAATGGGATTCTTGCATACCTTACAGGTCCCCCATCCTGGTTCGAGCCTCAGGACCATATCATATGGCCCCTGAATATCACTGAATGGAGCCCAGGAGGCCCTGAGCACTGCTTGTGAGTATCCTATACTGTACCCCTCAAAAAATCAAAACCTAAATTCTACAAATGAGGATATAAAAAATTAATACATGGCTCAAGCCTTGAATTGCTGTCTAAAAAAACTAATTTTATGTTACCATTCTAACATTTTTTTATAAAGGGCTGAGACCTTATTTTTCCATATATCCTACCAATGATCCTCAGTTTTTTTCTGTTAGAGAGGGTCTCAGACTCTTATAAAGCTATTGAGCACAGAAATATTTGTTAATTGTCTTTTAAAATTCCTTTGCCACCATCTAATTATGATTTTGAAATATTTGAAAGTGTTCAACCCAATTTTCATAGAACTGTCATTTTTTCATTCTTATTTCATTGGTGTAGGCAACATTTAGTTATAGAATTCTTTTTTTTTTTTTTGGATCACACCCAGTGATGCTCAGGGGTTACTCCTGTCTCTCCATTCAGGAATTACTCCTGGCGGTGCTCAGGGGACCATATGGGATGCTGGGGATCGAATCTGGGTCAGCTGCATCGAGGCAAGCACCCTCCATGCTGTGCTATTGCTCTTGTCCTAGAATTTTAATAGTATGTGAAACTGTTAACTAGTTTTATTGTTCAGGAACTAGAATGTGGTATAGATTTTCCCACTCTTCCATTCTTCTTTCACTGTTGTGGGGAAGGACAGTTGGGTAACTTGAGTTATTCCCCATGAAGACTTACATAACTTGTGCAGGATGTGACTCTCTCTGAACAATATTTATCTATAGAGGATCCCTGATAAATCTCCTGTATAGGGAAGAGTTAAGGGAACTGAATGCATTCTCAGTGTCACTTGAAAGAGTGGGTGTCATCCCTCAATAGGGCATCCTCCCCAACCAGCTGACCCATGCCCACTGTCCTTTTGGACATGACTGCCCCGCAATGACAAACGTTTTCTGAAGATTTTTGTTCCTTCCTAAGACAAATGAATGCATATAGCTATTGTTTTCATAGTTGATTTATCTCATAA
Source organism: Cryptotis parvus (assembly GCA_021461705.1). NCBI lineage: Eukaryota > Metazoa > Chordata > Mammalia > Eulipotyphla > Soricidae > Cryptotis > Cryptotis parvus. The sequence goes on along the minus strand of JAJIBD010000632.1, from coordinate 207,252 downwards.
ATCGTTTGTCCACTCAAAGCCAAAACTGTCTAGCTGTGTCTTCTTTATCCATTTATACTTTTACTGATTCTTTGAATGTTTTATTGACCTGTTTTTCCCCACCTGTCTGCTCTTTTGTTGGCTCTGTTGGTTGTTCTGGTGACTGTGAGTTGCAGACAGGCTTGGTTGCAGCATTTGCCAGTTGCCCCGGAAGAGAGAGACCCACCCATGCCAGACCCACATGTCCCTTGGCGTGTGGCCGCTTTTGGGCTGCACAATATTTTTATAGGATACTGAATTTTGCATAAGGTTCTTCCCAATTTCTTCACATTTATACATAGTAAACAGTTATAGACATGTTTTAACTGATACCAGTAAGCCTGGCAAGAGACCAGAGCAAACCACACATCATGCAGTTAGTCATTCTCAACATCCAGACTCCATAGTTCCTCAGAGCTCCATCCAAGAGAAAACCTGATCTTCCCCCTTTATGTTTCATCAGTAAATGCTCGGGTTGAGAGCCTTCTACTGAGACTATACCACCTATTTACTAGATAAAACAATTTAAATCAATTCAATATATTTTCTATTTGCCTATGAAAATTGAGCATTTGACATTAATACAATTAAAAAATCTTTTCTCTCCCATATGATTCTCCAGAACACCAAAGAGGAGAAGACACAGAGGCTAATTTCAGGCTTAAAGCTCTTTGCATTTTTCTATTAAAGCAGTTTTCTGGGCCTTCCTTTTTATTTATCTTTTTATTTAGCCATTGTGATATTACAAAGTTATTCATGATTGGACTCAGGCATATATTATTTCAACACCAATCCCTTTGCTAGTTCTGACCTTTATTATCCCTTCAATCTGTGGTGCTCCATCAAAAGTGGTGTCAGGGACCCCCGCCCTTCCCACAGGTAAGTTGTTTCTGGGCCTACCCTATGTCCCCCTATGCTATATATCTTCAGACAGCTGAAAGCCCAACCCCTATCAATTTGGTCTGGATTTATTAAACTCCACTGCTAGAAAGTTACATATCACGGGGCTATCAAGGCCATATATTGTACACCTGTGCTATCTTTCTAGCCTCCCTTCTGTGTCCGTAATTCTCTTCATCGAGGATTTTTGTGTCTCTCTGAACATCCAAACAGCCTGCTATAAAATGCCAATCTCTTTTTCTCAGCTCTTTCCTTGTATTAGTTATAATAGACCCAGGAGAAAATGTTCATTCACATCAGGAAGATATTATGTCAGAGAGGAGAGAGAATTGACAATGCTATTTGAAGTCAAAACCTGTAACATTAAAAAAAAAAAGTGCTGAACAAGGACTAGCAGAAGGTGACAATTGAGCGTGAACATGTGGCTGCCAAGAGAAGACCCCTCTGTGCTGATGACAAGCCCGGAGAATTACTGAATGGGATCCAGGAGCTTGGGAAATTGGTTATTTTTGTGTAAGAGAATTGTTCAAGAATAAGCAAGTAAAAAAGTGTTATTATCACCCATTTTAACCAAGACTAAATAATTAAGTGAATTATCTTTTGAGAACTATGACAAAGGAGAAGACACTTGGGGCAAATGAAAGCTTTCTGCTTGATCTTGTCCAATCAATATGAACTCCAGGGGTCCCTGTTCAATGGAAAAATTCAAAAGATCTATGGCATTCCCACAAGCTTTCTGAAAATCTTACATAAATTCTTAACAATAGATGGATTTGTTTGCTCCAGATTTGTTTGAATTATCCATTTAAAATTACCATAGTCCAGGTGCCTAGGGCACAGGTGGATAAATACCTTTCTTTTTAGAAATAGTAAGGATGCCATCAATAATACACAAAAATGTGAGAACTGACTTTCTATTGTCAGAACGGGGATGGGGAGTTCCTAAAGATTCACTGTTTCAATGTAAAGATCTTCATCATTCCTAATTGGTCTAATTCTATATGGGTCCATGATTGGTGGGAAAGTTTCCAACTTTCTTCACCAATACATCTTTCAGTCTTAGTGAGTAAAGAATATGACCTACTTATAGGTTACAAAACTCTGAACTTCAAAATTATAGTCTTTCCTCACCCATCCCTCAGCCCTAAGATTTGGGCTTCCTCCAAGACACCAAATCTCTGTATGTGGCCCTGCCATTAACCTCTGGGCTATGTCCATTGAATCAAACTGGGTCCTTTTTCTCCCTTGGTTCCCACAGAAGTCCATCATTAAACCCTGCTGTTTTTTTTTTTTTTGTTTTTTGTTTTTTGTTTTTGCTTTTTTGGGGGTCACACCCGGCAATGCTCAGTGGTTTCTCCTGGCTCTGCACTCAGGAATTACTCCTGGCGGTGTTTGGGGGACAATATGGGATGCCAGGGATCGAACCCGGCTGGCAGAGGCCAGCCGCTTGCAAAGCAAACGCCCTACCCGCTGGATTATGGCTCCGGCCCAAACTCTGCTGTTTCTGCTCTCTGAAAATCTCTTGAATCTCCTTTATTCTTCCCATTAGTTTAGTGTAAGCTATTCTTTCTCCTATCTCAAGAGCTCCCCAGTGTCTCTGTACTCATGCTCTGCTCTGCCTGGTTTGTGAGTAATAACTTATGGATGTCTCTCCTAGACTAAATTGTTTCTCTGGATTCACTTCAATATCTTCAGTGTGATTTTTAGTTCTCATCATGACTTGGTTCCTCCTTGTTGTTCCACCTTCATCCAGCTCCATCTTCTATTTCTCACTATGTTGGTTTTCCTTTGGCAACAGCCATACTCCTTTCTACCTTTGGTTCAGAGCAGATGTTCTTTCCTCTATCAGGAACACTTCCCTATTCTCTCTTCTCCTAGTTAACCATTTAATTTCTATTCAACTTTAAATCTCAGCCTGGGAATGAGGCTTTGTGCTAGAGTACCCCTCTTGCTTGTATAAATCCTTGAGTTTGATCACTGGCATAACCTCACTTTACTGGGCATGTGACCTCAACTACTAGGTGCAGTACTAGGCACCACAAGTGCAACATCGAAAATACCACAACGATGTGGGTGAGCACTACAAACAAGTTGGTGACTTCTGGCATATCAGAGTGGCCCTGACAAAGATTTTTGACAGAGTGATAAAATAAGAACAGAGATTAGATATTATATATATATATATATATATATATATATATATATATATATATATTCAGCCACATGTGGTGGTGCTCAGGAGTTATTCCTGTCTCTGCACTCAGAATTACTACTTCTGCTGATGCTCATGGAACCATATGGGATGCCAGGAACCCCCCTGGGCTGCTGCATGCAAGGCAAATCCCCCTAACCTTTTGCTGTACTATCTCTCTGGCTCAGATGTTATGTTCTTGATGGAGTCTTCCCCAATGTTTAACTAGACTGAAATATTTTTTAAGCCTTTACAAAGAAATGCATGTGGTGGTAGCACATGTCTCATTAATAATTGATAGTATGATGCTGTTGGATGCTAGGCTACACAGGGATAGGAGTCAGGGTGTACCTTGTAATTAGGTCCTGTAACATGTTGCATGCTCAGTAAATATTTGTGTACAAGTGAGGAATCATAAATGACTGATTGTCCTTTCTTAAGCATGTTTGTGGTTTTTATGTATCAATGCCCAAATCACCTAAGTAAATTGAGAAGTTGAGACATTATCTTGTCACTACAGATCAGTGCATGGGGACATAAGGATAACTTTAGTCAATGCTAATTTGATTCCCAAGATCATTTCAAATATACACTCCATAAGTGCTCTCTCTCCCTCCCTCTCTCTCTCTCCTCTCTCTCTCTCTCCTCTCTCTCTCTCTCATTCTTTACTCCTGAGTGTGGCATCTTCCCTGGGTAACTTAGCTATCCTGTGTCAATTTCTCTGTGGTCATCTTTAGTTCAAATATAAATATAATATTCAGATATAAATGTAAATGCAGTTATCTTCCATATGGTACCTTTTTAGAAAAAGTATTTTTCAGAGTCTCTCTCTTCTTTATATCCACATGCATTTAAACAAAGGTATTATGGTTTTGTGGGGTGGGACTGGGTTAGAAACATGCATCTTATACTATATTGGTACTTAATTTCCTTAAAACACTTCTGGGTAACATGCTGAAATTTATAGTCATGACGAGTAATATTCCATTCAGAAATATTGCTGAATGAAAATTCTAAAAAAAAAGGTGCAAACATTCGTTGACCTGCCACATATTTAAGCTATAGCATCGCATGTGATGATATGCTTTGAGCGAAATCTCAGTCTATGTATTTATGAAAATTTGCTGCCATGAATATGACTAGTTGAGAAATCGTGCTGTTTCCACACAATTTGCATCAGTGCGATGGGCACCATTTCATCCCACAAAATAACATGGGTTCTGGCTTCTCCAGATTGCTACCAGTTCAGCTTTTCATCCTGTTCCTTGTCATTTTTAAGTAATTATTATTCTTTAGTTTGATAGAAACATTGGCATCATTCTAGTCATGGGTAACCTCTCCTTGGTATTTTAAGGATTCAATCCAGCTTTGCCTTTTTAAAGACAGATAGGGGGCTGGAGGCGATAGCACAGCAGGTAGGGTGTTTGCCTTGCACGTGGCCGACCGGGTTCAATCCATGATATCCCACGTGGTCCCCTGAGCACTGCCAGGAGTAATTCCTGAATGAAAGAGCCAAGAGTAACCCTGAGTGTTGCCGAGTGTGACCCCGAAAAGAAAAAATAAATAAATAAAAAATAAAGACAGTTGGATGGAGGTTTCAGATGGTTGTGAGAAAAAGATACTTGTCATATTCTTGGAAGACTTTAATGTTTGCATTTATGACAAGCAGGGACAATCAACATCATCACTTATTTGAACATCTCAATAACTAATTTAATTTTCCCTTTTGAGTGAAAACTGATTTTAGGGAGGACAATTTTCATTTTATTATAATTTTAATATTGGATTTCAGGAAATACCTTTCGTTGACCTCTTTGCTTTCACTCAAAAGTCTCTTCATAGTAGGCTTGCTTAAATAACATCAACTAAAAATCACATTTCTCAATACTTCACTTGTATCACTTGTCTTCCCATTGTTCATCTATTTGCTCGAGTGGGTGCCAGTAAAGTCTCCATTCATTAGGAATGAGTTCCATTATTGTTACTGTTTTTTGGCATATCAAATACACCATGGGTAGCTTTCCAGGCTCTGTCATGGATATTGATTTATCCCAGGGAGCTCAGTCTGCTGAATACACTCTTAAATAAATTCTGTTGACTATCTCTCTTCATATTTTCTTTATGACTACAATAAAATCACATTAATTAGATTGTTGTCCAATTGGGTTTTCTGCTCCTGGGAGATCTAGTTTTGTTGCTACTCCTTTTTTCAGTGGTTTCTCACTGCCTGTTTTTGACTCATTTGTCTTCTCTGCAGAAGGTTACGGTCATGGAACCTGTAACTTAGTCCACAAACACTGATCATATATGATCACATATATGCCCAGTATCTTCTTGACTTTATAGAGCTTTGTCTGAGCTGGAGAGGTACTAACCATGATAAGTTATGATGTAGTATAGATGACTTATTATAAGTTTCTGAATCTATTGTTCAGACAACAACAGAGAGCAGTGAGTTTGGTAACATATAAAAGAGGGTCAGATTTGAGGAGAAGCATCTCCCACAATGTAATGGAGTCAGCGACTGGCAAGGATTTAGGACAAAATATAATGAAGGAGAATAGGCCTTCAAGAAACCAGCTTTCAGCTGAGGATTAGTGATGGGCAAACAGGTGAAATTTGGGGGGCAGAGTGTGCTGGATTATGGAGGGTTTTGATTGCTGGAAGGACCTGATTAGGAGAGACACATAAGAGGATTTTTTGGCTTTCTGTGGTAGACTATGGGAAGGCATTGATGATTTTGACCCAATCCCTTATATTCAAAAGAATTATGATGATTCCTTGTAAGGAGCTTTGGCTAAAGCCTTAACTAAATGAAAGCTGAATGAAAGTTTAAGTTTAGGGATATTTATCAGTTAACTTAAAAAGTTTTAATCCTTCTAGTTTCCAGAGATGAGTGAGAATTAGCTTAATGCCATTTCCCTCTTCTTTATCTTGCCCTTTGTATGTTCATTGATAGGATATTTGCATTTGAAAAGTTTTATTATACATTCTAGTAGGAAAATTGCACATTGTTGATAAATGTATCTTTTATAATCCTTGCTGTTATTGGAACACTGCTAATTTTATTAACACTTCCTCAAAGGAAAGATGAAAGTGAAATAAATGCCTGTGCAAGCCCTTCATTATCTTGTCTGCCCTTGCCTTACTGATTTTGCCAAAATTCTAATGGAAAAAAAGGGGGCTGCCCAGTAATTTTCTTTTCATCTGACATTTCACAACTCCTCCAGTCCATCGCTTTAATGAAAATTGGCAGCTCTTGAGAACAACAGTAACTATTCAGAGGGAGAGCACCTGCTACATGGACCATGAACAGCAAAGAATCTTCTGCAGCACAGATATGATGCCATTCTTCAAATGGATGAAGCTGTTTTTTTTTTGTAAAAGTTCTACCAGTGCCTGATATATCCTGGATATTAACCCCTTATCAGATGGGTATTGGGTGAATATTCTTTCCCTTTCTGTGGATTGTCTTTGTATCTTGGTTACTGTTTCTTTTGCAGAAGCTTTTTAGTTTTATGTAGTCCCATATGTTTATCTTTGCTTCTAGTTGCTTCGTTAGTGGTGTTTCACCTTTGAAGATGCCTTTAGCTTCCATGACATGGAGGGTTTTTCCTATATTTTCTTCAACGTGCTTTTATGGATTCAGGTCTGATATTGTGATCTTTAATCCATCTTGATCTATTTTTTTGTGTGTGGTTTAGATAGAAGTCCGAATTCATTTTTTTTACATGTGACTGCCCAGTTTTCCCAGCACCATTTGCTGAAGAGGCTTTCCTTGCTCCATTTCGGACTCTTTGCACCTTTATCAAAGATTAAATAATCTTGTGTTTGAGGATGGGTGTCAGGATACACAACTCTATTCCATAGGTCCACAGATCTGTTTTTATTCCAATACCATGCTGTTTTAATTACTACTGCTTTGTAGTAAAGTTTGAAATTGGGAAGGTGATACCTCCCATCTTCTTTCCCAAAGATTGCTTTAGCTATCCATGGGGGTTTATTATTCCATATATATTTCAGGAGTGTTTGGTCAATTTATTTGAAGAATATCATGGATATTCTTATAGGGACCGCATTGAATCTGTACAAAGCTCTAGGGAGTATTATCATCTTGATAATGTTAATTCTTCTCATCTATGAGCAGGGAATGTGTTTCCATTTTCTCGTGTCCTCTTTTATTTCTTGGAGCAGTGTCTTGTAGTTTTCTTTGTACAGGTCCTTTACACACTTGGTTAAGCTGATTCCTAGGTATTTGATTTTCTGTAGCACAATTGTGAATAAAATTGTTTTCTTAATATCCCTTTCTTCTCTTTTGTTATTTGTATATAGAAAAGCCACTGAATTTTGAGTATTGATTTTGTATCTTGACACTCTACTATAAATATCTATTGTTTCTAGGAGTGTTTTGGCAGAGAGTTTAGGGTTCTCTAGGCATAATATCATGTCATCTGCGAATAATGATAGCTTGACATCTTCCTTGCCTATATGGATGCCCTTAATATCCTTTTCTTCTCTGATTGCTATGGCAAGTACTTCCAGTACCATATTGAATAAAAGAAGTGAGAGTGGGCAACCTTGTCTTGTCTCTGATCTTAAAGGGAAGGCTCTTTACATGAAATTTACAAGAAGAAAACAGCCACCCCCATCAAAAAATGGGGAGAATAAATGAACAGAAACTTCAACAAGGAAGAAATTCAAATGGTCAAAAGGCATTTGAAAAAATGTTTATCATCACAGTCATCAGAGAGATGCAAATCAAAACAACAATGAGATATCATCTCACACCACAGAGACTGGCACATATCTAAGAGAGCAAGAACAAGAAGTGCTGGCGTGGATGTGGGGAAAATGGGACTCTCATCCATTGTTAATGAGAATGTCAATTGGTACAGCCTTTTTTGGAAAGCAATATGGACATTCCTCCAAATACTAGAAATTGAACTCCCATTTGACCCAGCCATACCACTCCTGGGGATATAACCTGGGAAGCCAAAAACACACAGTGGAAACACCATCCACAGTTTTATTATCATAGCAGCACTATTCACAATAACCAGTGTGCCCGAGAACTGAAGACTGGATAAGAAACTTTGGTATATCTACACATGAAATACTATGCATCTGTTAGGAAGAATGAAGTTATAAAGTTGCCTATAAATGGATAGACATGAGAGGATCATGTTGAGTGAAATTAGCCAGAAGGAAAAAGACAGATATAGAATGACTGCATTTATTTGCATGACATATATATGTATGTATATATATATATATATATATATATATATATATATATATATACATATACATATTATGATACAAATACCCAAGGTCATGCAAAACATCTATCAGGAGGTCTTGTCAAAGGTGAAAATTACCACATACATGTGGGAGTCAGAGGTAAGAGAAGGGAATCGTGGTGCTAATAATTGTCGAAAATGCTAATACCAACCTAGAACTGAGCATTAAATACAGGCAAAAGATCAACATGATATCCTCTAAGTGTATGTATTACAATTCACAATATGTAAGAGAAGGAAGAGATAAATAGAGAAAAGAGACAAAGAACCTGCCATAGAGGCAGGCTAGGGGAAGGGGGAGGGAATCGGGGACATGGGTAGTGGGAAATGGGCACTGATGGAGGGATGGGTGCTGGAACACTATGATCAAAACCCAAACACGAACACCTTTTTAATTGTATATCTCACAGTGTATAATAAAACATTTTAAAACAAACAAACAAACAAAAACCCCCAAATGATTAGAGGAAACTTTGTTAGATGCCAGGGGTCAGCTAGTTGACAGCACAAGAACTGGACAAAGTGCTCTCTCTGAAATGCCCAGTCATCAATCATCTTCCTCACATTGATCATAAGTCTGAAGTTTAAAGGCCATAATACCACAAGGGCAATACCACTTCTCTTTAGACTTTTCTTCAGCAAAGATGCCTGGGTATTAGATGTCTTACCAGCATTAACATCAAAAACTTTTATATCCTTGCCTAGTTTATTTTCTTTTATGGTATGTTCCATTCAGCAGTGGTGAAAATAGCACCAGTTTGATTTGTACTAAATAGTATGAGTCTGAGCTTTTCTTTTAATCACGTTATCACTTGACATCCCATTACTCATTGATTTGCTCTAGCGGGCGCCAGTAACACATCCATTTGACCCTATCATGTGCCAGTGTAGCTCAATGGCATCTGCTTTCTTCAATATGTAGAGCCTCAAACCGTTCCTTCAGGGTCTTGACAAAGAAGTCTGACCATCTTGTAGGTAGGCAGCCACGTGATCTTTTGACATCCCGTGGGATCTAGTTGGTAATGGCTCTAGTCCAGCGGTCATCTTCAAATTGCATTGCATGTCTAACCCATCTGATTTTCAATGCCTTGGCAAAGGAGACAACAGTGTCCCTGACTCTGGATCATCAACGGAAGTCGGAATTCTGGATTCCTTCCAGTAATAACAATATTTTTTAAAAATATGAATGTTATTTTAACAAATATACGTGGTCAATGCTGAACTTTGAAGTACTGTCTTATGTCTCTATAGCAATGAAAGTGACATTGATTAGAATCTGCTTACAGCTTTCCTTTGGGAATTTCTCTGAGACAGTAAACAGGACACAGTACTTTCTCTTTATCTTCCAATGTGTCACCTAGTAGTTTCACTCATCGTTTTAATCAGCTATTCTCTAAATTACTTTCTACTGTGACCTGTTAATAAGCTCTACTTTCAAAGCAAAGCATATGGAGTGTTATCAAAGAAAAGAATCAAAATAATAAACTTATATCTTGAAAGTGGATCCCTAAATGATTTTTACCAAGGAATTGTAGGACAATATCTCAAGATAATAGTTTTGATCAATATTAAAACTAAGTGTATACATTCTCAGCATAAGTTACAAATGAATGTTGTAAAAAATTAACAACATCCTGGGATTTGAAGTTTGTCAGTACCTTATATTTGAGTTCTTCTATGTTGAAGAAGTCACTAGCTATGAGAGTTTCCAGTTCCTCAGGGCAAAAGGGGGGTTGGAATATTCATTTCATAGATGTTTGTTAGGATTACACAAACTGGAATGGAGTTATATTTATTATACGTATACTTAGTCATCCATTTATCATTTTTAACAATTTTTTATTATACCATTATGAGATATGCTGTTACAAAAGTGTTCATATTTGGGTTTCAGTCATACAGTGTTCCAGCACCCATCCCTCCACCAGTGCCCATTTCCCACCACCAATGTCCCTTGATTCCTCCTCTCCCCCAGCCTTCATCTATAGCAGGCAATTTCCATTTCTCTCTCTCGCTCTCTTTCCCTTCTCTTACACATTGTGGCTTGCAAAACATACATTTTACAGAAAAGCCCATTAAATGGTAGGTATTGATACCAATGTGAGATTGTCATTATAACAATCTTTTCTGTTCTTATTGTGCTACCAACAATTCCTTTACTTTTATCTTCTTTTGCTCTTATAGTTAATCTTTAAGTTTTCTTTTCTTCCTTATGCTTTTATTATTTTATTTCCTATTTTTTCCTCTAGTAAATTCCTTGTAGCTCCCAAGTGAAGTATGGGTGCAGAAGTGGGTCCGCATCCTCAGTTCCTGGAATGCTCGAACATGAATAAGGTCTGTGATACTCACATGGGCATTGCCATGTTGAAACTGGGTACACAGGTCCACTTTCCCAGGTGTCTTCTTCCTGCTGTTTCATCTTCCCAAGAGATAGCATTGGATTCTTGGAAGAGAAGGTGCATATCCTTCCTGTTTCCATCATGTGCTGAGAATTGCACTTTAGGAAGAGAAGTTGCACATCCCTCTTGCTTCCATCATGAGCTGCGTGTTGTATGATAGGAAGAGAAAGTGTATCCTTCCTATCTCCATCATGTTCTGAGAGTTGGACTATAGGAAGAGAAGGTGCGCATCTCCATCATGAGCTGAGTGTTGGACAATAGGAAGAGAAGGTGTGCATCCTTCCTGTTTCCATCATGAGCTGAGTGTTGGACAATAGGGAAGAAAAGGTGTGCATCCTTCCTGTTTCCATCATGAGCTGAGTGTTGGATGATGGGAAGAGAAAGTGCGCATCCTTCCTGTTTCCATCATGAGCTGAGTGTGGGACTATAGGAAGAGAAGGTGCACATCCTTCCCATTTCCATCATGAGCTGAACATTGACTATTAGAAGAGAAGATGCACATCCTTCCTGTCTCTACCATGAGTGCCTCTCCAAGAACTTTCTTTTCTCATAAAATGAAACAGCAGATTTTATGAAGACATAAGACACTTTCCTCTACTGCTTTTGGATTTAATTATTCTTCAAGATAGTGATATTTTGATATGTTTAGGATCTCCTAGAGGAAAATTTCAGGATTTTTCTCAGGAAATGGCTAGAAGGGTATGTGTAGCTTGAGAAACACTGTTAATCACAACACATTTACAGTTATTTTGTAATGTTAGGACAAAACAAACAAAAATGTGTTATTTTCTTAAAGAAAATCATAGCAAATAAACTAGACAAATGAGTCCTGATTTGTGGAAATAGTCTGAGGATAGATCTTTGGATAAGATCTACGGAGGCTCTCCATTGGAGAGTTTAGTGTCTGAAATATTTTTTCTAAGGGGAAACTTCATGAAAATATTGCATTTAATAAAATGTACCAAATATTGTTGAGCAACACTTTTATTTATCAATTTGGAAAAAGTTATTTCAAGTAAGACAGTGTGATTTGGAGCCTCCTAGCAGACACATTTCCTGAGAAGTCAACTTACTTGCATGTCTGTTGTGATCACCTAGGACATCTTATGTGATGTGAATCTGACTAGGGCATCTTATGTGATGTTCACTGACCATCACAGAAAGGCACATACAGTCTCAGTCATGAAGAGCACCACTCCACTTTATTTTACAATGTAGAGAATAAATGATCCGTCATAACTGACCTGGTGACATAGAATTGAGAACCTCTCAGGATTTTCTTTTTTTTATTAAATATTTTATTATACCACCGTGAGATATACAATTACAACATTGCTCATGTTTAGAGGTTTCGGTCACATAGTGTTCCAGCACCCCGCCCTCCACCAGTGCCCATTTCCCACCATCAATGTCTTCAATTCCCTCCCCCTCCCAGAGCCTGCCTAATGGCAGGTTCTTTATCTCTTTTCTCTCTCCCTCTCTCTTTTTTCCTTCTCTTACACTTTGTGAGTTGCACTACCTACACTTAGAGGCCATCATGTGCATTTTTTGCCTATATTTAATGCTCAGTTCTAGATAACCTCTCAGGATTTTCTTGTGTCACAACATCATTGGTTATTTCATCATTTTTTATGGAAAATAAAAAGTATTAGTTATGTCATTTCAGGACATTTTTACAAGTTTTGCAGAAGTAAATAGCCCAGATAACGATAATTTGGATGTCTAGTTTTGGTTTCTTTCCCCTTTTTTTATTTGTTTGTTTCTTTGTTTTGGGGCCACATCTGGCAGTGCCCAGGCCTTACTCCTTGATCTATGCTCCGGGATCAAACTTCTGGCAGGCTTGAGGTGGTGCTGGAGATCAAACATTTGGGGTGCTGGAGATCAAACCCCGGTAGGCCATGTGAAAGGCAAGTGCACTACACACCATATTACTACTCTGACTGCATATAAAAATGAGTGGATTTGAGCAATATATCTAACTTTTAAAATTATGGTTCATCCAGTTCCTCCTTAAAACATTTTTATTAACTTATCATTGATTTAAAAGAGTTTATAAATTTCAGGAGTACAGTATCATATCCTTGTCTGTATATAAGCCTCAATAGGACAATCACCAAGATTATTGGTGTAAGTAATCACTTATACCAATAATAACAAGTAATAAGTAATCACTTATTACTCCTGTGATAAAATTAGCTTTGCTACCATTTGCTTGAAGTCCTTTCCTCTTTCATGAAAATTAGGTTTTTCACAGACTCTAAGAGACTTAAAAAATCAATTTTCATCAATATTCATTGCTATATATTGTAAAAGTTCATGAGTAGTTAGTTCTACACTTTTTTATGTGTATGACTCACCTTTCCACTACTAAAGTCTTAGGGTCATTATATTATCAAAGTGACTCTCTCTAGATTTTCTTTCCACCCCTGCTCTTTCCCTCTGAAAACTACATTCTAAAATTATTTTTGTTGTGATTTTTTCCCTAATTTTCTTTAGTTATTTATATTGCTCAGATAAGTGAAATAATCCTATAGTATCTTTTGATTTCAAATGTACTTTATGTAGCATAATCACATTAAATTCCATCTATATTGTCATAAAAGGCAGGTTTTTTCTGGAGTAGTGTTCCAGTGAGTATACCTGCCACATTTTCATTTTGCCGTCTTTTGTGAACAGCATTTAGATTGTTTCCATGTTGGCGCTATTGTGAATAATGCTGAGATGAACATAGGATCTCATCTATCTTTTTGGATTAGAGTTTTATATTCTTCAATTATATAGGAATGATATTTAAGACTTTTCTTTGTATATTGGGAGTAAAGAGCTACATTTGGTATGTACCTCAAGGGGCTAGCCCTGGCTTTTGTGCTGAGGCATTACTTCTGGTGGTGCACTGGGGACCATATTTGGTGGCGGGATTGAACCAGAGTGACCATGAGTAAGGCCTTACTTACCTTAACTCCTCTTAATTTCTCTGACCTCTGGGACTTAGGCATTTTGCACAAACCACACTGATCTACATTCCCACCAACAGTCTTTTGGAGTTCCTTTCTCTTTGCACTATTATTTACAGTAGCAATATGGGCCAGTATTATTGATATGGCCATTTGGTTGTGGTGTGATATGTTACTGTAGCTTTCACTGACATTTCCCTAATAATAAATGAAGTTGAGAATTCTGTGATTGTTGGTCACTTTTATGTCTTCTTTTGATAGTTGTCTGTCATTCAGCTAATGTTTTTCGTTGAGTTGCTTGGTGTTTTTGTATGTATTTTGAGTTTCAGTATCCTCATCTATTAAGTATTATGTGACTTTCTCTGTAGGACTTTTGTGCATTCTAAAAACATGCTTGAGAGTGCCTACAAAAATACCTGCTTTCTGTCCACAAGAATATTATTGATTCTGTACCTGCATCTGCTCCAGCAGGAACAAATGAAAATGACTGAGCAGCAACTCTTTGGAGCCGCTAACATTGCACAAAGCCCTGCTCTTTAGACAGTGAAGTTATATTGGCACAATATGCAGACAGCGAGACTTGTATATAACAGAGCTGGTGTTCGAAGGTCCTGGGATGTGTTATTTGTTCCCACCTTTCATCAAGCTCTACTGTGTGTTTCACACATCTCTGAAACACTGTACAAACTCATTAAGGGTGGATCCTGTGTATTCTGACTCTGCTCTCTTTCTGGGAACCCTCGGGAAAAGGTTGCTGACTCAGAAAGGAGAGAGGGCTGTAGTCCTATAACCTGGTCTGTCACTTATTATTTCCTGACTCTGGCTGTTGACTGCTGACTCTAGCTGATTGACTGTCTGGACTTTTTGTTTAGGACATGAACACTTTTATTCTGACTCCAAGTAGGTAAGACTCTTTAGGGATTGGACAGGAAAAGAAGTGCATGATGCTAATGAATTATAGTTGCCTTTGATAATGATCTAGCAATAGGATTTGGTGGGGTGACAAATACATCAGGATTAAAATGGCAGTGCTGTGAGTTATCAACTTTTGTTTCACAACAAAATCATCTTTACCTTTTTTTTTTTTAGTTACATGAAACATACAGGTGTTTAAATATAGGCACAGAGGATATATATGTGTGTGTGTGTGTGTGTGTGTGTGTGCGCATGTGTGTTTGTGAAATCACATGCAATGCCAAAACTCTGGCATTATTCATGCAAATTGATGACCTATTCTTTCCTGTTTTAATTGAATCACAAAGCTATTCATGACTGAGCTGTGGCCATACAATGTTCCAATGTCCATCCTCCTTCAGTGTACATTTGCCACCACCAGTGTCCCCAGTTGGCCTAGGTCCCCACCTGCCATTTCAGGCAATTTCTTCTTCTTTTTTTTTCTCTCTCTCTCCTTTTGTGCATTGTGGTTTGCAATACAGGTATTAGAGGTCATTGTATTTGTTCAGTATCAGGAAGGTACAGCTGGAGTAGCTTTGTTGAGCAAGGTGGCAGCTTTGGGATGTGAACATGACAGTCAGGACTTCTGGAATTATAGGGAGGTGGGGGTAAGTAGTCCATTCTGATCATGAGAAAGCCTGGAAATTTCAGTCACAAAACCAGCATATACAAATTCTCAGCAGGTTAATGTAATATAATATCTTAGTGAGGTCTGTCTGGATGTTGTGGAGTCTAGCTGTGGGCATGGCAGGGATTTTGGATTGTTGGGAGCTCTGCTTGGGTGGGCACTGGGCTAACCCACCACCCTCAGGAATACCCAGTCTGTTCAGACTTGTATGGTTTGAGAGTAACTGGCTTTGGATCTCTTTCAAGACTTAGTTATGGGTCTCTGAAGCAAGGCCAATAAATGAGCTGAGCTGGATGTGGCATGTAGGTATGGCCCCCATGTGCCTTATTTTTGGCAGTTTAATTTCTCCAGAAACTTGATCCTCTGTTGTTGGAGTCTGGACAGAGGCATAGCAGTGATTTGAGGTGTAAGTTGTTGCTGCACTCACCCATAGGTCCAGATTGACCTGCCGGTGGTGCTGCACCCCGTGGCTCCCAGTGGTGACTGCAGCAGCGGCCCGGGCAGTGACCAGGATGGGACTCAGGGCTTCTGTCATTTGTGGTTTGGGGATTCTGGGTGGTCTGCAGCCACCAGTCCAGCAAACTTGACCAGGGGGCCAAATGCCCCCCCATCCTCGGTCTCCAGGCAGTTGCGCTCAGGGCAAGTTTCCTCCATAACATGCTGCAACAGTGTGGACTGGTCCAGAGAAGAAATGGCAGTGAGGTCACCCCACTCTGCAGTGAATAGCTGGGGGCCCCATGGTGGGAACCTGGGAAGTGCTCTCAACTCCAGAACCTGGGAAGCGCCCTCAACTCCAGAACCTATGCTCTGCGGTGGGGCCAAGTTGGTTCACCCTAGTCAGATATGTTAAAAGTCTACCACTGTCTTGTGCAGAGAGCTGTGGTAGCTTCCCCAACACAACACTGCCATGCTTATGAGGCCTACTCTGGCCTGGAGCTCCGTGGTGGGCCACAGGCCTGTTTTGCTTAATGGCATTCCCCCTGAGATAGAATATCCAACAAGCAACCACATTCACTCGCGCAGAAATTATTTTACTCCATCAACTGTACACGTGGAGAGCTGCCGTCCCTCCATTTCTGGTGCTTGCCTCCGCACCACTGCCGTCTTGACTCGAACCTCGACCATGACCTGCTCTTTTATGAATTTTTAATGTATACAGACACAGAAAAAAATTAGATTTTTTTTTGGGGGGGCTTGTCCACAATTCCTAAGTTTTTCGATATTTTTAATAAAAATATTGAGGAAGTAAATATGTCGATGCAGCATTAGAAAATAGGAAAGTTTATTGGAAATAAGTAGATAAAAAACTACCTAGCAGAGAAGAAACTTAGTATCGGACTAAGTTAAGTATGTTTGTTTTTTTTTAAAAAATAGGAAAACTAATCTTTGTGTTACTTATCAAAGAGTCAGACAATTTCTTTTGTTTTCCAGAGATGTCTTGCTAATGTAGGGTCTATTTTTATTGCTGAAATAAGGCTAACATCTTTCATTACCTCTTTGGCCAGTGGGTACTGTCTGTTTATTTAAGACCTTTTAGGTTTATGTTTCACCATATGGCCAGGTATTGCCTCCACTATCTCTTGGTTTCCTGTGAGCCCAAGGTCTAGGGCAGAATTTATGGTCTTAGGAAAGTTTAAACTCCCAGACTCAAAGAGAGTTAAGTAATTTATAGGAATATCTAAAATGTAGAATTAATTCAGCTAAAGTAGTGCTATATGCAACAATGGTCAGGGAAACTGAGGGCTTCCTCTTTCAGCTGGGCCACCCCTGACTGTGCTAGAGCTGACCCCTGACTCTGTGCTCAGGTATCACTCCTGGCGGGACTCTGGGAACCATACATGATGCTGGGAATCGAACCCAGGACAACTGCATACAAAGCAGGCATCTTTCTCTACTATCTCTCCAGCCCTCTAGTGTCTTTATTTTTGTTTATTTGTTTGTCACTTTTATTATTGAGAGTGGTGATCATGAGTTAACCCATGGTTTTCACTTTAGGAATAGAAAAAAATTTTCCAGAGGAAAAAAACCCCATGCCTCTGACTGCAAATAAAGCATTGGTTAAATAGAGCCTCATTCACTTAAGCGAAGGAAGTGATGCCTGGTCTATGACACGTTAAGTGGCCATGCCTCGTATATTTTTCATGGACATGATGTAGGCAGACAGACAGGAAAGGGCTCTATGGCAATGGAACTCCTAAGAAGTTGTAAAACCACCTTGCCCTGGGGCCGGAGTGATAGTCCAGTGGGTAGGGTGTTTGCCTTGCTCTTGGCTGGCCCAGGTTCGATCCCAGCATCCCATATGGTCCCCTGAGCGAGCACCACCAGAAATAATTCCTGAGTGCAGAGCCAGGAGAAACCCCTGAGCATTGTCTGGTGTGACCCAAAAAAAAAGAAAACACCTTGCCCTAAGGCCATTAGGCTTTGAGCAAAGGAACAAAGCCCTGATAAGATCTTCACCAGTTGCCAGGAGACCCTGAGAAAAATGGACCCCCTTCTGAGAGAAGCTCCAACAGGAACAAAGGACCAGAAAGGAATTTTACAGAATATCCACTACTCCCAACACAACCCCCTTGACAACACCTTGGCAATGGACTGGACCCTTACCTAGGTGAAAGCACTATGTGGGGGTCGCTTGAGTAAAACCCTATATAAGCCACCTTGAACCAAGGAAGGGTGCGCATATGCTGCCTGAGCCCTTGCACCACCTGTGACCTCGTGGCTGAGCACGTGTCCTCTGCACCTTCCCTCTTGAGATGTATTCTCTCTCTCTCTCTCTCTCTCTCTCTCTCTCTCTCTCTCTCTCTCACTCTCACTCTCACTTTCCTCCTTCCCTTTCCTAAAAGTTTCCAAATAAATAGTTTTTCCTTCACTGTTTGTCTCCTGAAATTCTTCTTCAGAGAGGCAAAGATCAGAACCTGCAAGACCTGGGCAAAGCCCAGCCTTCAAATGGGTCCCAGGGCTGCAGAGGCGAATCGGGAGAGAGTGACCATCGCTCTCCTTCCCGCCTCACATAAGCCTTTGGTGGGGGCCCACTAACATCAGACATATACCACATACTGGCAGCAAGGTAAAGCTCTAGTCCTAGTGTTACTGAAAGTCTTGTTTTTATAAAAACTTAGAAATCTGTATTTTTTATGTAGAAGACCTCCAGCATTTTTCGATTTTGTAAATTAAATTTGAGGGAAAGCATAGCTGGCTAAATAATACTAACTTCCAGCTCAAATCTGGCCCACATGCTAGTTGCCAGTGTGCATCGTTTGGCAGATATATTAATCATTGGCTGGGAGCTCTGTGTTCTTGGAGTTTCAGTTCTTAGCATGGAAGATCCTGAGAGTCTAGTACCACTTTTTGGCAGTGAGTCTGGCGCTTGACTCCATCTTGTCTTGGTGATGCTTGCAATTTCCCAGATTCCTACCTGGTTGTTTGCAGATGCCAAGCTTGTGTAGGCTGTTCCAGTCCACCTGGGTTGCCCTGAGTGGCGGAGGGCTGCTGACTCTTGTGTTCTCAGGAGAAGCAGAATCAGTGCTGATGCCTCGGAATCATCCTATTTCCACTCACAGGACGTATCTCCACCAGGTCCAGGAGAAGATCTGTGGGAAGGATGTTTCTGGATTTGGTCAAGTGTAGAAATAAGGAAGCTCTGTGCCTCTTTGGGATCTGTTATGTGTTTGGAGAGGGTGTGGTTAATTATCTACTGGGTGCCTTTCCCAACCTGTTACACCCAGAGAAGATACTGGAGACCTTTTTAATTCAAAATGTTCACGTCACAAAGGGGGCATCAAGAAAAAGAAACAATCAGTTTCTGATTATGATGTTTTCCTTTGTAAGATGTCTATCACTGCCTTTAATAGCCAGCTTTTGTAGAATGATGCTTCTTTTCCCTGAATCTGTGAAATTGTCTGACTATTTCCATTTTTCATTAATTCATCTCTGTAAAACACCCTTAGTATTTTGTGGGTTACTAGTATTTGCATATAAAGAACCAACCCCCTTCTTTACCCAGAGATCTATTAAGACATTCATCCTGTTCTATTCCAATACTTTCAGGAGGAGGGTGATTTTGACTTGAGAATAGATAAGAGAAAGATTTTTGAGGTGTTCTACACGTGTAAGGGATAGATCATGTCTGATTATGAGGTGCTGCCTTACTGAATGAGAAATTGGGATGCTGATAATTGTGAAGGCACAGAGCTATGTGATAGTGAGAAAGCTCTGAGGCAGACTGAATCGATGGACAGCTTGTAGTATTGGTTGGTGAGCAACACTGAATGGTTTCTATGGATTCAACTTGTTGACTTTCTGCACCCACAGCTGCCAACAGCTTTTTCCTATTGAAAAAGTCAGGCAGATTGGGCAGGCCAAGAGGAATGTGTGTGTGGGGAGCAGGCTTGGATTCCAGGGACTATTTCCCTGCCAGGATGCTGTCAGCTGTCTGAGATGCCTTCGGGGTTGTCCACCAGCATGGTGTCTAGGCTGGCCAAGGTCAGATCACTCAGGAACCTGACTGCTTGTTAGCTATTTCAGCAGTAAAAGTGGAGGCTCAAGAAGAAACATGATGCTCCAAGAGAGATCAAAGTGTGCTCAACTGAAACTGCAGACCTGGATTTCATGAACTCCTTAGTTTCTCTGAACCTTAGCAATACTATATAGAGCATAAAGAAAAATTGCTTTTTAGTTTTTTGTTTTTTTGTGGGGAAGGGCCCACACTCAGTGCTGCTCAGGGTTTACTGTAAGCTCTGGGTTCAGGGCCTGCTCTTGTCACAGCTGTCGGGGAATGCTTACAAGATGTGGAGAATTGAACCCAGGTCAGATGCACTCTGCCTACTGCGCTATCCCTATGGCTCAACATGCAAGTGGTCCTCCTTCATCCCTCCCCCAATCCTTTAGAGACGCAAAATTTTTAAACTTTATTCAAACACTGATTTACAAAGTTGCTCACAGTACAGTTATTTCAAGTACTCAGTATTCCAACACCCGTCCCACCTCCAGTGTGCCCTTACCACAACCAAAGACCCTCATGTCCTACCCATCCTCCATCCCCATGCCTGCTCCCTTAGCAGACACTACATATATTTATTGGAATGGTATTGATAAAGTCATGACCATTTTACTGGGTTGGTACATGTGAATTGGACTGTGTTATTGCTTTCACTTATTGAATTTTTTAATATTGTAATTGCTTTTATCATGGACTACATGTTTATGCTCTTCCAAAACGCATATGCTAAAACTTTAACTTTTTTTTTTTGCTTTTTCTTTGGGTCATACTCGGTGATGCTCAGGGGTTACTACTCCTGGCTCTACACTCAGGAATAACTCCCGGCAGTGCTTGGGGGACCATATGGGATGCCAAGGATCGAATCTGGGTCAGCTGCATGCAAGGCAAATGCCCTACCCGCTGTGCTATCGCTCTGACCCCTGAAACTTTAACTTTCAAGGAAATGGTTTAAAGAGTTAGGGCAATAGTCAGACATAATTGGACTTAGAGAAAATCATGAGGATGGTGCTTCTAGACTGGGATGAATGTCTGACAAGGAGAGGGAAGAGAAGACAGATCTTCCTGGCTCAGTTATATGAAGACACAGCAAGAAGTCACCATCTATGGCTGAGAAATAGAGGATTCTCTGGATATCAAATTTTCTAACAAGCTAATCTTAGATTTTTTCCAGCTCCAGAATCGCGAGAAATAAATATTTGTGATTGAAGCCACTAAGACTATGGTAGTCTATAATAGAAGCCTGAACTAAGACAAAGGGAATTCATTATTGGAGGTATAGAAATTCACTTAAAAATTATCTTACTTTGAGCCACCCAAATGAAGACATGCACATACTCAAAAAAGCACTGAAAACATATACAACATCACCAGTTATTTAGAAAATGGAAACCAAAAGAATTTCCTAAGATACAATTATCTTCACCCTCACAGCAATTAGGTTGGTTACTGTGACCCCAAAAAACAAAAGAATTTTTTAAAAACACAGAAATTGGCAAGCGCTAACTAGAAAAGTATATAGTAAAGTATTTAATAAATATACTTTTAAAATCACTGAGTTATATACTTTAATTAGACAAATAGAATTTTTATTGTATATTTTTTTACTTCAGATATTTAAAATAAAGGAAGAAAAGTTGATCATAATAATTACTTTGAGTATGCCACCCACACGGCAAGCCTGGCAAGCTACCCGTGTTGTATTTGATATGCCAAATACCAGTAACAATTATAGACCTCATTCCCATCACCTGATGGAATGGTTTGAGGCTCTTTATGTTCCTCGAGCAAGCAGATGCCCTTGGGCTCTACTAGCATGAGACAGGATATTTGGAGATGTTACTGGTGCCCGCTCCAGCAAATTGATGATGAACGGGAAGACAGTGATGCAGTGGTACAGTGATGACAACATTAATCAATTTAACAAATAAATTTGGCAAGAGATTGTTCCATGGATCCCGAGGAGGGCAGATGGGTTTTGGAGGTTGGCCCATCGCCTCTGGGGGTCCTGAAAGCAGCTGGATGAAACTCGCCCATCACACTAGCCACCATTTTCGCTGTCCGGACACTAGGAAACTGCCTCATGACCAGATTAACAGATCAAAACCAGTTCGAGCCCAGGTCGCTGGGTCCACTAAAATAGTGAAACAGTAATGTCTTTTAATGCACTGCATTCCACAAAGAGCAGGAAAGTTTGGTGGGAAGGAGATATAAAGAGGAAAGAAATGACATACAGAATTGCCAAGTAGTTGAGGTGAGGGAGGGGGAGGGGGGGTGGGGACATTGGTGATGGGAGATGGGTTTGGGTGGAGGGATGCGTGTTGGAACACTGTAGAACCAAAACTCTACATGAGCATCTTTCAATTGTATGTCTAAAATGGTGTAATAATATTTGGGGGGAAATAATAAAATATACATATATAAAAAAGAAAAAAAAAAAAAAAAAATAAATATAAAAAAAAGAGATTGTTCCATATGTTAAGAAGGAGAAAATTACCACTGACACAGCCCTTACCTCAGAGGTCCTAAGCAACTGCAATATGTATTGTGAGTAAAATTTTTTTTGTACTGACTGCATGTCAATATAATGCCTTAGAGAAAATGAGTGGCTAAAATTCAGGGGACTGGAGAAAGAGAGTACTAAAAGGGTATTTGCCTTGCAAGTGGCCAACACAGGTTTGATCCCTGGTAATCCATATGGTTCCCCAGTCTGCCAGAAGTGATCCTTGAGTGCAGAGCCAGGAGTAAGCTCTGAGTATGGTCAGGTATACCCCTCACTCCATTTCCCATCCCCAAAAAACAAATAATAAATCAGTTCCATGTTGCTGGAAATATGACATTGGCAAATGTAACTATAAGGAAACTTAAAATTATTTTGTGACACATTTTCTGTTGGTTAGCACTCTCTCAGAGCATCAAATGCCTGGAGTTGAATTGTTCATCATAGACCTTGGCTCTATAACTAAGTATTTTAAGGCATTTCTAATAAGGTAGCCAGTTATTTGGAGTACAACCATAGCCAGGCTGAAGGCTCAAGCAATTCCTGCTTCTGCCCCATTACTGTGGACTCAGAAGATGTGAATAAGCTGAAATGAATAGTTAGCAGTCACCATAAGCTTAATAATGTTTCACTTCCAGAATGAAAGAGGATTCCTGAGAAAAGAAATAGCTTATGCCTTTCTCTTTATACTAATTGCTAATCCAGTTGCATTCTAAGTCAGTCATGCATAGGGCTAGGCATAATTTCCAGGGCCCTTAATGATCTCTCAGGAACTTATCTCTGTGACGAAGGGTGGATCACTAAATAACTCCTATTCCTAATAAACAGCCTGAGAGTGGGTACACCAACTCTCAGCTATTAACCATATTTACTGTCTAAGGACAGGAAGTAACCTGTCTCATTTGATGAGGAAGCCATAAAATCCTAGAGAATGCAGACTAAATCATGGCTCCATTTGCCTTGCAAACATGCAGTGTCTTGTGCTGCATCTCACCCTTCATGAGTGTTTTTTCATATATATATATATATATATATATATATATACATACATACATACATACATACATACATAAATCACGATTCAAAGACAACCACCGTCTTGACTTGCTCCTAGAGCTGGGTTCAACAACCTAGAAATTAAAAGTCGGCATTGTGTTTCTGATGAGGTTTGAGCCTTGGTATCAAACAGTTCAAATACTTCTGAGATTAATGGGGCTTTATGCTGAGAAGGGACACAAAAATAAAAGAGAACATTTTCCTCAGTTGCCCTAAGAGGAGTTGCTAAGTGCCCACTCATGACCTTGACCTGTGCACCTAGTAACAGGCAGCCTTCCCTATGCTTCTCACAGCTTAGAGCCAAGAGCAGTTTGAGGATAGGAGTAGATAAATAAACTGTCAAATTCAACCCAACAATTGGCTTTTAAACCTGATTCACAAGATCAGTGGCATGTGCTAAACTGTGCTGCAGTCACATAAAAATAGTGAGTTTTCAGAGGCATAAAATTTTGTGGGTTGATTTCAGGCAGCCATTTTTCCCTTTTAACCCTGAATACTTCAGGCAAAAGCTGATTTTGGCTCTCTGTCTCTTTGTTGCTACTCCTGTCTCCCTCTGTCCCCCGGACTTGCATTTTTGAGCTGATATAAGAGAAAAGAAGAAATCAGATATTATAGGAAACTCAGAGGATGCTGTTTTGGGGAGCTGAGTGCATGTGGGTGGTGGGGGAGGGGACAAGGTGATTACTCTTTGGTTCCTTGGGGCTGGAGTGTGATACCTGGAAAAGAAGACAAATAAGAGAACTGAGTAAAGTGCTCACAGTGGATTATGAAAAGCTGCTGTCCTTGAGTCAAATCCTGGGACCTGAGGGCATATCTTCGGGTATCTGGCAATCAGGGAAGGAGAGATAAAATGGTCTGGGCAAATGTTAGACTAAAGCAGACCCACTCTGCAGGTAGGGTTTATGGGCCTTTGGTGATCCCCTTCCTAGATGGCTTGTTTATTTGCTTATATGGTAGGAGTTTGAGCCATACTTGGTGCTCTGAGCTTGCTCCTAGCACTGTGCTCAGAAATCATTCCTGGAAGTGCTTAGGGAGTTATCTTATCTGTGATGTCAGCAAGTGAACCTATCTCTGCTGCATGCAAGGGAAGCAAACACCACACTTCCTGAGCTATCTCTCTGTTCTAAGTTTATTTAAAGTACCTGGAATGCATTTGACAGAAACAGTTTTGTTTTCCTGAGTATCTCACCTAATGTATAACATTTCCTTTAAAGTGCGTTAGCTCTTATATGTTTATGAATCAATCTTCTACTCTATATACTGCTAAATACTAATATATAATATGCAATACTAAATACTCTTGAGAGTTAACTTGATGTCAGAATTTTCAGTACTCCTTTGATGTTAAGAATATAGGCCTAAATAACATCATGTTCTACAGAGAAAGCCTGGCTGCTCCCTGGACCAGCTGGGCTGGTCCCTGCAACACTGTCCCTCTTCTAGCCTGTCGAACAGAAGCCTGACAGGGAGAAAAATGTTAGCTGTGGGTTATAGACCTAATGGAAGCTTTTACCCTCTATCATCCAAAGGAGCCAAATGAGAGTGCAATTTGTAGAGATTGGTGGGGGCTGCCAAAAATGGAAAACTAGCTCCTCACTCCCCACCTAGCTGTGGCATGTGGAAAATCTATGAATTTGGTCTGAGTCACCTTTGCAGCAAAACGGGGCACACTGATAAAGGCCTCTTTAGCTTGTCATATATCCTGTTAGAGGCATCTGACATACCAACCGTGTCTCCCTATTACCTGGAGAAATGTCTCTAAGTGTCTGAACTAATGGACTAGTGTAATATCCCTAATGGCGACACGAGAAAAGAAGGCAGCCATGGGGCAGTCTTCACACTGCACTTAACTCAGAAGGATGAGCGAAGTTTACTGCACGCCTAGTACTTATTACAGAAGTACTAAATTAGACCTTTCGGTTTTACTTTGTAGATTACGGGTCTAAGGTAGGGTACGCTAGGCGCAGCACCTGGAATTGGAGTGGCAGAGGTGTTTCAGAGGTCAGTCAGCCTTCTAGGAAGGGAATCTCAAAGATTTCGCTGGAGCACCTCCAAATGAGGCACTGAATCCCTCTGCCTTTAGGGGTCACTGCTAGGTGCCAAGGGGAACCAAAACAATGGTATAGTTTAGCAAAGTTCTTGTTTTCTTTGCTCTCCTTTCTTTTCCGCCCTGCCAGTATAACTCAGAAAAGGAAAAGATATGGAAGAAAAGGATAAACCCCACTTCTCTTCTACCATTCCTGATACTTACCCATTGTTGCACTGGAGCAAGAAGCAGATTGGAATTTTTCAAACTGCATAGGAAGCTTAAAGTTTTATGGACCGGATGTACTTTAAAAGTAGAAAGAGTGTCAGAACGGAACTAGGTCTTTATTGTTGTTCTGTTTGTGGGCCACACCTGAAGGTGTTCAGAGCTTCCTCCTGGCTCTGCACTCAGAGATCACTCCAGCAGGGCTTGGGGGGACCATAGAGGGTGCTGGATATCAAACCCAGGGATGGCTTGCATGCAAGACTAGTGCCCTACCTGCTATACTAGTGTTCTGGCAATAGTTCCTTGTGATTAAAATGAACTAAAAAGTTATTAGATCTGTTCAGTCTTAACTCATTAAAGGTTAATTTTTCAAAACTGGGGGACTGCCGTATCTATAAGACTATGCTATGTTCAGATTCTATGGAGTTTTTGCGAGAATACTGAATAAACCAGGCATACCTATTGAGACAATACTTCCCAATGTTTTTATGTCATGGGACAATATAACATTATGAATCTATTTGTAAATAAGAGTAAGGTGCTCTCTTGATCCTAGTGGTTACCACATGTGGTTAATTAAGCATATTCCTTCTATCCCCACTCCAGGAACTGCCCTAAGCGCTAATGGCCATGCTTGGGGATTGGTGCACTAATTTAAACTGTGTCAGTTCCAAGTGGGCAGGGAAAGTTCCTCATAGTCCTTGATGGGATAAGGGATCATTTTCAGATCCATATATAGATGACCTAGCTTTTAAATCCCTGGGTTTTAATTCTCACTGCACATTTGCATTGAAGCAATGGAGAATAAAGAACCAAGTATTGTCTTGGAAGGCGCAGTTCCAGTATAGTCAATGAGCAGCTATTTACCTTGGACAGGATACTTAATCTGCCCCTTCTTTTATTTTCTTAACTTCCAATAGAGGGATTGGGGAGCAAGTGTTCTATAAGTGGCAGCTTTCTCAGTCACTGCTGGCAGCACCGTGTTCTGTCACTGAGTTGCAAGGGGAAGGAACAGTAATCCTCTGCTTCAATTCATCCATTAAACTTGGAATGAATGCTGCTATATATGGTACATTATGGCAATGTGAAACTTCCCCAGTGTGTACAGGGAGATATGTTGTATCTGAAGGCTGCACGACTTTCTAAAGTCTTCAGTGACAGAAGAGATGTGTGGTTGTATGTCTCCCTGTCACAACTGGGTACTTGGGTCTTTTTCTTTAACCTTTGTTGACTCTAAACATGCACATCCTCACCACGTATTGGTCATCACTGAGTGGGATGGATTTCCTCCTACCCTGTGTCCCATTCACCGAGGTTCCCTTCTGTTTCCACAAGCAACCAAAGGAGGCACCATGTCCATCAGAGTGGATATATTCACATTCACCTTCTGGCTCAAATATTAAAAAGTGGATTGAGGATATCCATGGTATATAACTACCACATTTGGTCAAATGTCAAAGCTTAGGTGCTATTTACCCAAAGGACTAAAATTTATTATCTGAGGGGAGAGTGGTGTATTGTGTGGTAGGGACGGGACCACTTTATAGGTGTTCACTTTTCTCAACAAGGAACTCACAGTCAAGGATCTAGGTAGAATTATAGTCCTATGAACTGACATCATTGATCAATAAATAAATACCAAGTAATTTATTCATTGCACCCTTTCCTTCTTTCTCTCATCCCACTATTTTGATTTGACTTTCCCTGAAAAAAGCTTGAGATGAGGCCTTGGTGCAAGTATCTTATTTAGAAAATTATCATGGGGGCTGGAGCGATAGCCCAGCGGGTAGGGCATTTGCCTTGCATGCTGCCGGCCTGTGCCAGCCCGGGTTCGATCCCGGCATCCCATATGGTCACCCGAGCACCGCCAGGAGTAATTCTTGAGTGCAGAGCCAGGAGAAACCCCTGAGCATTGCTGGTGTGACCCAAAAAAAGCAAAAAATAAAAAATTATCATAGGAAGAGCTGGAGGGAACAGGCTAAGCATCATTGACTAAAGCATTATAAGAAATGGGACTTCTCTTCCTCAAAATTCTCTGAGAAATTTGTTAGAAGGCACTGCCCCACAAGAATTATATACTGGAAGGATGAGAGCTTGTTTTTATTCGCTGGCTTCTTTCTCACTATTTGATGGTTATATCAGAGGCCTTACCTGCCCAGCTCAGGAAGGGCCGTGTGCGTAAAAGCTGCCACCTTCCAGTCAGGAAGGGCACCTTCCCATTAACTTCTGGCACCATAGTTTGATCTGGGATTTCCTATGCTCCAGAACTGTGAAGAGAATGTTTCTATTCTAGATCACCCACTCTGCAATGTTTTGTTATGACAATCTGAGCTGACTAGGGAGAATTTGTCACTGAAAGTCATTCTTTTCTGCAGGCTAGAAGGACAAAAGGAAAAAGTAACTTTACCAAAACCCAGAACCTAGAGTCGAAATGAGACGGAAACCACTGTGGGTCTGGTCTTTCGTCTTGGAAGCTCTAACCACAGAAGAGATACAGCCTGAGCAAGAGAACGGTGCGAGGAATGAGCGAAGCTATCGTCCTCCCTGCCCTCCCATCTTGCAGGAAGAATAGTAATAGGACCACACACACCATCCCAAGGCTGCTCAGAGATGTGGCTCCAGTGGAAACTGTTGTTGGAAACTGCTTTTTCTGATGTGCCCACTTTGGAGAGAGAATGGTAGAAGAAGGGGAATATAGGAAGAATATGCCCCAGAAACCAGTTGTACGCTACCTCTTGTTTAAAGGTGATCCAGTTCTCCAAAGATGTAGTTTCTGAAAAACACAGTCTTAATAGTCTTAAAAGTCCCAGAGTCTTAATATTATGTCATATTATAGTTTAGACAGACTGAATTAGGCAGAGTGATGTTCATGTGGGTTTAGTCATTTCTAAATTTTCTCTTCTGGTGAGTGATAAGCACTTTTTTTTTTCTTTTTTGGGTCACACCCGGCAATGGTCAGTGTTACTCCTGGCTCTGTACTCAGGAATTACTCCTGGTGGTGCTTGGGGAACCATAGGGGATTCTGGGGCTCGAACCCAGATTGGTCATATGCAAGGCAAACGCCTTCCTCACTGTGCCATCTCTCTGGCCCGTGATAAGCACTCTTTACCCAGGTCTTTACTCCACTTTGACACCAGTTTTTCTGGGTTCTGAGCCCATCCTAGCAGTTCCTAGCATCCAGTGCAGGGAATCAACAGACCCTCCAAAGACAGAGACAAACTGAGGGTATTGGAGGACCAAGGCCAAGGGCAAAGGCAAGGTTACAGGATTGTTCTGACGGGCTTTGTGCCCATCACACAATGGTGCTGGTGCCAGGCAGCACCCACCTGGAGCAGGAAGGGGGCACTTGTGTTGGGCTCCAAGGCTTTCTACCCCTGCAGTGCCCAGACCCTGACTATTCTGTATTATTTGGAAACCTATGCTAAGAGTTAACTTATCCCATTGGAGCAAATGTACAGGGAAGTGGTTCTCTCCAGAGTAGCTGATCTTCCAGCTGATCCTTTCTTATTAGGTGGGTGATTCCTTGGTTACAAATTTTTAATCCCATTTTAGTGTCCCGTGATTTCTTCAATGTTGCCCAATTGCTTCTCCTATTATGGGAGAGTCTCCTGCTTTGGGACAGGCTGGTTTAACTTGAGAAGAGATTATAGAGACAGTTCATTCGAACAGGCACCGCAGATAGAGCTGGCTCCAGGGAACTTGCATCCTTAGCAGCAGGCCAAGCAGGCAAGGGAGGAGACATGTATAATTCATCTAAAGGGTCCTCTCTGCTGAGCTGTTTTTAGGCTGTGAGAGCTCTTGGTACTTGCTGACATTTTCCTAGAAATCCTGGAAGTCTTTTATTTATGTTAATCCAGAGACATTTGGAACATTCCTTGGGCAGAAAATGGCCCCGGGTCCAACAGCTTGTCAGCTATGACTCATGCAGTATTTTCTGGGCCCTGCACTGGGCTGGGAGATGGTGCCTCTGTCCTGAGGAGCCTTTGGGAAGCCGTGAAGTCTGCAAGCCTCTGTCACAACAGAATGAAACTAAGCGCACTGAAGCGAGAGTGTGGGTCATGTGTGGGTACCCTCACGCATGAGATTTTTATGAAAATATTTTTTCTTTATATTGCATTAACATGAAATCATTTCATTCTAAATAATGGAATGTCAAATGTAGGCCTATCTATTCTTTCTGTTGTCTGTGGGGCCCAGGGTATGAGACTGGCTTAAAGGTGAGACCATTTTAATAATGAAGCATTTTATTACTCATCTAATAAATTCCTCTGAGGAAAGACTTTCTCCCTTACTGATTTTCACTCTGCAGCATGACAGCAAATTTCCTGCATAAACAGTAGAATAGGATTTTAAAAGGCTGCTTTTTCTGGGCGGGATGACTAATGAGAGAGGTAATCCCTTAAGATGCTCAGTATACTCAGCCCAACCATCCAGAGCACCCAAATGAAGACCTTGGCAGATAGTAGCAAAGTCAGACTCGAAAGAAGCCTCTGAGTGTGGCATTGGCTTGGGCAGACCCAGTTGCTCCAGATCAGAGGCAGAGGCGGGAGAGGCCAGAAGTTGGCAGGGTGCCCAGTTAGAATTTGTTGATTTTCCCATTATCCTGGAAGCTTTCAGCCCCGGCTCCCACATTCTCCAAATTTCTTCACTTGCTTTATTACAATTTTCTGTACTTTTGCCCTTCAGCAGACTATGAGCATCTTGGGGTAGAGCCAATGTCTTCATATACTGATGCCTAGAAGACAAATGATATGGGAAAACATATTGAATGTCAGCTGAGTGATTGAATGAAGGATAAATTGAAAAATATCCTTGCTCCAGGGAGATTCAACCGGAGGTGTTGGAACCGGCTGCCAGGTTGGCTGCTCCATGGCAGGCAGCTCATTGCTATCAGCTTGCAGAGATCTGGCCCTGAGGATAGAGGGTGAAGTGAATGGCTGTTCCTCCCCAGGAGCTGAGGATGACAGGTTTCAGGTTGGATTAGGGTATGAATTCAGTTGGTTCGATAGGGGATCAGAGCTCCACATCAGGACCACAGAGAACTAGATGCTGCAGTGTTGAAGAGTAAAGTCCAGTTCAAGTTTTGATTCTACTTTTTCTGAGCTAGGCAGTCTACTTAAATTCTTTGGGCTGCAATGACTTCATCTCTTCAAATGCATATAATTGTTGGAAAGATCAGTGAGATACTATGTGTGATGCACTTAACAAAAGAGCTTGACACAATTATTTTATTTTTTCTATTCTTTTTTGGGGGAAACACTTGATGGTTTTCATGAATTACTCTTAACTCTGTTCTCAGAGGTCACTTCTGTAGGTACTCAGGGCACAATAAAAGGTGTTGAGGATCGAATCAGAATTGGTTGTTTGCAAGGCAAGCAACTTAACATTGTCCTCTCCCTGGTCACATGTTATATAATTATTAATAAAACATATTGATTAGGGCTTGATTAGTATTAGGATATTGGTGCCTACTGGTTAAGCAGTAGCCAGAAGCTGAAAAATCAAGACTAGGGATTATTTATTTATTTATATTTTTACTTACATATATATTTATTTATGCATCCATTTATTTTCCATCCATCCATCCATCCATCCATCCACCCATCCATCCATCCATTTATTTATTTTTTGGGTCACACGCGGCAATGCTCAGGGTTATTCCTGGATCTTTGCTCAGGAATTACTCCTCGTGGTGCTTGGGAGTACATATGGGATGCTGGGGATTGAACCTGGGTTGGCTGCATGCAAGACAAACACCCTTCCTTCTGTGCTATTGCACCAGCCCCAAGATTAGGAATTTTTTTAAATTGCTCTCAACCCCTACAGGTATGTTTAAGAATGTAGAGAGAAGTGAATAAATAAAAACCTACTTAGAAGATTATGACCTTTTCCTCACCACTCACTCTCTCAGCCCCCTTACATTTTTGTTTAAATTAAAATGTTCCTGATTTATTTTCAGTCTCCAGAATTATTTATTGCATCAAACATCTATAAATGTATAAATATCACCTCACCCACCATCAGACTCTTGGTACCAATCTCATTATAAAATTGACTCTACTCTTTCCTTCACTCGCCCCTTCTGGTTATAAAATATCATTAATTATCATGCTTTTTATTTTGTTTGTTGACTTTAGTTATTTATAGTCCATATATTAGAAAAGCCATCTGGTAATTTTATTTTAATTTTTAAAAAATGTTTTGCTTAGCATGATTACTTTAAGCACCATCTAAGTTGTCACACGTGAAAAGGTTTTGTCTTTTTAATAGCTGAGTAGTATTCCATCGAGTCTGAATAGCATAGCTTCTTTATCCTGTCATCTGTGGACAATATGTAATTATTTCCATGTCTTGACAATTGTGAAAATTGTTGTCATGAGCACAGGCTACACAAATCTTTGTTACATTGTCTTTCATGTTCTTCTATAAATACCTAGGAGTGATAATGCTGGATTTTTATGGTATATGTATTTTTTGTTGCCTAAGGGGTTTATGAAGCAACCAGAACTGGTTCAGGTACTGGTTGCTGGTACCTGAAGCAACCCGATGCCTTTGGGCTTCACTGGCACATGATAGGGTCAAATGGAAATGCTACTGGCGCCCGCTCGAGCAAATCGATGAATAACGGGATGTCAACTGATCAAGTGATCAAGGGGTTTATATACAGTTCTCACTAGCAGTGACACCAGTATGCTGTCTCAACAGTGTATAAGAGTTTTCTTTATGCTGTTATTACAGTTTTCTTGGACATAACATTCTCTCATGTGTGAGGCTATAGCTTTTTGATGTTGTGATATATATTTTTCTCATAAGTAATTTGAACTTTTTTACAAAATGTGCTTGTTTTCAATGTTATTTGAAGAAGTGTCGATTCAAATAGTTTTTGCTATCATGATAGTTTTCTTTAGTTATATAAATGTTTTTCAGTTTGATGTACTTCTACTTGCTAGGTTTTCTTCCTATAGTGTTGAATGACAGGCCTAACTAGCTTGGGAGCTTTGCTGTTTTATCCACTCACAGCTTAATCTATTTACATGTTCTTAAGCCATGGTTCATAGTAATGAGATCTCTCTTCTATGTGAACAATGATGGAGGGTGTGGCAGTTACAGAAATCACCTTGACTCTGAATGAGTAACTTCTGACTTATTATATATCTATGAAGACTTCTATATTATCTAGATTGGGAACAGCTCCTCTTTATACCCACTGCACCCAGGGTGGGACAGTTAGAATTTAACAGGAGACTACCACCCTGGCTATGTTGAGGCTATCATTTAAGATTATAGAGAGGATCATACCAATTTGCCCTCAAGCAGTCAAGTGTGACCCTTTCAGTATGCAGAGCACAAGAATCACCCTGGTGCAGATAATAAATAAGAAGGACCTTGTGGGTACCATCTAGATTACATGAAGCTCATGAAATTAAGATGTATTGCTTTATATCAGCCCCCTCTCTCTCCAGTGTTTTACATAAGAGATAATCTCTGAAGAAGGGAAAAGTTCTTGGCATAATCTTTGTTTAGACCTGTAGGGTGTGGCAGACCCTTCTACATTCTTCTACATCTAGAAACTGTTTAGTTAATCTTTGTTGACAGGACCTTCCCTGAAGTTAGGATTTCTTTTGTGTATATAAGTTGATGGTCTGACATAGAAAAAGACTGGCCCCCTGGGATGAACCCAGAGCCATGGCAGAGCCTGGCAAGCTACCTGTGGCGTATTGCTATGTCAAAAACAGTAACAATAATGGACCTCATTCCCAAAGGAATGGAGACATTACTGGTGCCCACTTGAGCAAATTGATGAACAACGGGAAGACAAGTGATACAAGTGAAGTGC
Organism: Cryptotis parvus; assembly: GCA_021461705.1. NCBI lineage: Eukaryota > Metazoa > Chordata > Mammalia > Eulipotyphla > Soricidae > Cryptotis > Cryptotis parvus. The sequence continues at coordinate 173,769 of JAJIBD010000632.1, read as the reverse complement.
TATAAGGGGACTGATTTGAGGTACTTTCTCCTCTCTGTCGGTGGGATCCACTTTGGTAGGTCTCTCTCTGGTGAGTTTGCCACCAAACTCTTTGGTAGGAGTCTTGGACCCTCATGTATGGTCTACGACCAGAGCTAGAGGTCTTCCATTATGTTGAATTGTAGTGGTAGAGTTTGTTGCACTATTAACAACCTTTTGGAAATGTGCTGGGCTTGTGAGTTTTCATCCGTTCCCCAGTGGCCTCGGAGGTAGAAGAGAACTTCTGGCCTGATACTGTCGGGATCCTGGTAGCTCCCAGCACTGTAACTTTGGAGTTGAATCCTTAATGATATTTTCACAGTTCATGTTCATTTGTCGTAATTTTACATATTTTATTTTTATTAGGATTATATATTATATTTATCAATTTTGAGTTAATTTTTCAGAGTATTACTAAAAATTATATAAATTCCTTTTAAAATAAAGCTGTTTTGGATTTTCTAGCCATTTTTTTTTTTTTTTTTTTTTTTGTTGGTCACATCCGGCAATGCTCAGGGGTTTCTCCTGGCTCTGCACCCAGGAATTACTCCTGGCGGTGCTCGGGAACCATATGGGATGCCAGGGATCGGACCCGGGCCCACTGGCCACATGCAAGGCAAATGCCCTACCCGCTGGGCTATCACTCCAGCCCCAATTTTCTAGCCAAGTTTTGTTGATAAAACTTTTCTTTCTTGATTGCATGCTCTTGGCTGTAAACCAACTGTCCACATATGTGGGTTGGTTTCTAAACTTTTAATTCCATTCTATTATTCTTGTGTCTGTGTTTTTGGATGAGAAAGCAATACATATGTTTTGATTATTTTTTTCTACTGTAGTTGAATTCAGGCATAGTTATTTTTCTTGTCATGATCACTTTAGATATTCAGTTTAATGTGCATACCTGAAAATTTTAGAATTTCTCATTATCACTGTCTGTCTTCCCGTTCATCATCGATTTGCTCGAGCGGGCCCCAGTAACATCTCCATATGTCCTGTCTCATTATAGTTATTTTAAAAATAAGACTATGATATTGATAGGAATTTCTTCAAATCTATAATTTGCTATAGGTAATTTTAGTCATTTTAGCAATATCTATAATTTGGGTTTGTTTTACAAATTTTTTCTTGCCTAATTTCTCTAGCTACAACATCTAAGACTATATTGAACAGTAGTTGTTAGAGGGATATCTTCATCTTATTCCTGATCTTAGACTAATATCTTTTTCTTTTACAATATTCAGGATGAAGTTGACAGTGAATTTGTGATATGTGACCTTAATTATAATGGTTATGCTCATTGTATTTCTAAATTATTATTAATTTTTATTATAAATTGTTGGATTTTGTCAAATATTTCTTCAACATATACTGATACTCAATTTGACTTGAAATATTATTCCCAAATTATAAAAGGAGAATTATTACTCATTTCAAATGATATGATTATAATATACAGAAAAAATATAGTAACTCCACCAAAGCATTGCTAGAAATAGTTGATGAATTCTTTAAAATGTCAAGGCACACAAAAAAAATCAGTGTATTAAATTTTAGTATGTCTATATGCAAAGAAAAGAACTAAAAGAAAAAAAATTAAGAACATTCCATTTATATCTACATCAGAGAAGCTAAAATACCTGGAAAAATTATTCTGAGAGATTCAATTCTATTGCTGATTTTTATTTTGTAGGTACCATAAATAAGAATTGTATCAATATTCTTTAAATCTAGGGTAGAATTTTTAGAGCTGATTTAAATTTTTTTTACTAGCTGAATCAGCTTATTTCTTCTTCCCCATCAATGATTGTCATTGCCTCATTTTATTTTTGCTTATACTTTGAGTCTCTATTTCTAATTGTTATCTTGCTTGTTTTTTTTCTTTTTGTATAAAGAATTCATTTCAGCATTTCTTATAGAACAAGTCTGGTGGTAGTAGATAATTTGGCTTTTTTTTAGAATGGGAAAGATTTTATTTCTCCATTATGTCTGAATGATACTTCTTTATCTTAGAGTATTCTAAGTTGGTAGCTTTTATCTTTTTAGAATTGTGAATATGTAATTTGACTCTTTCCTATCCTGTGGTTTCTAGTGAGAAATCAGTAATAGTCAAATTGGGGTGCCTCTGTGTAATGGTCCCCTCACAGCCTTTGATGTTTTTATTGTTGACTTTTGCATCATTTCTGGAATTTAATCTTCAATTTTTCTATTCTTTTCTGGATGTGATTTAGTAAATTTGTTCTCCTTTTTGTGGAAATTTTCATTTATTCACCGTAGTTTTCAAATCTATCATACCTCTGTTTTGGTATATATGCATGTATAGAGAGAAAAATAAAGGGAGAGATGTAGGCATATCTACATTAGTCATATACATCGATCTTTTCCGGAAGGAGTCCTCATACTCTGTGTTTAGTTATTACTGTTCTTTGTTAGTGTATTTGATGTATCTCATGGATTTTATTTATCAAGGTTGTTTTAAATTTATTCTCCATTAGACGTCCATTTCCAGGTCATTAAGACTTATTCCTGAAGCTTTTCTTTAGCATTCACCCTATCTCACTCACAGCTTTGAATACATAACTCCTCTTGGAATTAAATCCATTCCTAATCCAAATAAATACAAAGTTGACTTAGTTTCTTTCTTAAGGTCCTTGAGCAGATCATTTGCAACCAGTGATAACTTGCCCTGAAGAAAGGTTTTCCTAAATTTCTAATGAGCAGAGTTAAGGGAATTCAGCCTGTTTTGGCATATCTTCTCAAATTACTGGAATTTTTCATATGACCATAGTATTCAGTTATAGCATCTCTCTTCATTTGAGCGCATCAGAATCCTGGTTTTTGGACAGTTGCTGAAGTCCTTGTCCTCCGTCTGTTTGGTTTGACTCTATGCTGCTACGTCTCTTCTGTTTGCTGTGCTGTCAGAACTTTGGGCTCTCTGTACATTCTTCTGTTTGCTGTACTGTCAGAACTTTGGGCTCTCTGTACGTTCCACCAAGGTAAGGGCTTTGGTCATACACCTCTGAGTATATCAGGAAATCTCCAGTGAAAAGCTGGTATTGAATTGCATGAGACATTTTAATTGATTTCTGCTTGTTAATGGTTTATCTAGAGTCAAAATAAAGTGGACCCAGATTACTGGTACTAAAAAGATTAGGGTAGATAGGACAGATTTATTCATAATACAGTGCTGGACACCAGAAGAGTTTTAGTGGTCCACAAGCAAGTTTGGGAAAAACTCCCAAACTTTCAGACTGAATGAAAAATTTTAATATGTACTTAATCACCTTTATACAACTGTATAAAGTATACTTTTAAATATCTTTTATGAAGGAAGTGACCTTTGTGGGTCACTGGGTACTAGAAAAGTCACCCATGAAAATTATATGACCATAGAGACAGTGTTTCTGGTAAGTCATTGAACTTAGAATATCTCTAAGGGCTATAGGAAAGTACAGGAAAATTTTCTCTTGCTATCAACAGATTAGGACTATACTTAAGTATCTTACAACTATTAAACAACTGTTAGAAGTAGCTTTGCATTAAAATAAGGTATTACAAGATAGTTCTTTACACTTAAAATTCCCCTTGAAGGGGCTAGAGAGATAGAACAGCAAGTAGGGTGTTTGCCTTGCAAGGTCAATCCCTGAATCCAATATGAGTCCCCTGTGCACGGATAGGAATGATTCCTGAGGGGCAGAGCCAGAAATAACCCCCACACATTGCTGGATATGCTTCTCAAACAAAACCAGATAAAAAAACTCAGCTTGAAGAGGTCATTTTACAAAATCATTATATAAAGTTTTTGCTTTAAGCATAGGTAGTGTGCAGGTAGCTGATTTTGCTTCACTTTCCAAGGATAAGCATATTCCTTTAATTGGATATATGATTTTTTTAATTAAAGCAGTTAGGTTGAAAGGTGATTTCTAAGTGAAATTTTATTCTGCAAAATTTATAGAGTCAGAAAAACATTAAAATAACATTAGCGTTATGGGACAAAATCAGTGAAGAAGCAAATAGGCAGAAAATTGACTAATCCCTCACATTAATTACTTGCATCAACACTCTTTCTGGAGAGGTGTGATTCTTATCTGAATTTCCTTGCTTTGGTGACTGTTTCAATAGAATACAATAGTCTTTAGTACACCTGTTTTGTCTCTGCTGTTTTTACTGCATGAATGATCCCTTTCCTTTAAGAGCTTTGCTGAAGATATTTTTTGTTGGAATTTTAGGGTGACCATTTAATATCTAAGATAAATGAGTTCATTCTAAAAGCAAAATCTAGGTAAAAAATTTTATCCATGGGAAATGTTTTTGAATGTTCCCTTTATCTTGAAAAGAAAAAGTTCTTATATATTATAATCCACTCATGGTCCAAAAATATGACTTATCTGTAATTAAGAGAAAAATAAATCCCAAGTATTTACAATAAATATGCATATATACATACAAGTGTAGAATTTTGGGTATGACTTTATTAGAAAACAGAATGAAGTTGTCAGATTTTATACTCTTATGAAGAAATGCATTGAATAAAATATCCTGAAGGTATATTTTTCTTTTTTTTGTAACTCAAACACCTGGTGGTAATACTCTAATTCATTTGGTTTTTAAACAGCCAATCTAAGAGAAATGTAGGATGTATCAATATCAAACAGGAGGCACAGAGGGATTTTTTTTCACATGTACCTTATTCTGCTGTTTGTGGTTATCTCTCTGGTTATCAACTTTCTGCACTAGAGTGGTACACTTCTTTCAATTGGTATTATATTGACATATTACATTATTTATAGTCCATAGATTGTTAGGATTTGTTCTTGATATTGCACATTTCATGGCTTTTAAACAGATCTCTAATGATTTTTTCTCCATAAATATAACAATAGAATTTTTATTGTCTTAATACTCTGCTATCTTGCCCCTTGAGGTGTTGCAGGTGTGGCTGCGCTGGCAGGTGGCAGACAGGAGACAAGCTTATCTACACCCAGGGCTTTGCTCTGTGGGCCCCTAGATGGTTGATGATCTGACATAGAAAAAGACTGGGCCCCCTGGGATGAACCCAGAGCCATGGCAGAGCCTGGCAAGCTACTCATGGTGTATTTGATATGACAAAAAACAGTAACAATAATGGACCTCATTCCCAACGAGTGGAGACATTTCTGGCATTCACTCAAGCAAATCGATGAATGATGGGAAGGCAAGTGATGCAAGTGAATACTCTGCTCTTTGCCAGCTATCATTCCTCTCATTTCCTAACTTTTGCATAATGGTCCTTTATTAGATATATCATTCCCAAATATTTTTTTTCCAACTCTGTAACTTATCTTCTGATTCTCTTGACATTTTCTCCCACAGGACAGCTTTAAGTTTTAATGAAGTCTACCTTATCAGTTATTTAACAGTTTATGCATATGCAGTGTGCCTAAATATCGTTTGCATTCCTAAGAGTGTCTAGATTTTATCAAGTGTTGTCTTCAAAGAATTTCATAGTTTTGTTCTTTAGTTTTATAATTCACTTTTAATTTTTGTTAGTATTGTTTAGTGTCTAAAATACATGTCTAAATACTTTTTAGCTTGAGGATTTCTCAATTTTTTCAGCACCATCTATTGAAGGGACTGTTTCTAAGTTCATTGCATTGCCCTAATTTTTTCATCAAATATTAGTTTAATATATTTATGTGGTTCTGTTTCTGGTCTCTTTATCCCAGTACTCTATTTTTCTGTTATTCCACCAGTGTCATTAGTATGATAGTGATTTCAGGTGCTCTACCTTTTATGCAAATTTTAGTATCAGTTTGTTAATATTCACTATATGACTTCGATGAAATTTGGATTGTTATTGAATTAAATCTGAAGATCAATTTTAGGAAACTAATGTTTTGTTGTGCACTCATAGGATTTTATGAAATGATGAACGATGTCACATTTTGGACAGCAGTGATAAAATATTATAGCCCAGGTTGCTCAAAAAACATTTCTTATAGTTTGGGAGGCTAGATATCTAAAATTATGGTGGATGGTTGGACTTTTTTGGTGAGAAATTTCTTCCTGTTTCTCACATAGTTTCTTCACATGATGGAGAAGTGTGACAACTCTTTTATCCCTTCTTTTAAGGATATTAATCCCGTTAAGAGTGCATCATCCACATGATCTTGTGTAAAGCTAATTGCCTTGCAATGACCTCATATCAGATAGTAATTAAGATTTAGTGTTTCAGTATGAGCTGTTAGGGCTACAAATCAGGCCATAGCAAAAAATATTCTGGTAAAATCCTTATTAAAGCAAAAGCCATTAGCCCAGCAGGTAGGGTGTTTGCCTTGCACTGCGGCCAGCCTGTGCCGGCCCAAGTTCGATCCCGGCCATCCCATATGGTCCCCCGAGTACCGCCTTGAGTAATTCCTGAGTGCAGAGCCAGGAGAAAACCTTGAGCATTGCCGGGTGTGACGCAAAAAAAAAAAAATAGTTCAGTGTACATACAAAATGGTGTAGAAGTACATGTGTTTCCATAAAAATCATAACTAGGTACTCGGCTTAGAAATTTCAAGCAATATTTCACACTTGTGAATCGAAGATTCCTCATTATGTGAGCCACCACCCTAATTTCTTTGCTCACAAAATGTCAGTACCATCAGAAATGCCCTTACAAGTTTTCAAAAACTGACCCCATTAAGAATCACTGGAATAAATGAAATAGGGAAGAACATGCTGTCAGCGTGGAGGAGAAAAGGAAACACAAAGGCAGACAGATAACACTTACTGAATGCCAGGGCAGAGATCATAATCATGGAGATTGAATATGATTGTTTTCTTAAAAAAACATTTTAAAAATTGAATTTGAATGCCAATCCATCACATTTTCATAACCTTTTATTGCCTTATATCTGTCCTGCTTTATCTATTTTTTTTGCTGTGCAGTTTCCTGAAGACATTTAAGTCCTTTGCTGGTCTGTGGTGACTCAGGAACTGAATGTTCATATATTGATTTAATCCTTTTAATTACCCCTCCAAGGGTATTGGAGTGTTCTCCATTTTACAAATGAAGAAACTAAGGTTCAAAGAAATTAAGTAATTGTCAAATATCACACAACTTGTAAGATGGAATCAAGATTTGAATCTGAATACAAAAACAAAAACCTTTGATACATCCTAAGTCTGTCTGGGTGATAGTTTGTCAGAGCTAATCTCCAAGAAATGTGCCTTCATGCAGGCCTTGGAAATTGTGCACTGATTTCTGACACTGATATTTGGGATGAGTGAGTGGCTGTCCCTAGGCAGGCGACACCTGATCACGGTTTTGATTGTTACAAGGGAGGCTCAACCATTGAACTCTTACTGCATTTCTTACCTGCTGAGTTTATTCGCTCCTGTTTAAGCAGCCCAACAACATCTATAAAGATTTTTCTCCACGGTGTGCTCCTGTAAATAAGTAGTTTATCAAATAAAAACCTCCAACAAAGAGTGTGAAAACATGCCATATTGATGGCACCTCACTGAGTGTCTGTTCCTTCCAGGGATCCTGGGGAGACAGTCACCTCTCATCAACAATTATTTTTGTTGAGGATCTTTTGACTTAGAAGGCTTTGACAGAATGTGAGTCTGTAATTCATTAGAATAATCCCAGTTTACTGAAACGATCTAAAAAATAACTTTGTGATTAGGTAATGTGCTGTACCATATGATAGACTGTTTCTGTGAATTTTCCAGTAATTATCATTAGGAGATAAATGTCACTTATATAAGAAGGTTAAATAAAAGGATGAACTGGATAGCATTCATTCTGACATTTAGGACAATGGATGACAAAAATTTCATTTATCAACATTCCAAGTTCTACAAAGTTACAACAACATATTTGGGGCCTCAGAGATAGCACGGTGGGTAGGAAGCTTGCCTTACACACGGCTGACCTGAGTTCAATTCCTGGCATATTGTACGATCCCCAAGCATTGGCAGAAGTAATTCCTGAGTGTAGAGCCAGGAAGAATTCCTGAGCATTTCCAAGGGTAGAGCAAAGACCAAAAAAACAACAAAAAGGATGACTGTTTTTTATCCTATTGCGTCCATGGTGAAGACTAGCTGCAAGAAAAATGATTATTTGACCCAATTTTAATTTACTCTAGGAATTTGCAATTGTCTTTATGAAACAGTCCAGGACTATTTGGTTTTGGACTTGAAATACCCTCTCTTAGGGATAAGTGTGTAGAAGAGAGAATATCTTCTCCCACAGGAAAGAGAGGCAAAAAGAAATGTAAGGTTTAAAATCAGAAAGTCAGAGATGTGGGAATTCATGCAGCTTCATAAAAGAAAAGAACTTCTATAAATGCCACCTTATTTTAGAAAATATTTCAGTTTTTGTCTCACTGGAGGCCTACATGAGTATACAGATTTTGGTGGTAAATAAAATCACTAAATTTATTTATTTATTTATCTAGTTATTCATTTATTTATTTATTTATTTATTGTTTTTTGGGTCATACCTAGCAATGCTCAGGGGTATCTCCCTGGCTCTGCACTCAGGAATTACTCCTGGCGGTGCTCGGGGATGGGATGCTGGGGATCGAACCCAGGCCAGCACAGCCGGGCTGCGTGCAAGGCAAATACCCTACCCGCCGGGCTATCGCTCCGGCCCCCCCATATTTTGGTTTACAATAGGAACAACAATGATTTCTCATGGCCTTAAGTCATACACCACACCCATTACCAGTCTATCTGGCTCTCTTCCCTAAGGAACACAATCTCCCTCCCATTCACCTTCTCCAACTCAACTAAAAATCACAAAACCCACTTTTTGTGGCCTGAGAGATGGTACAGTGAGTAAGGAGCTTGCCATGCATGTAGCCAGTTCTGTCCCTGTCAACCCATGTGGTCTTTGAGATAATCAGGAATGATTCCTCAGCACAGAGTCAGAAAGAAGCCCTGCATGCCACTGAGTATGCCTGCCCCCACAGCAAGAAAAAAGAAATTAAAAATAAAACCAAAACCCATTTTTGTTTATGCCTGAGTTAATTTTTTAAATCATGTTCAAGCCAGACATTCCTGGCTACCACACGAGATTCTTTAAATATATCCTTTTATTTCATCATTTTTATACCACTTTGAGGTATGTACTGTATTCCTGTTTTACCGATAAAGAAAATGGGACCCAGGAGATTAATTAACTTTGTCAAAGTCACATAGCTAGCAAATGAGTCCAGAACTGACATGGCAAAGCCACAAAAATTCCCTATGGATCTGTACCCACTGCTTTGAAGATTGAGCATTTGTGTCCTTGGAACCAGGTAATAGGTATTCGCTAGAGTGTTTACCTATGAAGAAAATGTGTTGGGTTGTGAGATATCTGCCTCTTCAAATATTTGATAAGTTGCTAACCACATAACATTATAAAATAACAAAGTGTTATCCAAACTAATTAGATCATTTATACTCTCAAGAGAAGTCTATAATTTTTTAAAAAATATTTTATTATACCACCCACGAAATAAACAATTACAAAGATGTGCTTCCGGGAACGTCTGCAATTTCCCCTACAGGTGTGTGTGTGTGATTCTTGCGTCTCCTGCGGACCCAAGCTGCCCCAGGGAAGAGCGGAAACTCCATCAACAGGAACCAAGGCAAACTGCCTTGGTTTCACCCCAGACTCCTTGGGCCCTGTGCTTCTTCTGGGAACATCCCAAAACTCAAAACCGCGTGGGACGCTAGCATGTCCGCGTGGACCCTCTTACTACCTATCTTGCATAAGGTACCAGTGAACCTTGGTTCCTACATCCTTGCCACCCACCCAAACTCTGCAAACAGACCAGACACCTACTAACTATACTATCTAGTCACCCAAGAACTCACATTTGCAAACTACAATAGTCATAATGTTAAAGCAACGCAAAATTCCATCAAGCTCTGTGAGTGAAGTCACTAGTCCAGATGAGCCAAGCAATACCAACGAGTTGTATAACCTCTCTGATAAGAAATTTCGGAAAGAATTGTTAAGGATTCATAAGGAATTCAAAGAAGCAATGGAATGCAAAATCAATAAAATATAAGAGGACATGAGAGAAGAAGTGAGGAAAATGCAAATGGAAATGACAGATATTAAAAAATGATGCAAATGAAATGAAAAACACAGTGGAAGGCCATCATAGCAGAATAATAGCTACTGAAGAAAGAATTAGTGATCTCGAAGACGAGTTCCAAAGATTCTCTACACAACACTAGAAGATAGAAAAAAGACTCACAATTACCTAACAGACAACAAGAGATAATCAGGATGAAGCCAGAAGAAACAACATACGGATCATTGGGGTCCCAGGAGGGCAAGAAGAAAACCCTGATGAAGAAGAAACTGTCAAAGCCATCATTGCTGAGAAGTTTCCGGAACTAAACAACGCTTGCCTCAAGATCCAGGAGGCCCGTAGGATACCAGCTTAAAAGAAACCCCAACAAGAATACTCCAAGACACATCTTAATAAAAATGACAAAAACTATAGAGGGACATAGAATACTGAAAGCAGCAAGATCAAAGAAGGAAATCACATACAAAGGAACATCTCTAAGATTTACAGCAGACTTCTCTGATGAAACACTCTGAGCCCGAAAACAATGGTGGGATATTGTGAAAAGGCTCAATGAACTGCAGGCTTCACCAAGAATTCTTTACCCGGCCAGACTCACATTCAGATATGAAGGAAAGATACACAACTTCATGGATAAGCAACAACTCAGGGACTTCATGGACTCAAAACCAACTTTAAAAGGACTGAAGGGTCTACTGTAATATGACCAAACCCAAATGCACAACAAGCACAAACAGAAAGATGGCACAACATCCAATGACAATAATTCTCTCTCAATGTCAATGGTCTAAATGCACCAATTAAGAGACACAGAGTGACAAAATGGATTAAAAAATTGAACCCAACATTCTGCTGTCTACAGGAAACACATCTGGATAATCAAAACAAAGACTCAAAGTCAAAGGTTGGAAGACCATTGTCCATGCAAACAACTCCTCCAAAAAGGCTGGTGTGGCCATATTAGTATAAGATAATATAGACTTCAGGCTGAAAAAGGTTAGTAGGGACAACGAAGGTCATTTCTAATTAATTAAGGGGTATGTACACCAGGAATAAATTACACTACTAAACATATATGCACCCAACGAGGGGCCAGCAGAATACATAAAACAACTGCTAAGAGACCTCAAAGAAGACATTAACAGTAGCACAATAATAGTTGGAGACTTCAACACTGCTCTATCAACGATGGATAGATCAACAAGACTGAAACTACCAAGGAAATATTGCTCTGAAGGAAGAAATGGAAGAAAGAGAGCTAGTGGATATATACAGGCCTTTTCATGCCCAAACAGCTGAATACACATTTTTTGTCTAGTACACATGGAACATTCTCCAAGATAGACTACATGCTGAGCCACAAAGCATACCTTAATAAAATAAAAAAGATAGAAATTGTGTCAGCTATCTTTTCAGACCATGATGCACTTAAAATGGAAGTTAACCATACACAGAAACAGGGAGTCAAACCAAACACCGGAAACTGAACAGCTCACTCCTGAACAACCAATGTGTCATAGAAGAAATCAAACAGGAAATCCAAAAGATTTCTGGAAACAAATGAAAATGAAGATACCAACTATAAGAACTTGTGGAACACGGCAAAAGCCGTGTTAAGAGGGAAGTTTATATCTCTGCAAGCATTCATCAGGAAACAAGAAAGGGCCCACATAAATAACCTGACTACACAGCTGAAGACATTAGAAAAAGACCAACAAAAGGAGTCCAACCCAGGCAGAAAAAAGGAAATAATAAAACTTAGAGAGGAAATCAATGAGTTGGAAACCAAAAAAAAATCCAAAAGATTAATGAAACCAACAGCTGGTTTTTTTGAAAAAATAAACAAGATTGACAAACCATTGGCAAGACTTGTAAGGACAGGGAAAGAGAGAACCCAAATAAACAGAATCAGAAATAAAAAGGGTGACATCACAACAGAAACCACAGAAATCGAAAAGATCATCAGAGATTACTTTGAGAGCCTGCATGCCGTGAAACATGAGAATCTAGAAGAAATGGATCAATTCCTGAAGTCCTATAACCTCCCACTGTTGAAACAAGAAGACCTCCAATTCCTGAATAAGCCTATCACCATCGAGGAAATAGAAACAGTAATTAAAAGTCTTCCGAAACACAAAAGCCCAGGTCCAGACGGATTCACTAGTGAACTCTACCAAACCTTTAAGGAAGACCTACTGCCAGTCCTGTTCAAGCTCTTCCAGGAAATAGAAGAAACAGAAACACTCCCAAACAGCTTCTACGAGGCACATATCACCCTGATACCCAAAGCAGGGAGAGACAACACAAAGAAAGAAAAGTACAAACCAATATCCCTGATGAACATGGATGGTAAGATCTTCAACAAAGTACTAGCAAACAGAATCCAAAGAATCATCAAGAAGATTATACATCATGACCAAGTAGGATTCATCCTGGGAATGCAAGGATGGTTCAACATTCGCAAGTCAATCAACATAATACATCATATCAATAAAAAGAAAAAATAAAAACCATATGATCCTTTCAATAGACGCAGAGAAAGCATTTGACAAGATCCAGCACCCGTTCATGATTAAAACCCTCCAGAAAATGGGAATTGAAGGGACTTTCCTCAAGATAGTTACAGCCATCTACCAAAAGCCCACAGCAAGCAACATTCTAAATGGGGGAAAAGTTGAAAGCCTTCCCCCTGAGATCAGGTACAAGACAAGGTTGCCCACTCTTACCTCTTTTATTCTATGTAGTACTGGAAGTACTTGCCATAGCAATCAGAGAAGAAAAGGACATCAAGGACATCCAGATAGGCAAGGAAGAAGTCAAGCTATCATTATTTGCAGATGACATGATATTATACCTAGAGAACCCTAAACTCTCTACCAAAAAACTCCTAGAAACAATAGACACATATAGTAGAGTGGCAGGATACAAAATCAACACCCAAAAATCGGTGGCTTTCCTATATACAAATAACGAAAGAGAAGAAAGGGATATGAAGGAAACTATTCCATTCAAATTGTGCCACAGAAAATCAAATACCTAGGAATCAACTTAACCAAGTGTGTAAAGGACCTGTACAAAGAAAACTACAAGACACTGCTCCAAGAGATAAAAGAGGGGCACAAGGAAATGGAAACATAGTCCCTGCTCATGGATGGGGAGAATCAACATTGTCAAAATGGTAATACTCCGTTGGGCTCTGTACAGATTCAATGCAGTCCCTATAAGGATATCCATGACATTCTTCAAAGAAACTGACCAAACACTCCTGAAATGTGTATGGAACAATAAACCCCCAAGGATAGCTAAAGCAATCCTCGTGAAAAAGAAGATGGGAGGCATCACCTTTCCCAACTTCAAACTGTACTACAAGGCAGTAGTAATTAAAACAGCCTGTTACTGGAATAAAAACAGACCTGTGAACCTATGGAATAGAATTGTGTATCCTGACATCCAACCTCAAATACATGATCATTTAATCTTTGATAAAGGTGCAACGACTCTAAAATGGAGTAAGGGAAAGCCTCTTCAACAAGTGGTGTTGGGAAAACTGGGCAGCGACATGTAAAAAAAATGAATTTGGACATGTGTCTAACACCATGCACAAAAAATCAGATCAAAATGGATTAAGGATCTCAATATCAGACTTGAATCCTTAAAGTACATTGAAGAAAAATATAGGAAAAACCCTCCACGTAATTGAAGTTAAAGGCATCTTCAAAGGTGAAACATCACTAACAAAGCAACTAGAAGAAAACATAAGCATATGGGACTACATGAAACTAAAAAGCTTCTGCACCTCAAAAGAAACAGTGACTAAGATACAAAAGCAGTCCACAGAATGGGAAAGAATATTCACCCAATACCCATCTGATAAGGGGTTAATATCCAGGATATATCAGGCACTGGTAGAACTTTACAAGAAGAAAACAAACAACCCCATCAAAAAATGGGGAGAAGAAATGAACAGAAACTTCAGCAAGGAAGAAATTCGAATGACAAAAAAAATATGAAAAAATGCTCATCATCACTAATCATCAGAGAGATGCAAATCAAAACAACAATGAGATACCACTTTACACCACAGATACTGGCACATATTCAAAAGAGCAAGAACAAGTGCTGGCGTGGATGTGGGGAAAAGGGGACACTCATCCATTGTTGGTGGGAATGCCAAAACCCAAATATAAACTTTTTAATTGTATATCTTTGCAATTGTAAAAATAAAAAATTAAAAAAAAACATATAGGAATTCATCATCAAAAAAAAATAAAAAAAATAAAATGTTTTTATATTAAAAAAAAAGATGTTCATAAGATGTTCATGTTTGAGTTTCGGTCATACAGTGTTCCAGCACCCATCCCTCCACCAGTGCCCATTTCCCACCACCAATGTCCCCAATTCCCTCCCCACCCCTAGCCTGCCTCTATGGCAGGTTCTTTTATTTCTTTCTCTTTCTCTCTCTTTCTCTTTTCCTTCCCTTTTACATTTTGGATTACAATACAAACATTAAAAGGTTGTCATATGTATATTTTTGCCTGTATTTAATGCTCAGTTCTTGATTGGTATTAGCACTTTCGACAATTATTGGCACACCGTTCCGTAACCTCTGACTCCCACATGTTTGTGATAATTTCTACCTTTGACAAGACCTCTTGATCCATGAGAAGTCTATAATTTTTAATTATTATTTTATGTTCTTTCCAATTTGGTACAGTTTAGTTTAAAAAAAAATCTCTACTTGTTGACATATGTGAAAATTTACTTTAGTTTTAGCCTGTATCCTTTTTTTAAATTTATTATACCACAGTGAAACATACAGTTACTAAGGTGTTCATAATTTGTATGTATAAATATTAATGTATAAGCACTCTTCTTTATGTTACGATATATCTTAAAGATTTTAGTTTAGGCTACAAGGCTGACTTTCGTATGATCCCAGCTTGATCCCTGTCACCACAGGTTTCCTCCTACACACTGTCAGCTGTGATCCCTGAGTACTGAACAGGAGAAAGTCCTGAACACTGCCGGGTCATGTCCTCCAAAATAAATAAAATTCCTAATAATTTGTGACTTATATGCTTTTTTAATATTATCTGAACAAATTAGATCTAAAATTTTAAAATTCCTTAAACTTTTTAATATCTTCAGTTTTGTACACCTACCTGGTGCTTTTGAATAGTTTTAACTTCAGTTTTATACACCTACCTGGTGCTTTTTTAATAGTTTTAACTTTTTCTTTCTTTGTATCTTCCAGGGTTTACACCCCATCTCCTGTTGTTTTGTAAATGTTTTTCTCCGGCACTGTTTTCTAAAACAATATGGGGGGGGATGCTTTTTTGCTTTTCAGACTTAATTAGTTCACACTATGTTTGTTTTTGAACATGGAGTAATGGAGGGTTCAGATTTTTGATTGGTTGGGTCACACCCAGCAGCATTGCTCTGTTCTTATTCCTGGCTCTGAGTTCAGGGATTACTCGTGGTAGTGCTTGGGGGACTATATGTGATTCCAGAATTTAAACCTGGGTTAACTGTGTGCAAAAACAGCACCTTACCTGCTGTACTATCTCTCCAGCTGAGGGGTTACATCTTTCTGTATTAAAACTGGTATCTCAGAAATCAATATACTTATGATATTTAGCCTTCCAATCTATGAGTGCTTTTTCCTTTTATTTAGGTCTTTGGTGCCATCAGAGTATTATAATTTTTTGCATATTCTGTAAAAATTATTCTGTTGCTCTTACGTTCTATGGCATTAAATGTTTAAAATGTATCCTCTTTATTTTGTACTTGCATATAAAATTACAATCGAGTTTCACACACTGCTTTGTGTAGGAACTTTGCCATATTCTTATGGATCACAGACATTATCTTCCATATATTATGAGTATTCTATATAGAGAAGTATGTAAATTATAAATAATGAAGAGGTAATATAGTATATAATGAATACAAGTAATAAATTATATCATTACAAGTAATCAAGTTAATTTTTTTCCCTTATTTTTTTAAACTAAACTAGCTAAGACCTCAACCACAATTCAGATTTTATGTAGTGATAGAGTGCAGCCTTTCCTGTTGTGATAGAATCCTTCCCATATTACTACTGCTCTTGCCCCATTTTTTGAAGGTTGCCGAGGATCCAACCCAAAAGCCTCACAGATATGTGGCATGCCCACTACTTCAAGCTACTTCCAGTCTTTAGTTCTTATTTTAGAAGCAGCATGTGTAAATTTTCAATCTGGAAAGCAATGTTTACTATAGGGTTTTGTATCTATCCTTTATTTGATTAGGGTAATTTCTTTTCTTTTCCTTCTCAATTTTTTCCTTGCTTTAGTTTTGTTGTTTGTTTAGATTTGGGGAGCACACATCTGGTGGTTCTTACTCCTGTCAGATTCAGGTCTTACTGATGTTTCTTTACTCTGAGATTGCTTCTGGCAGGGTTTGGGGGACCAATTAGGATGCTAGACATTGAAATTTAAGGCAAGGTACCATCTCTCTAGCCCCTAGGGAAATTTATTTTAATTTTCTATGTATTTTATTATAATGCTAAATTATGTCATTTTTTTTACTGGTATGATCATTCACTACTTCTCTTTTGCTATAATAAAGCAAATTTTATTTAATAACTAATTTTATTTGATACCAATTTTCTAACGAATAGTTAGATGTATGGCATAATCTCAACTTGGTCTTGATGTATTCTAGTTTATAAAAATTAGCCAGATTTGGTTTGCCAATATTTTGTTCAGGTATTTTAAAACTGATTTCCTGAAAGGAGTTTGGTCAGCCCTTTAATTATCTTGTCTTAGGATCTCTTTTGTCTTCCAGTGAGACTTTTTTAGACACTCATAGTATAACTTAAACTATGGGTATAGTTTTCCTTTTCAGTATTTTTGACTGTTGGTTTACCACAGCATAATTGTTTGTGTGTTTTAGGGATGCAGTGTTAATACAACACATCCACCATAAACGTGACAATCTCCCTCCACCTCAGTTCAGAAGACCCTTTCATGAGCTCCCTTCTCACTTCCCACACAGTAACCTAAGTTCTGTCAGAGCTGCGAGTCTGGGGGAGGAACTCTGCCATCGGCCTCCTCCACTACAGAACATCAACTCCTGTGGTGCGAATAGGGCCCAAAGAGCCCTTTTCAGATGTGCTAAAACACTGCCACCATCTAAGCACCAAGTGGTGTGGGAACTCCACCAGCTGGTGGGTGTGTTGCCGCCACCCTTGCGCATCCCACTGTGGGCGGTGCCCCACGGCGGGTGACTGGTGGTTGCATTTAATGGTGCTCAGAGTGCTGAGAGCTCTGCCAGCCCCAGTACTTGCTACTGCCCTGATGCCATCTTGCGTTTCTCCTCAGATTCTCTCCTTACACCCTATATTCAAGGTGGGTGGTGGTGGTGGTGGTGGTGGTGGTATTGGTGATGGTTGTGGTAATATCGGTGATGGTAGTGGTAGTATTGGTGATGGTAGTGGTAGTATTGATGATGGCAGTGGTAGTATTGGTGATGGTAGTGGTAATATTGGTGATGGTAGTATTGGTGATGGTAGTGGTAGTATTGGTGATGGTAGTAGTAGTATTGGTGATGGTAGTGGTAGTATTGGTGATGGTAGTGGTAGTATTGATGATGGTATTTGTAGTATTGATGATGGTAGTGGTAGTATTGATGATGGTAGTGGTAGTATTGGTGATGGTAGTGGTAGTATTGATGATGGTAGTGGTAGTATTGGTGATGGTAGTGGTAGTATTGATGATGGTATTGGTAGTATTGATGATGGTAGTGGTAGTATTGATGATGGTAGTGGTAGTATTGGTGATGGTAGTGGTAGTATTGGTGATGGTAGTGGTAGTGGTGTGAGCATAATTTGCTGTGAGAGTCTGTTCAGATGTGGGAAATTCTGTTCTTTGTTTCCTGCATGGCTAGGCATTAGTTCCAGATGGCTGAATTGTTGGTAAGAGCATTTGATTGCTTATTGCCTTACCTTTATGCATTCCCTTGCTGTGTTCTTGTTGGCTTAACCCTTGGGAATTTTCCCCAGATCTGCTTTTGTCAGCTCAGCACTGTTTTATATTATAACCTAGCCAGCATAGACCTCTTGGAGTAGGCCATGTTTGTTTGTCAGTGTTTGGAGCCCACCTTCTTGCCATAAACTGAAGTTTTTATCAACACCCTTTTCTCTTGACTAGGATTCCTGGTTAGCAAGTGCCTGGAATTCATCTGTGCCTCACAGCTTAGTAGTTAATGAAAGGAACCTAAAATTTAGGAGCCTAAGATCCAGGTTATAGTCACTGGGAGTCCAAATTGGAAAAATAGACGAGAAATGCACATTTTGTATGCATTTTACAAAAGTCTTTATATTGTTTTATTTTGATTTGGAGTGCTAACCTGCCCGGGCTCAGGCCTTGCTCCTGCCTCTGCACTCAGGGATTGCTCCTGGGGAGGGCTCATGGGAGCCATGTATTGTCAGAGTTTGAACCCAGGTCAGCTGTGTATATGTCAAGTATATGAGTGAACTGGCATTTGAGTAACTATTTTCTTTGGAGGGTTTTAGGTATAGTATACCCTGTTGTACTCAGGGGTAGCTAGTGGTACTCAGGGACCATATGTTGCTGAAGACTGAATTAGTGCCAGCTGCATGTAGGACAAGTATCTTAACTCTGGTGCAATTTTTCAACCCCTCAGAACTTTTTGGAAGGCAACTTGAGGGCCCCCCACCCCAGAAGTTACTTGCAGGCATGTTTCTCGTTAAGACTGGTATGGGAGATCAATCAGGATAGTCTGACTATGTGTGGGTTGACTTGTTTTGCTTTTATACAATTTCAGTTATCAACCTACTTACCTGGATTCTGGTCATGAGTTGTTCTTTAACTAACCAACACATCTCAGAAATAATCTCTATACATATTGTTTATATACAATCCAAACTCCTCACATATTCAGGTTACTATAGCCATATTGAACAGGTGACTAAAATTGTTCTTTTCAATTTTATCTTTTCAATTTTATCTTATCTTATCTTTATCTTATCTTGAAGCTCATTGTTGAAAACAAAGGTGCATTTATGTAAATCACGAATAGTTGGCTTTGCTCAACCAGCCTCCCAAACCAGGATGAAGTAGAAGGAAGGAAAATACAGAATGTAAGAGACTACCATTGAGTTTTCCAACAAAATAGGTTTTCTGAAAAGAACTAAGCATCATTATAGAAAGCTGCTGCAAGGCTAATATTATTCATCTTTATTTAAAATATGCTTTAGTGTATGTTGATGTTTTTACATTACCATTTCATACTTCATGAAAAACAAGCCAACTGCATATTTTTATATACCAAATTCTATGAAATTTGAGATCCAATAAAAATGCAGAAAATTATGGAAAAAGGCCTGATGTAGCAATTGCGTTCAGTGAATAATAAGATTAAGACAGAATTAATTGGAATTATGCATTTTGTAATTTTACTAAATGAAGACTCACTATAAGGTAGGCTGGTTGGATTATAGATAGTATGAAACCTGAAAGACTCTATCTAGAGATTTAGGGTATACAACGTTAAATCCTAGATTGGGTGGAAGCAATTTTCAATGTCCATTATTAGCATCAAGTCCATTTCGAAAGGGAAGATAGTGATGGATGTGGATTTGCTTTTTGCTGCCAATTTCAGCTATAAAATCTTTTCTAGTACTGGATAAAGCTGATAATAAAAACAATTCTTTTTAGCAGAAAAAGCAGGTATATGTGCATGTTCTCCACAGTAACCTGAGAGTGTGTGTCTTTGAATCCAGTTTGTGTGTGTGTGTGTGTGTGATTTGACCTGTCACCTTGTCATCTTGTAGACTTTGCTGCTGCATCAAGTATCAGTCATCTTTCACCAAGGAAGTAATAGTAAACTGCTTATTCTTCTGGTTTTATTGAAGCAGTCTGTAACTATGTGTTCAGATTGTTGTACAATACAAATATCTTTGTAGCAATGAAGCAACAGCTAAAGAAGTGGACAAAATAAAGCTTATAGTGCAGTAAACCCCAACTGCACAGAGAAGCCATATGGTCTAAGAAAGTCTGGAGCTGCTGCTGCTTGGAGACTGATTCAGACCGCTTTTAGTTGATCTCTGAATTATCCCTAACTAGTTTTTTACCTCTATAATAACCGAGTTGCAAGTCTTTATCGCTTCTTAATACTCCCCCTTAGCCAAATGCTAAAGGGATGGTCACTCATCCATGCTGCTAGAAGTACTGGCACAAAAGACAAGAAGTCATCAAACACATTTTAGAAACAACCCCGAAATATTAATTTCATGCTTGACTCCATGAGTGTCTGAACATTCCATCCAAGCACATCCTATGCATTCAAAGGCGGCTTGCACCAAAGATGAGGCAACCTGAAAATCCCATCATTCTTTTCTGAAATTCCTTCCACACTTCTGGGTCATGGAACACACTATGGTATTCTAAATCTCTCTGCACATGATGCCATTCAGTCTAGGTTGTTCACCCTGTTTTACTTCAGAAGTTTCTATTTAGTCCTCAGAATTCATCCTCCCTTGTCAAGGTTTCTCTGTATGTTTCTGTCAGATGATAACTCCTTTCTGTAGAACTCCTGTGTCTTAGGATAACATATTATTGAAAATATTATTTGAAATGCAAGTTTTTACCTAACATTAACAAGTTTTCGGTAACAATCTGTTTCGCACACTAGACTATGATCTCCTTGGTGCCCCCTATCTACCTTTCTAACCCCTGTCTCTATCACAGCATGGATTTGGCATGTAGCATATGTTCTTGTATAGAATTGAATCCCATGACAATAGAAGATTTGTTTGTGTAACTTTTTAATAGGCAGGTAAGTATGTACAAAATAGGAGAAAACCTGCTCTATTCTTCAGGCCTTTGCTTTATCCATTTAACTCACTTCATAACACAAATTGAAGGTTGGCTACATATGGAATATAGTCCTGCTTTTGACTCTGTGGTCTCTCAAGGAAGCAGCTCATTAATCACATTGCTATAAACTGTGAAATAGGTGGATAAACTTTATTCATGGTCTTGGGCTGAGGTGAGAAGTTATTGCCATTAATTAGGTTGCCCACAACTCTAACCCATGGCTTTTAGGGAGCATTTTCATACCCTGAAGGTCACAGATAATGACTTCTGAATAAGATCCAAAGTCCAGAATATCTTCAAAGAAGATGAAATCTACCTAGAGCGAACAATTAAATAGATTTATTTTCTTTTTTCTCTGAGCCCTACTGCTATGGTTAAGCTTCTGGTTGGTGAGACTCTTTAGATTTATGAGCACTTTAGTGTATTATTGATACTGACTTTTAAGAGCAAGTAGTTTCCCACCAGTAATTATGATTCCCAAAGGTAATACCCTCTATGGATTCATAGCCTGTCAGTTCCCTGACCCTGGGGAAACATGGGTGATCTTTCTCAGAAAGGCACTGGGAAAAGTAATCTTTTGCATTAGGAAGTTTCTGACTATTATGATCATTAATTAAAATCAGGCAATTAATTGTGATAACTCACCATCATCCGTTCGTTATCAATTCCTCTATCCATTTTCAAAGTATATTATATCAAGAGTTATTAATGAAAGCACAATGTGTTACATAAGAATTTATGTAGCACATGGAGTTGAGGTGAACTTCATTCTTGCCTGCAGGGAACTTATAGTCTCGCAGAGAGAATTATGTAGTAAATCACTCATAAAAGTCACAATTTTTTTATTTACTACTATTTATAAAGACAAAGTAAAAACTCAACAAATATCTTAAAACATCAGTAGAGAAAAGAATTTCTGATGAATTCTACAAAGGTCACAATATGGCAGGCGAGAGTTCTATTTATTAGTCTGGTGTTTCGCATTTTCATCATTTCCTTGTTTTAATTAAATTGGGATGTCTCGAGGGAGACCAGTTCTTTCCAGTTTTCTGTTGCCCATTTATGCTGTCTGCTTGGCTTTTCAAAGAGTCTCTTAGGATTAATGCCTCATTCAGAGGAGGCAAAGAATGGTTTTGAGAGCAGGTTTGGAGTGATAGTATAGCAGATAAAGCTCTCACTTTACACATATTAAACACAGGTTCAATTCCAGGTAACGCATATGGTCCTCTGAGCCCTACTAGGAGTAAGCCCTGAGCACCACCAGGTGGGGGTCAAGGAGCAGATCTAGATAATCTGGGCTTCATTGGGTAGGTGAGAGATAGGTATCGGGAGGATCCAATATTGGATCTCCCCATTCTTAAACTACTGAGTTTCACATTGATTGAAATGTAGACACGTCTCCAGGCAGGCTTCCAACCAGAACATTACGTATCTGTGTATATTAGCCAGAATTAGGTTAGTAAGAAACAACTTTAGGGTCTCTGTAGAAGCGTAATAAAATGAAAACGTTTATATCTCATTTTTGCTCCATATTTGATACAGGACATTTGACATGCCCTGTCCATGGTAGTAATAGAGGACCCAGAGTGACCCAGGTAGAGGTGGTTGGATCATGGATATATGGACTAGGGGATTCATTTACAGAGCCTCAGCCTCCCCCATAGCTTTTTCTTAAAATAGGTTTGTTTGACTTCTCTCCCTTTTCATCATGAAGATGATAACTTTGTGGAGCATTGGAGACAGCTCCCAAATGGTGCTGAAGGGGCTCTCCCTACTTTCCTGTCTAACAATGTCAATTTAGCACAATGCCAAAGGATGCGATGCTGTTCATAGCTTACACTGTTGGGGGATCCTGGGCCACCCTGGTGGTTCTGGGGACTTCCAGAGCCACACCAGGTAGTTGCCAGGCCTCTAGGTTACACCTAAGGATGCTTGCAGAACAAGTTCAACCAGAGTCAGGTGCTTGTTAGGCATGTATCCTACATGCAGTACTACGTCCTGACAGCTAACTTTGCTTACATTTTAAAAAGAAAGCATATTCCTAACCTAATCTCAATTTTACTATTGATCCTTTCTCTCAGGCGAATAGTATATGCTTATAGTTGGAATACCAACATAAAGGGAATTTGGAAAGTCTAGCTTTTGAGGGAGACTCTTGGGGGAAAATTTCAGCTGAAAACTACTAAAAAGGAACTGGTTATAGAATCAATTCACCTCTGTTCTTCCTTCATTCTCCCTTCTAGTTTAATATCAGTCTCTCTTTTGTTCCATAGTATTCATCTATTCCATCTATTATCAATTTAGAATTCAGAACAGACATGTTTGCAAAGGAACACTCACTGACATTTTGGTTAGGAGTCTGGAAAAGAAAGTCACCATTTTTGTCGGAATTCAACTATATTGCTGACTGGTTTGACAGTGAAGACCACCTTGCCCTTGAGATAGTGTGGCAAATACTCTATGAATTCAATGAGTTAAATCTGCTGCTCCAAGATTTTAAGTGAAACTATATTTAAAGGACACGTATAATTTATTGTCTAGATGTTATATGCCTTTAACTATTAAACATACGATAAGCATTTTAATGTCAACATGAAAGTTAATGAGGAGATAAAAATCTTTGTGAGGAGATTACTAGCTAAAAAATTATATTTTAAAAGCACGAACTAGACTGCTTGGCACAATGACAGGCTGACTCCAGGTTGAATGCAGAGGGAGCCTTCTGGTTGTGGTGGGATAAATACCTCAGAGAAGAAATCTTGGAGAAGCAGACACTGATAGAAAGAGATTGTGAAGGTAGTGTCATGGGGAGACCAAGAAAGGCTGAGAGAGACGTGTCAGAAAATGTGACTGCAACAGCTGGGCTGGGTGTGGGGCTAACAAGATGCAGTTCCAGGAATCTTGTCTGCAGTTCAGAGCTTTGACTGTTGACTGTTGACATTAAAGGTTGGCTCTCTCACCACAAGGTCTGTGCTGTCACAGAGAGGACCCACAAAGGTGACACGCTTGGGCCTTTTCAAATCCATCATCACTAATAGCAAAGTAGCTCAAAGCTAGAATACTGAAGTCGTAAGTTAAGAACTTATTGGGATGAGGGAAAGCAATCCCTTAAAATGAGGCCTGTGAGGGGCTGGGATGACAGTACAGCAGGTAAAGCACTAGCTTTACATGCAGCTGACCCAGATTTAATCCCCAGAGCCAAATATGGTCCCTGAGCCTTGCCAGTAGTGATCCATGAACCGAGATTCCAGTGTAACTTCTGAGAACTGTTGGGTATGGCCCAAAAGAGAAAAACCCTAAAAACCAAAACTTGGACCTTTGAAAAACACTTAAAGGTTCCTATGAGGGGCAGAAATGGGGAACATGGCACCCTCAGGATGCATGGATCATCTTACCTCATTCTCTTGGAGTCCTTAGAGAGCCCACTTCACCCTTTGCTACCGAAAAGGAACTCCCAGAGAGAGTGTCACTAGGGTCAGAAGCACATTCTGGAGAAGATGACATCCACGGGGTAGCCATGCCCTGAGGGGTTGCTTGAGAATGCTTTTATTTTTTCAGTTTCTGGAGGAAACATTTTAGGTGGATCGAATGTAAACAAACCAAGATATCTTTGGCAGGCTGTTTTTTCTTGTGTGTTTTTATTTTCACAGAGGAAAAAATAATTGGAACATGTTAAAACATTGAATCTGACTTCTGTGAAGCAAAACTGTGAAATGAAATAGAAGCAAGAGGGAAAGGATGTTGTGTCTTAATTAGAGCACCCAGTTGGGAGAGGCAACATTCAGTGTGTTCATTTTGTGCTGTTTTGAGCTCTCACAGCCCCACTGCCTGCAGGCCTAGGGTGTAATCATCAGTCTCTAATCTGGGCTTATGGAAAGCTGGTCTGCAGCAGTGAAGGGGGCTGGGCGGTGGCTACTGTGTGTGTGTGTGTGTGTGGGGAGTGTTTTTCGGAGAAGGGTTAGAAACTTGGGCTTGATGCAACACAAATGAGTTGTGTGAATCAGATTTCATTTCTGGTATCCCTGGAGAATTACCCTCTTAAGAACAATGATCATAGGTAATATCTTCATAGCAATAATAGCTTCTAACACATTTGTGGAATGTTTACTATGTACATAGCACAATACTAAACTTTACAAAATCCTATGTAATCATTCAAACAACCCCAAAAAAATCAATTGCATTGAGTTTTAAATGACCAGTGTACAATGGGTGGTGTATTAGATTCCAAAGCCACACTCTCAGCCTCCGGACTATATATACTGCCTTGGATTTCTTTATTGGGAAGAAATACTAGAAACAACACGAATGTTTCCTTAGAAAAGCTGTGAGGACTCTGAGCAAATGCATATAAACTGGTGCCATTTATTGAGTGAATGAATGCTCACAATTGAAATGCTCTGCACAGATGTTTGCTGCATACTTAAATATGCTAGCCATTGTCCTGCTTGTGTGTGTGTGTGTGTTTATGTGTGTATATTCACTCATTTAATACTGACCACCTAATAACACTGTACAGTAGGCACCACCACTATTGTTCCCTCTTTGTAAATTAGGAAATTGGGACTTAGATTGATGAAATAACTTGCTGAAGGTCGCAAAGCTAATCAATACTAGGGCTGAGATTAGTACCCACACCATCTAATTCAAAAGTCTGAGCTTTGATTGTGTAACACTGTTTGTTATTATCACAAATGAGTAGTAAGAGTTGTCCAGAGAAACAGAACGGATAGGTACCTCAAGAAATGTGTTGCAAGTTTCAGGACCCTGAAATATGAAGCAGAAGGTCCACGCTCTGCAGGGTGAAACAACAAGTTCGAGGGAGACTCAGAGACATGCCGGTAATTCTAGTTTGAAGGGCAGTTTGTGTAAGAGCCAGAAAAATTCATTATTTCTGTTTGATCCTAAAAGCTAAAAAAAAGCTAATGTTCTAGTTCAAATATATGTAGAAGAAATCTCTTCTTAATTGTGGGAATATCAACCTTCTTGTTCTAATCATGTCAGCTGATTGGATGGTGGCAGCCACATTAGGAAGAATAATCGGCTTTGCTCAGCCTACCCGTTTAAATTCTCACTTGTTAAAAAATTTCTAATAGGAATTCCCAGAATAAAATTTGAGCAAATACTGGTACTATGTGGCTCACCCGAGTGTCACATAAATTAACCATCGCAGATTCACCCCTTGTCATTGTGGCAATCACATGCATATCCTTAAACCATACTTGATCTCCAAGTGAAGACAATTATAGAGGTTATTATTTCTCCTGTGTCTACTTACCTTTTCTTTAGGAAAAATGTATGGAGCTCTTGAAAGAATGGCCCCTCACCCACAGAACACAAAGACAGAAACTCAACCAGAGGTAACTGATAAAATGATAGCTCAACCGAAAGTAACTGATAAAATGATGGCTAGACAAGAGCACAGCAGGAAGGGCCATAAGCAAATAATTCCAGGGAGGGCTATAAGGCAAACATTCCCGAGAGGTTGCGTCTAATGTCCCCCTCTGTATTTGGTATGATACGTGACTGGGCCCATGCCATGCCAAATATGGAAAGAAGTATCAGGCACACTCAGATTGGTGGGTGATGGTTACCTGGTGCAGAGTGATTGGCTGCCTGCACGCAGACCGTGATGCAATATTTTAAACCTATTGGAGAGTTATGCGCTGGCTTTTCTGTAGCGCAGGAATTATTCCTTAAAAGTTCGTCCCTGGAAGGGCTCGGGGCTCTTAGACACTGACCGCTTGGGGTCACGCTATGAGCCCGAGTATACTCGCTTATTAATAAAACCCTTGCTTTTTGCATAGGACTTAGTCTTTCAGAGTTTTCCTTGGTAGGTGCAGCGTTCTGAGGCTCCCAGTCAGTCACCCCATCGGGTGGCCAACCCTTACACTCTTGTGATGTAGCTTTATTAGATAGTACAATTACTTGTGAATATGTTTCTTTGTCCTACTTCTGTGACAATTGGGACTTTCTTTTTCTTACACAATACTTTTCTTTCTTTTACTATGCACAAAAAAAACTGTTGTAAACTGACATGAAATTTATCAATATCAGACAAGACCCTGACACTATAGTAAGTCAGGTTCTTATAAATATGAAAACGGGACAGAGATGGTGCCAGATGGTGAAATAGTGAGACTGTAACCAACTGTAGTAGGACAGCAGTAGTCAATGTTTCCCAGGGCAAAAAAAAAAAAAAACTTTAGCCAGTGAGGTCGGGATATGGTTTGGGCTGTTTCAGCAGTGGGGAGGCCCTGGTCTTCAAGGAGAGCTTCTAAAGGAGGAACGACTGGGGTTGGAGGATGAAAGATCTAAAAGGAGGTTTCTAGAAAAGACCAGAAGCATATCTCAGGAAAGGAGTCTCTGAAAACACATGGAAATGTAGCCTGATAAGAGATGAAGAGAAGCTTTTGTCAATGTTGAAGAGTAGGTGCTTAGTTTCTGCCCTAATGGAGAACTGCTCAAAGATTTTCAGATTTTCAGCTGGACAGAAACCAGGTTTCATTTGCATTTGGGAAGCTCTTTTGTTATACAGTGGAGACAGCATTGATTGGTTGGGGAAAAACTGGAGGCCTGGTTACTTAAGGAAACCATTTCTATAAAGCAGGCTATTTACATTCTCATAAATCAAGATACCTCCAGATACCTCAATAACAATGGGGAAAAAACTCCCTGAGGTGGCCTGAGCCTAAACTGAGCTAATCTTGGGACTGGTTCCCAGGGAGCTCTGTGAGAGCTGCTCCCTCCTGCAGGCTTCCTGCTGCCCCTTCCTATGGCAGCTCCATTTGTAAGGGAAGGAATAATGTTGACAATTGCACACTGAGCGGGATGTCCAACTCCTCCAGCAGGCATTTGAAAAACAAAATAAAAGAAAGCTGGCAGGAGCAAAGAGCAAACAAATAGCCTAGTGACTACCAGGTTCTTCCTGTCTTCTGGAGATAAATTTACTGAAGGAGCCACTATCTGGCCAGCTCAGGGAAGAATGTGGGATGCTGTTACAAATGTGGAAAGATTCTACTTTCAAGACCATTATCTTCATAATCTCTTGCCTTCAGGATACAAGAAAATGGCTGCTGGATAAAACTTTTAAAGAAGAATATAACTCTAGGGGCGAAATGAGGCATTATTCTGTACACATAATTTTTTAGGCTGTTGAGCAGGATTAAACTAGTAAAGTGCAATAGAGACAGGCAAGTTGTCAAACTCTTGTATTCTATACAATACATATCGTTTGTAAGACCATGGGCATATTGTTTTTGTATTGTCTAGCTGCCAAGAGTCCATTTATGTTGTGTAGGCATTATTAATGGTTATTTTGTAGATCAGCACAACAATAAATCTCTACGTTATTTTGTAGAGACCACAACATGGTCTCTTCCTGAGACCATTAAGCATGAACAGATTCCCTCACCCTTCTCACCCAACTTCTGTTCAGACCCCAGTAAAGCTGGATAGAGCATGTTGTTTGGATAGAATTTAAGAGGATCAATCACAGGGTTGTTTTGTGTGGTGGATTATTACTGCAAAGCTCATTTGTAGAATGACTAAACTCTAGAGAAAAGTGTAATTGTTGCAGGTGGACCCCACGGGTGATTTATGTGAGGCCGGAAGGGGAGAGAGATGGTCGCTTTCTCCCCAACCACCTCTGCCACCCGGGATTCGCTGGGCAGGCTTAGGACTGATAAAGTCTGCAATGAGCCCCTGCATGGCGTGGGCCTGAGCCCCACCAGCCCCACGAGGTGGCCATCAAGCCACACCTGATGCCCGCTTGATCTCTAGGCACGGGGAGTTAATCCGCACCACCCGAGGTTTCTCAGGGAGCCACGGACTCAGGCTGGAGTGAGGAATTGCTCTTTGCAAGAAAGGAAAGTCAATCCTAGGCCTTACTCAGGGCTGCCTTAGGAACAGGTTCTTGTCTTCCTCACAGAAAAAGAATTTTCAGGAGTCGAGGAGCAGTGAAGTTTTACAGACTTTATTAAGGAGGTTTTAGGAGAGTGGGAGGGGGAGAGAAAGTAAGAGAGAGAGTAGCGTGCTCAAGGGAGAATGCGGGCTACTGCAAAGACGGAGAGCGAGTAAAAAGAGAGAGTACACATCTCAAGAGGGGAGATGCGGGCAACACACGTGCTCAGGCACCACATGTGCTCGGCCACATGGGCTCAGGCAGCATGTGTGTCCATGCAGCATGGGCGCCGCAGGCAACATGTGTGCCCAGGCAGCATGTGCGCGCTGTCTTTTGTTTAGGACGGCTTTTATAGATTTCTCCCCAAGTTACTCCCATATGGGGCTTTAACCTCGGTTGCTAGGGCCCCGTTGCCAAGGGAGTAGACTTTGGGAGTGGTCTTCTGTGAGCTGGGTGCTGGGCGGGAAGGCTAATTTATCTTCCTTAGGAGGGTTAGTTATTTAAAGCCTTTAAAAGGGTCAGTGGCCTATGGGCTTCACACATTCCCTTTTGGCCTTCCCTTTCCCCAGGGTCTATTGTTGATAGTGGTCTTGTCAAGTTTGGTTTCGGACTTTCAATCAGGTGTGGCTCTGGATCTCTTCTTCAGGAATTTTATTGCCATGTGGCGCCCCCTGTCTGCCTGCCTTCAACATAATGGCTGTAAATAAGCCCTTGCTGGATGAAAAAACAACAGATATCCCATGAATCCAAGATTTCTCATGGTATCAATTAGAATGGGATAGTCTATGCAGCAATTAAGAAACTGAGTCTTCATCTCTGTGGCTCTCAAATTTTATTTTTCACGTATGCTGTAAGTCATTTACAGTTGGCTGACTCTGCCTCAGATGGTCTTCCTCTGGGACCCATCTGGTGCTGTTGCCTCTGGAGCATTACTGGTCTTGTGGCAAAGAGAAAATAGAATCTGTTCAACACATCTAGGTGCTATAGCCGCTGGAAAGTCATAAGTCTAACTTGTTTATGTCTTCTTGGTCAAAGCTTGATATCAGTCATCGTTCATCTCCCACCAAAACCTGTTTCCCTAGAAGTTAACCCTTCCTTTAAAATATTACCTACTGGTTAAAGGCTTTCTCTATATTTTTTTGACAAGAAAACCCATCCTATGTTATGATTTTTAGCAATATTTTTACCCCTATAATTCCCTGTGATATTGTAACTGCTCTCATATATATGTGATCTTCATATACAGTTTCTGATTTATGGTTCCCCCCAAACTTTTAAATTTCCAATCTGTATTTAGAATAATAAAAGTATCTTTGTTTTCTGGATGAAGTTAATTTGGGGAAGCACTTAAGAAAGAAGAATCAGCCATAGCACCAGTGAGAAAGGAATGGGAGAAGTAGAGAGGGGGATGGAGAGAGAGAAAACAACAGAGACAGAATGTGCTCCGAGAGAGGGAAAGAGAAAGGGAGAGGGAAAAGAAGAGGGACAGAAATAGGTGAGCTGTAATCTTCATCTCCCAAACCTCAGAAAATAAGATTAAATTTAGTTAGCAATGATTGAATCAATTGTGTCCAAATAATGAAGCCCTTATAAAAATGCTAAAGGAGGGACCTAAGAGAGTTTTGTTTAACATGTGGATAGTTCATTCTTTTTTCTTATACTCTGCCTGGAGCAGCTCTTCCAATATGGATATTCCTCTAATATTCTTTGTTAGTGATCTAGCAAGTAAATTAGGGATCCAGCAAGTAGTGAGTTCCTGAGTTCTGTGATCTACTCTCACAAATTAAACATAAAGATGGGATCATGGGGGAATTTTATTGAAAAGAAATTGGTCAGAAACACAGATAATAACCTGGTCTTTCTTGCAACTGGCACCTAAAGATTTAGGAACATGTCTTGAAAATATTAATTCTGTAGCTCTTCAGAATTACAAGTCAATTGGGTTTATGATTGATACCTAAAGCAGAAACCATAGCCTTGAGAGATTATGTACTATGAGTGAAATCTGATGCTTTCTTGGTGTAGGTAGTTGAATTGAGTTGAACTAACTTTCATTAGAGTGGAGAAGCCTCTATAAACACACATACACGCTCACGCTCTTTCGTCTTAGGGCAGACTTTTATTTCTGAATGCCTATTTGTCTCTGAAATGCTCAACTCTTCTATTGGAGTTCTCTATGCAACATCATCTCTTGGATGCCACCACACAATGTTCTCATTTACTCTGGCCAGTGTAGTCATGATTGATTCTGTACCTCCGCTTTGACCCTGTTTTTCCCTAGACATTCTCTTCTAAGGAAGTTTCACCTTCTTCATTTGTACTCAGACTCAAAGCTAAGAAGTTAGCTTTTATTCCTTCACATCCCATGCTCAGTCTTTAAACAAGTAGTGACAGTAATAGCTTTGAAAGACATTATGGATGTTGTTACTTCTCTACATTGCCACTGATTAAGCCTTTATCAATGATAGCTCTTAACCTGGTAAGTGCCAATTTTTTCTCAGCTGTTCTGTTATATTCATGTTTATACCTTTATAATCTACTTTTACACACAAACCAGAATAATCTTAATCTCCAAATTGATGATATGTAGTCATTACTCTGTTACAAATTATAGCAAAATCCCTTCTCTTTTCCTTACGTGTACACACAGCAAGGTTATTCAGTCTTGGGTCTCGTGGTAAAAGCCACTCAATTGTTGACCAAATTATTTACCTAGTATTTCCTTTACATACATATCTTCGTGCTTCCCTCAGTGATGGGATAGTACGTGGACATAAACTACATACTTTCTTTCTAGGGCTGGTCCACGAACTCCCATATGTGAGCTTATATTCTCTTTCAATATGTCTGTGGCATAAATGCAGAGGAAGGCACATTTGTAAGGAGTTTGAGCTACTGTTTTGTGAAAAAAAAAAAAACACCCTTCCTTTTACTTAAAACTTAAATTGGAATATGCTCTCTCTCTTTTTTTTTTTTTTTTCTTTTTGGGTCACACCGGGGGCGCTCAGGGGTTACTCCTGGCTTTGCACTCAGGAATTACTCGTGGTGGTGCTCGGGGAGCCATATGGGATGCTGGGGATTGAACCCGGGTTCGCCGCATGCAAGGCAAATGCCCTACCTGCTGTGCTATCTCTCTGGCCCCTGGAATTTACTCTTGATTGGTGAGAAAGATATGTTGTCTTCGGATTATTTCCTCCCTCTCAGAGTTGAGGACTCAGTCAGTCTTAGTCATCACCTCTTCAAAGACGATTCCTCTGACTTCAATATCTGAAGTACTTTCCAACTGTCCTTATATATCCAGTTTTACTATATTCTTCACAAAACCAAATATTTGAAATTAGGAATCAAAGTATAACAACTTTTTCTGTTGATTATATACTGATAATG
The DNA here is from genome assembly GCA_021461705.1 of Cryptotis parvus. Taxonomy (NCBI): domain Eukaryota; kingdom Metazoa; phylum Chordata; class Mammalia; order Eulipotyphla; family Soricidae; genus Cryptotis; species Cryptotis parvus. Next base: position 141,517 of record JAJIBD010000632.1, on the reverse strand, counting down.
TCTATTTTCATATTAGAGTGAAGGTTCTAGAAGGCATAACTCTTTATCCTTTCCATCACTAAATATGTCAAATAGAATCATTGTAGCCATACCTGACATTAACTTTGAAAAAATTGCTTACTTAATTAAAAATTTTAATAAATCTTAGAATGGCAGTATGAATTCCAATATAGTCCCTTTCTACTTGGAAGAAATACTTGCTTTTTATGCTTTCATCTCACAAGGAACTAAAATGGCTAGTGCCTGGAAAAGAAGTATGTGTTATAATACTTCTATATTATACGCAGAGGCACCAGGCAGAGCAGCTACCAGCTCTCCTCATTGCAGTCCCTGCTCTTCACTGACCATGAGGGGTCAGGGATGGAGAGCGACTTCGGGCCCAAGTCCACCATCCCAATAGAGCCTCAGAAGAACCCAGAGGAACCCCCACACCATGCTGGCAGCGATTTTCATCATCTACATTCCACAGCTTGTCAGAATGTGCTATAATAATAAATATTATTTCTTTTTGTTGTCCTTTATTCCTGTTACAGAGCTCCTAAAATCTCTGTAATTTCTAGAGTGAAAGAGTATATTTTTCTATGATTATGAGATACTTCAAATAGGTTGATATCTTCTAGCTCAGAGCTGGTTCACAGAAAAAACAACCATGTGATTAGAAGGTTAGCACTCTTTTTGTTGATTGTTGATGGGCTATACTTTGCTTGCTCAGGGCTTACTCCTAGCTTTTTGCTGAGGGATGACTCCGGATGGCACTGGGGTGTGGGGAGGGGTCTATGCAATGCCAGGGATGGAACTTAGGCTGAATTTGTGTCAGGCAAACACTCTATTTGCTTTACTACCTCTCTGGCCTAATTTATAAGGTTATAACTTTTTTCTCCTACTCTCTCCCAAGACATATAGCACTATATACTGTGCACAAGCTGATTTAGCTAATTATCAACCTAAGGGAAGGATAGTGTCACTGAATTTGTAGACAGCTTGTACAGAAGTACAAGTAGACTGGGGATATGGTACTTGTGAGCAACATTGGATGTGAGGCTAGACTTGTTACTTAATTCCTGCCTGTGAATGAAACAAGAATATATGTGTGCGGTCAGACAATGGGCTCTTAACTTGATGAGTCTGTACTAACTCCGGGTAGTTAGTGTCAGAAATGAGTTATATGACTCCCATTGAAGTCAGAGAACTAGTGGATTGGTTGCTTGTGGAATAATATATTTGACCCTCACAGCACCACACATAGAGAATGTTTATTGGCTGAATGCGTTGTTAATATCTGGTTTCTTATCACCAGATTCAATCCAGCAAAAGGTCTGAATGTTCTGTGTTATCTCCAAGTAGCAAACTTTTTGTGAACCCTAGACTACATTAGAGTGCCTTGTCTCTCTATTTTTCCAAAGTTCAATGGTTTCTAGTTCAAGGCCCAGTATGATCACTTAAGCTGTGTTCTCCAACTCCGTTTTGTATATTTGTTGAGACCTTATACCCAAACAAATATATTTGAGTGATATGTAGTTAATATCTCTTCTCACTAGTTATAGTTATTTGTGTGGTATGTAGTATCTCTCTTCTCATTTGAAACCCTGAAGTTAGGGATTTGGATTTTGTTTACATTTCCTTATAATTTTTTTCAGTGTCTATCATTTTACCTGGTAGACAGATGTTTACTAGTTGGTTAAATAAATGGGTCGGGAAAAAAGATACGCATGGCTATTTATCACAGATACTGAAGAAGGACACAGATACACATGGCAGAGCAGAAACCAGCTTTCCCGTTGCTGCGATTTACCTCCAAATTACCCTGAATATTCTACCCAACCCTCTGAGCGAGCCCCACAAAGTAATGAGAACATAGCCCCTGCACAGCAGAGCCTGGCAAGCTGTCTGATGCGTGTTCGATATGCTAAAACCAGTAACAGAAATGTTTATTTTCCTGACCCCGAAAGAGCCCTTAATACAGCAGCAGTAAGAAAGGTGAACAAGCAGTGCAGTGCCTGATAAAATTTCACGGCCATCCTAGGCTGCCAAAACGAAGGACTAAAATGACTGTCTGTACTTTCAATGCAAGTACTCTGGCATCGGAAGCATATATTGAGGATCTGATGCTCCAAGCACAAAAGATCAAGTATGACATCATTAGTCTGACTGAGACAAGGAGGTATCGGTTGCATCATGCTGTATTTGACACCTGAGAAGAATTGTTCCTTGGAACATGCAACGAAAGAGGCATCGGTGGTATTGGTGTCCTTGTCAACATGAACATGGCCGTCAACATTGATTCATTTGAATGCCTAACAAACCAGATAGGACGATTACACTTGAAGAGATGTGGCCACTGCCAGCAATTTCTATCTTCATTGTCTACTCACCAACATCCACATACAAAGAAGATGAAATTGAGAAATTCTACATGGAATTGGAGGAATTCTATAAAAATGATCACACCTCCTACAAGATCATAGTCAGTGATTTTAATGCCAAGATAGGACTGAGAAGATCGGCTGAAGAACTCCACATCAGGACCCATGGCCTAGAATGGAACGAACAGGGTGAGAGACTATCCGAGTTCATCATGTCCACCAAGAACATTCATGGGAACTCACAGTTCCAGAAGGCTGAAGCAAAATGTTGGACATGGGAATCTCCTGGAAGACAGTTCCACAATGAAATTGACCACATCATCTTCAATCGACAGTTTTGTCTGACCGATGTTGCTGTCGTCCCCAAATTCCAAACAGGATCGGACCACCGTCTCCTTCGTGCAAAATTCTACTTCCCGCAATGGGGGAGAAAAGTCTGCAAAGTTTAAGAAGAGAACTCCCAGAACGACCACCAACTGGGAACTCTTTGGCACCATTGCAGCAACATGGGAAGATACCATCATTGAAGACATCAATGAAGAATACAACCGACTGGTTCAGCACCTCCATGATTGTGCGAAGAATGCCGAGAGAGAGAAAGACACAAAAAGGACGCCTGTCTTCAGAAACTCTAGAGCTCATTCGCCAATGTGGCAAGGCGCAGGCCTCAGGAGACCAAATGCTAACATCCAAGCTTGCTAAACAGTGCAGAGAAGCGATAAAAGAAGACCTCAAAGACAGAAGAGCAGAAATACTGGAAGATGCAACAGAAGCTGGGAAAAGCATTTGCACTGCCCACCTGTCCTTCGCCAACTATAAGACCAAGATGACTGCCCTCCGACGCCCTGATGGATCTATCACATCTTCCAGAAAGGCAATGGAGAAGATTATCCAGGACTTCTCTTTGATAGCCACATCCACCTGCCCACATACCAAATTCCACAGGATGGATATGTCATTCCCATATAGAAAGAAAGAAAGAAAGTAAGAAAGAAAGAAAGAAAGAAAGAAAGAAAGAAAGAAAGAAAGAAAGAAAGAAAGAAAGAAAGAAAGAAAGAAAGAAAGAAAGAAAGAAAAGAAAGAAAGAAAGAAAGAAAGAAAGAAAGAAAGAAAGAAAGAAAGAAAGAAAGAAAGAAAAAAAGAAAGAAAGAAAAGAAAGAAAAGAAAGGAAGAAGGTCGGTCGGTTGGGAGTATGGGAGGAAGAAGGGAAGGAGGAAGGAAGGAAGAAAGGAAGGAAGAAAGAAAAGAAAGAAGGAAGTAAGGAAGGAAGGAAAGGAAAGGAAAGGGAAGGAAGGAAGGAGGAGAGGAAGGAAGGAAGGAAGGAAGGAAGGAAGGAAGGAAGGAAGGAAGGAAGGAAGGAAGGAAGGAAGGAAGGAAGGAAGGAAGGAAAAGGCCAGTAGAAGTCTGTAAACTCCATTGCAAAATGGATAGAGAGAACTTCCTGTACTTCAGCGCTGTGGATTGTCTGTAAGTGGGGTTAGTAGGCCCACCCTAACATTTATGTTCTACCTCTGAATTGGTCTACACACTGTTTGGATTGCTTAAAACTCGTAGGCAGTGGGATATTTGGAATGGTGGGAGGTTTGGAACCTCCTCACAGGAAGTTTCTGGAATCATAATGATCAAATTTAATCAACTGCAAAGCAACCTCTGGTCAGTACTAGATAGGCTAATTGAATGGTCTTGACCGATTGAATTTTAAATCTTTTGTGCCGTATTTTCAGGCCATCACCTCCTACTTGTCAGGTTTACATCTCTGCATTTGTATTCTCTAGAACTAATTAAAAATAAAAAATTCTTATACTGAGTGTTTTACAAAATATTCAAATTAACAATTTCATTGTCAATAGGTTAAATATATTGATATTCAAGGAGAGCAAAGATGAAGTTAAATAGGTCATAAACAGCTTATAATTATGATTATCCAACTCCTGTAAGAATAATAGAATATAAAATACATGTTTTCTATAATTTATAAAGATTTTGGATGTCATGTTAGCAAGCTGCTGCTATAAGTAGGCTGAGTGAGTGTTAGAGAGCACATAATTTTAACTATTTTTAGTGACAGGGCACAATACTAGATTATGGGATTGTGGAAAATATTTTATACCCTTGCAAGTCATCTCCCCCAATCAACCATAAGCAGTCAATATTTTATATATATTTATATATGCTTATATATAATATTTAAGCATATATGAATATATATTTATTTATAAGAATTTCATCAAATTTACCCTAAATATAGAATAATGGGAATAATTTTTAAGTGTATAGTTTTAAAATATATTTGGAAAATTATAACAGAGGAAAATGCACAGAAAGGAATTTATTAAGCAGAACACTTTAGAAAGTTGTATAAAGTTAGGTGTCAATATTAATGAACATTTGCAAACAATAAATATAAAATGTTTTGATTTACAGACATCAAGGCGAAAGTCAAAACTAGCAGAATCATAGCATGCGGGCCTCGAACGTGCCTGGGGAAGCTGGAACTCCGCTTCCCCCGCTAAGCTGACCATGGGGCTCTCGGAAGGGCAGATGGGTTTTGGGAGTGGGTCCATCACCTCCGGGAGTCCCGGAAGCAGCCGGATGAGACTCGCCCACCACACTAGCCACCACCTTCACTGTCCGGATGCTGGAATACTACCTCATGACCAGATTAACAGAGCAACACCAATTCGAGCCCAGGTAGGCGGCTCCCAGAAGCGGGAATCGCTGGGAATTCGTCAGATGGAGTCAGGGGTCGGCCATTCCCCCCTCCATTTTGTCGAGCCTGGTGGCCTAGCCCAGGAGCTGCCCTGGGGCGACCAGCCATAGCATGCGGGCTTCTGACGCGCCTGGGGAAGCTGGAACTCTGCTTTCCCCAGGCTAAGCTGACCATGGGGCTCTCAGGAGGGCAGATGGGTTTTGGGAGTAGGCCCATCACCTCCAGGGAGTCCCGGAAGCAGTCGGATGAGACTCGCTCACCACACTAGCCACCACCTTCGCTGTCTGGATGCTGGAATACTACCTCATGACCAGATTAACAGAGCAAAACCAATTCGGAGCCCATGTCGCGGGGCCGACATCAAAATAGTGGAAACAGTAATGTCCTTTAATGCACTGCATTCTGCAATGTGCAGGAAAGTTTGGCAGGAGGGAGAGATAGAGAAGAGAGAGAAGACATACAGAACCCGCCAAGTAGTTGAGGTGTGGGAGGGGGGGGAGGGAGGTGGGGACATTGGTGATGGGAGATGGGTTTGGGTGGAGGGTTGGGTGTTGGAAGGAACACTGTGGAACCAGAACTCTGCATAAGCATCTTGCAATTGTATGTCTAAAATGGTGTAATAAAATTTGGGGAAAAAAAACTAGCAGAATCATAATTTTCAGTACAGATGTAAGGGTGCACTTTGTAAATTTGTAGGAAAATGTATTAAATACTCAGTAATCTGGAGGTCAATTAGGGTGAGTTCTTACTTCATTTCTGCTGTTTTTTAGTTTGATCTAGACCAATATCATCAGGCTGTGGCTTTCCATTTTCTTGGTATCATGAAAATGTAAATGACATAGAGTTACTAAAAGATCATATGAAACCAAACATATAAAGTGCAAATCCTGGTGTGAACTTTTTCAAATACTGTATTCTCATCTAAGTATCACAAAATATGAGACTTTCTAATGATGAAGGATGTTTAACCTGGCCTATAAACTAGGAGTTTGATGATCAGTAACTGAGTATAGCTGTGTAGCTCATACGTAGCACAGCCTTTGGATTTTATAGTGTGTGTGTGTGTGTGTGTGTGTGTGTGTTGATATTGTTTTGCTAAGCCTCCTTGCTTCCCTAAGGAAACTGAATTGAGCCCTGAATCACTGCTTTCTGTTTGTTTTGTTTTTTTGATATGTTTAATGCCATTCATCTCTATAAACCACAGCAAAGTTCCTAGTGCTAGATGCTCTAACCAAGAAACTGTGTTATGGGGAAGAATTTAAGTGACAAATATTGATCCCTGTTGAATAACACTGATACAGAAAAAATGACAGACCAAATCAAAGGAATTGAGTGTGCAAAGTTCTACCTTATTCTACCTTAGAATAAAATTAAAGGTCCTTAGGTCTTTCAAATTCATCACTACTATGAATGCCTGCCTCTGTTATCCTCTGTTATCTTTATTCTGACCTCTTTTCTTGCTTGTCTAGATTTCACAGTATAGGCAGTCAGTACCATTAAATTAACTTCTGCTTAAATGTTTTCCATCTAGCCAGAGTAATAGTATAGCAGGTAGGGCATCTGCATTATATACGGCCAATTCGGGTTTGATTCCCAGCATCCTGATTGCAGAGTCAGGAGTAATTCCTAAGCACTGCCAGGTGTGACCCCCAAAAACCTTTTTCCTTCACTTTTGCTATCTTCAAATTCAATTCTAAATACCATAAAATAGCTTTAGTCCTTTGTGACCTGTTGTCAGGGAGCTGCTGAGGTCCCCAGCAATATCAGGAAACAAGCTCCCTTCTACCTCCAGGGTAAGCTGGGAATGGATGAAAACTCAGGAGTCCAGCACAGTTTTAAAAAGGCTTTTACTAATTATTAATAATCAAATGAGCTCTACAACTACAATCCAAGATAATGGGATTCCCAGACCTCTAGTTCTTGGTTTGAACTCTGACCATGCATCTCTCCTTGGGGACCCATGTCTCCCACCAAAGTGGTAGATGTACCTCAAATCATTCCCCTTATATATCCAAAAATAATCCTATCTTCAGGGAGGGTAATATTAATCAAGATTACGGAATCAGCTTCTAGGTGTAGATGTAGGGTGGTGCCACACTAGGGTGATGCCACACTTGTTTCAGGTCTAAATAAATGATTATACCAGGGACTAGTCCCTTCCTCCCATAAGATATTATCTCTTATGTCAAAACACTGGAGGGGGTGGCTGGTATAAAGAAATACATCTTGATGTCTTTATGGGGGAGAAACACATCATTATTTCATGGGCTTCATGCAGTCTAGATGGTACCCAAAGTGTACTTCTTATTTATCATCTGCACCAGGGTGATTCTGAGTGTCTTTTCCTCTGTTATTGAAAGGGTCATGCTCTCCTGCTTAAGGGCAAACTAGTATTATCCCTCCTTAGATCTTAAATGGTAGTCTCACCATAGCCAGGGAGGTAGTCTCCTGGTAAATTCTAACTGTCCCACGCTGGGACCAGAGGGTATTCAGAGGAATTGTGTTCAATTTAGATAACGTTGAAATCATAGTAGATATTGTAATAATGTTTCAGAAGTTGTTAATTCAGAGTCAAAATGACTATAAAGTTTGTAACTGCCACACCCTCTGTCAGTGTTTACACAAAAGAGAGATCTTATTAGCATGAACCCTGGCTTAAGGACATGTAAACAGCTTAAACTGTGAGTAAATTAAACAGCAAAAACCTAAGGTAGCTGGGCCTCATCATCCAAAAAACCAGTCACTTACTCATCTTTTGTGTTCTGATGTGTTTTTCTTGGTCTATAATGACTCAGTCCTTTATGAGCCTCTCTGATAGGGTTTACTCATATTTCTTTCAAGATTCAGACAAATGTCTTTAGACTCTGTGTTCCTTGACTAAATTGTGAATGGAAGATATCTGGGACAGGGATTTATTCATTGTTGGAGGGCCCTGCCAGGGGTCCCCCAACATGAGTGAGGGAGACCTAGATCTTGCTAGACTTCATCCCTGTGAAGGAGAGGGAAGGACTTGGAAAGAAGCATCTGTTTTGCTGCTGTAGCACAAAGGAAAAGGAAGACACCAATGCAGCTGGTGGTTCCGGAAAGCAGTCCCGTTTTACTGAGCATAGTTTAAGCCTTTTATACAATTTTTGGGTGGAGGGGGTACAAGTACAAATCACTAGCACCATGGGCCATCACAACAGATAACAACCACTGATTTTACGTATTCCTGCCTGTCATCAGAAGACCAGGCACATCCTGCCTCACATTAGATGTAAATCATTTGCCTGCCAGTCTCCCATTGGATAAGCACAGATGTCTTTTACATGGGGTCAACTCTTGAATATCCGGAAATTTCACTGCCCTAAGAACAGGGCCCACCTCTGCCTTGCCTCCAGGGCCTCACAGCAGGAAAGTGCCAGGCCCCAATGCTTAGACCCCAACAATTCATCTTTGCAATTTATTAGTTTCAATGTTTTAGTAATAAGCAGCAAAATACTGAAGGAGTATTTTAAAAGCTAATGGAACTTACGATTTTATTTTGCAGGAAGTTATATGGTGGTTATGCTGCTGAGTTTTGATGTGATGAGTTTTGTTCTTTTTCTCTCTGAGAGATAGTAATGAGTCCTTTTTATGGTTATGTGATAGCTGCAGAATCTACAGCCACGCAGTTTTATATTCTGTTAGGATGGCAAATGTGCATGATACTTGGTAGCCAGAACAATCATATGAAGCAGAAAGATGAAAGTGGTGGATCTATTTGTTTTTCTTCAGCCCTCTATGATTTTTATAATCTTAGAGAAATTTGCCTAGAAGATAGTCAACAGAGCATCTCTTGTTTCTCTGGCTAGAAATAGATTATATTGGTACTCATTTATTAAATTATTTTTTAATTATAAAATTGTGAGATAGATGTTTACAAAGCTGTTCATCATAGGGTTTCAGTCATAAAATATTGCAGCACCCATCCCTCCATGAGTGCACCGTTCTCACCACTCAAGGAGTGATGAGATTTCCTCCTCCCTCTCCCACCCTGGCTCTATAGCAGGTCTTGTTCTTGTTCTTTGTTCTTGTTCTTCTTGTTCTTGTTCTTCTCGTTCTTCCTTCTCCTTTCCCTCTCACTTCCCCACTTCTCCTCCTCCTTCTTCTTTTTCCTCCTCCTCCTCCTTCTCCTCCTCCTTTTTCCTCCTCCTCCTCCTTCTCCTTCTTCTTCCTTCTTCCTTTTCCTTCTCCTATTTCCTTCTTCCTTCTTTCTTCTTTTTACTTTCTTCTTTCTTCTTCTTCTCCTTCCTTCCCTTACACATTGTAGCTCACCATACATACATTTAGGGTCTATCATGTAAATTCCTTTGCATACATTCAATGCTCAGATTTAGTCTGGCATTACCATTTAAATATGGGAACTCTTTTGCTAGTCATAGGCAAAAGAGAAGGTAAACCTATATAATACATCATTTTGTTCTAGAGCTGCCTTTTCAGACTTTTATTCATTTAATTAATTATCCATTTAATTAACTTATCTAATAAATTCATTTAATTAATTAATTCTTTTAATTTATTCATTTTATTTATTTATTTATATATTTACTTTGCTTTTTTGGGTCACACCTGGTGATGCTAGGGTTTACGCCTGTCTCTGCACTCAGGAATTACTCTGGACAGTGCTCTGGGGACCATATGGATGTCAGGGATCAGACCGGGTAAGTTGCATGCAAGGCAAATAACTTCCTTGCTGTACTATCACTCTGACCCAAGACTTTTAATTTTGAGATAACATCTGAGAAATCTGTTTAAAGCCTAAGCACAGAGAAGATGCTGTTAGCAAGAAAAAGGTATACTAGTAATAACTGGGTGTCAACATTTTTGCCTCAGAACCTAGTATTGTATCTGGTTCAAGACTCTGTCAAACCACTGATGTTCTACAATTCTTTAATATTTGAGCTTCAGTCAAATAATTATATCTATCATTTTAAATATAAAAAATTCCATTTCTTTAAATTTGTGTTACCAAACTTTAATTGTGTACATGCTTATCTATCTCTACGTACAACTATGTACTCCTTGAGGGTGGAAAATATTTTGGGGCTTAAATATCCAATATTTTAGTTTGCACAGGTTCTGAGGTATGTTTATTGATGGTATAACTTATCAAAACTCAAAAATGTCCCTCTTTTTATACGCTTACAGGCAAAAATGAATTATTACCACAAGTAATGTTATAGTTTATCATATTACTTGCTATAAGGTAGCAGCTTAAATTTTCGTGGTCTTGAATTTCACACATCTGGGTCACACACATTGAAACGAAGTTCTGGTATCTGTAATGAAGCCTGGATCCTTGATTAAAATGACAATAGCTACATAAATAGATTTTGATTGAAAATTTTATTAATGATGCTTTTCTTTGGAAGATAAAAGCCAATGTTTATGTTTTATCAAAGATAATAGAAATGGAAAATGTAAAAAGTTCAAATGTTTTGCATGCAAGAAAAGGGTTTCAAGCAACAAAAACACAAACCAGACAAAAAGTTAATCCAACTTGTTAGAAAATAACACCTGATGCCAAGCTGATTTATAGAGTTTCCAGAGGGCCTTTGTACTTCATCATTTCCTTTTCCTCTCTCTTATACCATGTTTATATTTATGTTGGGGAAATACTACTACCTACAGTGGAATGCATGAATGACTGTCATTCTCCACATGATCATGTCTCAGATCCTATGAAAGAAATGTCATGATATTTTGCATGTGTCAGTGCCTAAGAGTGAGAAATCACTAGAAGATTATGTGGCAGGTAATGGTGACATCTCATCTTCTTCTAAAATTTTTTTTCTCATTTTCCCATTTGGGTTAAGTAGTTCCCTTTCCTTAACAACACTCTCCTATTCTATTATTATCCACCCTGCTTAACATGGTGATTTGCTAAAAATGTTAAATAGATGACTGTACTTCATCTTTATATCTAATAGACATTGTGTGTGTATATATATGTATATGTGAAATATACACACACACGCACATATATATGTCTGTATGTATATACTTGTTTACTTAGAAAATCATGTATACAACCATTTTATATATGTGGACAGTGCCATGTATAAATATTCTATGTATATTTCTTTCGAATTTTGATTTACTGAAGTACTTTGGATACATTGATTTGTTATTTTTCTAGCCCCGGCCCATCACCCCAGCAGAGCTTCACAAGAAGCCAGAGGAACCCCCACACCATAAGGGCAGCCATTTTCCACATCTGGACTCCCCTCTTATCAGAACTCCACCCAGAAGAAGAGCTGATCGCAGCCCGGCTCGTCACTGACCCACACTGCAGCAGTTTTTCCAAGCCCGGCCCATGTATGCCGATCCAGAGACACACACCAGGGGCAGAGCTGCTACTTGCTCTCCCTGTACTCAGCTGATCACGAGGCATCCAGGAGGGATGGCAGGTTCTAGCCCTGGCCCACCACCCCAGCAGAGCCTCACAAGAAGCCAGAGGAACCCCCTCATCATGAGGGCCGCCATTTTCCACATCCAGACTCCCCTCTCATCAAAGCTCCACCCAGCAGAAGAGCTGATCACAGTCCGGCTCTCCTGGCCACTTGCGGTCACACAGTTCATCAATAAATGCTGGATTTAGAGATGACTACAAGATTATCCCACCCACACGGCAGAGCCTGGCAAGCTACCCATGTCACATTTGACATGCCAAATACCAGTAACTATTATATACCTCATTCCCATGAATTGATGGAATAGTTTGAGGCTCTTTATGTTCCTGGAGCGGGCAGATGCCCTTGAGCTATCTCGCATGTGACAGGACATATTGAGATGTTACTGGTGCCCACTCGAGTAATTGAGCATCTATGGGAAGTCAAGTGAAGTGAAGTGATCATTTTAACTTTAGTTTACCATAGAATACAAATGATCCCATGTCACAGATTGGACCCACTCACAAATTGCTCCCGGGCTGTTAGCCATGGAACCAGAGACACAGGTACATCAGGTGTTGCTATCAGCTCTCCCTGTACTCAGCAAATCATGAGGTGTCCAGGAGGGAGGGTGGATTTGGGCCCTGGTGTGCCACCCCCAATAGAGACTCAGAAGAAGCCAGAAGAACCCCTGAACCATGATGACAGCCATTTTCAGTGTCCAGATTCCACAGCTTGTCAGAGCTCCACCCAAGAGAGAAGTCAATCTCAAGCCTGACTAGTCAGATCTCCACCCTAGAGATAAGCCTATTTCAAGTCCAGGTATGCTGGTCTCAGAGGCTAAAGTCACCCCCACCTCTGTCCCGTCTGGGAGGCCTGGTGTACCCACTCATGAACTGTCTCTAGGCTGTTGACCATGAACCAGAGACACAGCTACATGGAGCAGAACTACTACAGGCTCTCCCTGTTGCACATGGCCACTTTGTGGCCATGCTGTACCTCAGTAAATGCAAAAACTAAAAGCTCCTGCATGGCAGGGCCTGGCAAGCTACCCTTGTCGTATTTGATATGCCCAAAACAGTAACAATAATAGACCTCATTCCCATGACCTGAAGGAATGGTTTGAGGCTATTCATGTTCCTGGAGCAAGCAGAGGCCCTTGGGCTATACTAGTACGCAACAGGGACAAAGGGAAATGTTACTGGTGCCCACTTTAGCAAATCGATGAACAATGGGAAGATAAGTGATACAAGTGATCAAAGATTCAGTAATACACTCTGAATAGGTTCAAATATATAATTCTCCAAAATTATGTGTTTGGTAGATCACAGAGTAGTGTTTTTACTTGCTCACTTTGACCCTTAACCTAGAGCAAGAAAATCTTTGACTAATTTTAGAAGTTTTTTATGGAAATAAAAAAATTGTATCTTAAACAATTAGGTAGCAGTTGTTTTATTAGTGCTAAGTGACAGATAACCCCTCTGTGCTAGCCCCAGCCCACTACCATGGAATTCAATGTTTGAAACAACACTACAAGTTGGCGACGAGTTTGCTGATCCAGGATGAGCTATGCAGGGAAGTGAGGCTGCACCAAGCATTGTATTCCACTAAAACATCAGGGGTATTTTTCAAATGTTCATCTTGGACCTGTGCTGCTACTTGGGAACATGGAACTAGAAATACAGAATTTAAGCTAAAGGTTATAAACCCAATTCATATCACTGATTGTGTTGTATCTGCTCACATCACATTGGTCAAAACAATTCATATGGCCATACTCAATTCAGAGTTGAAGATACAGCCCATCTCCCAGGAGGCCAGAGCAAGTCACAAGGCTAAGACAATTTTTGATAAAATGAACTTAATCTTCCATATTAAAGATGGACTTGGGTAAGGGTATCTTTGAGCTATAACCTAATCCAATCCAAGGGAATTACAAAGAGGGGCACTGAGTTAAAAATACAGCTTATCCAGTTACATTTTAATATTAAGTAAGCATCAACTACTTTTCAGTATAAATATATTTCAAAATGGCATGAGACAAAGTTATACTAAAATATTTATCAGCTCTAAATTTAACCAATTATTTCATCTGGCAGTCCTTGTTTTATTTTAGATGTATCAGTTGCTCTTCCCAAGATCAGGTAACGCTAAGGATATATAATTGGCCAGATTATACAAAAGATATATCACATTGCTTTGTGACAGAATTGATCTTGTTTCCAGAAAATAAGCATGAGCTTGCCTGAAAATATCACTAAATATTTTAAGGGAAAAGATAAATGGAGTCAGCCACTGGCCCTCCTATTAAACTGTTGGTGAAGTACAATCTGTTGTAGATTTCTTTAGCTTTTGTTTGTTTTATTTTGGCAACCATACTTGCATCCAATAGTAGTTCAGCATTAAATCCAGTGGTGTTTGGGAGTTCAGAGGACCATATGCAATACTGGGGATTGAACCCAAGCCTCCTGCATGAAAAAATGTGCTTTCTGTCTCCTGAACTCACTCTCAGGTCCTGAGGTTTTGTTAATTTTGCATGGCAGAGGGCACACTTGGCATTGTTCAGGGTTTACTCCTGATTCTGTGCTAAGAGATCCCTCCTGGCAGGGCTCAGGAGAGCATATGTAGTGTCAGGGACTGAACCCAGGTCAGATGAGTGTAAGGCAAGTACCCTATTGCCGTACTTTCTCTGGCATTACATTTTGTAATTTAAATGAGATAGGTACACAACTGGACAGCGTGTCCTGGAAGTTTCTCCTTGCAGTGGAATTCCTGCCTTGGTAATTCTATATTTTGTGAGAAGCCGCTTTTGCTGCTTCCAAACTCACTAAATTGGAAATACATGGATGTCCTCCACATTGTATAAAGAATGGGATGCCCACTAACTGGCCATAAAGACCAGCACAGATTCATTTTCATTGGGGCCACTGATGTTGAAGTGGTGTGAATGCATGAACTTCACCTTTGTCTCTCCATAGATCTCACCCTTAAATAATTTTTTATGACTCCAGGCCGCTGCTGTGGCTATTAAATTGGAAGCCAAAAGATAACAACTGTGAATTGCTCTAGCTAGTTACTTGAATGGATTTGTTGGAGCAAATTACTTTGTTCAGTATTTGACTGCTATGGTGCCAGCAGTTTTTGAACCAGTACAAAGGGTCTTAAATTGTTTGCATGTTTTCAAAGACTGAGGAGGAGGGGCAGAGATTTTAAAAGATGTATGAAAAACGTGGAACTCTTTTTCTCTAAGTCTAGCTTTTGGTTCAGAAATATTTATAGTCAAACTTGAGGACTGTTTTTTTGAGATGAATGCCAACCCCATAAGCTCAGGATGTTAATTCTCATTTCTAGGGGATTGGAAATGATTCATGATTTGAAGGAGTCAGAGATACCAAAGCTTTTCTATTAACACCTGGAGCTGACTGCGGAGGTGACAGGCAGACCTCCTAGAAAGAAAGATGTTCTCCTGGGAAGAAAAATGTCACTTTTGTGAGTTTATTCTTTCTTTTGTTTGTGTGTGAAGATGAGATTTTTTTTCCTTGGGAAATAATTCCTATCTTGTTGTAAAATGTCACTGCAAAAAATCTGGTTGAGAAAATAGTGAATCATATTTCTGTTTATTCTTTTTTTGCTGTGTTCATGAAAACATCACTTTAAGCATGTGGTGAAAATTAAGGAAAAACGAGCCATTTCACCTTTTTTGTGAATGATTGCATTCTTTATATTTCTCAGTCGTGTGATCTGCAAAGGAATATTTCCCTTGGATAACTGATTAAATAAATGTCTATTTCATTTCCAGAAGCAGTTGAGAGGAGAATGGAGGGGGCGGGGGGAAGAGGCAAAAATAAACAGGCACTGAAGTTGAATTCTTTACCTGGGTAGCAACTGTGGTCCGGCAATGGGGAGGTCAGACTTTATTCTTACAGAGGTACAGACTTCGGCTTTCCTGTGCTAATTTCTTTAGCCTGTTTATTCTAATTGGTTCTCAAGGATTCCTGATAATTATTAAATGGATAATGATGATGAAGAATCTGCTGATGACGGAATTATTGTTATCATTAGTTCATCACATGGGAAGAAACGCTAGTAAATGCTTCTGCTTTTCATTTTCATTTGTTTGGGGCTATACCAAGTGATCCTCAGGGCTTACTCCTGGTTCTGCACTCAAGGATCACTCCTATGAGCTCAGGAGACCATATGAAATGATCGGATTCAAACCTGGGTCAGCCGCATGCAAGATAAATTCCCTGCTGTGACTCCAGCCTCCTTTCTTCAATTTTTAATTGTCTAAACGAGAGATTCCTAAACTGATCTGGTCTGCTGACCCCTTTTAAAAAGACCCCAAAAAATGTAGTACCCCTTGGAAATATAATTTCTGCAAGAAAACAAATAGGAAGCACCCCACAGTTCCACCCAAGCTAAAACTGTTCCTCCCTGATCCTTACAATGTCCCTGGGGCGCCCATGCCCTGT
Source organism: Cryptotis parvus (assembly GCA_021461705.1). Classification (NCBI taxonomy): domain Eukaryota; kingdom Metazoa; phylum Chordata; class Mammalia; order Eulipotyphla; family Soricidae; genus Cryptotis; species Cryptotis parvus. The sequence goes on along the minus strand of JAJIBD010000632.1, from coordinate 125,559 downwards.
GGGAAACTGCTCTAAGTACTCTCCTGTGAAGACCACACTGATTGTGTGGTGGTAGAGGTGAGGCTTAACACTTGGGTCTCATTGTAGCTTATAGTTGCTTAGCAGAAAGTCACCCAGGCCCTCTCATTACAAAGGCAAGTATTTTAAATTCTAACCTCTACCACAGGTTTTGGTGTTGGTATAATAAGTTACTTTAAAATCGAATCAACTTCTTGCTAGTGGATTATGTCTATGCTGTGTAATGCTTTCTCTGGGTCATTCCGAATCTTGATTTGTTTTTTTTAGACCTTGACAAATCTTGTGTGATGTCTGGTGGGAATTTTTTCAAAACCAGAGACTAAGGAGAAAGGAGATTATGAAAAGTCTGAAAGAAAAAGAGAGAAAAAGACCAAAAGGCGAAATAAACTAAAAAATAAAAAAAACAGGGATGAAAAGCATTGAATAGGTTTCAGATGTCTGAAGTGTGGTAATACTTGTAAGTGATACAGCAGGAGCTAAGGAGGAACTTAGGCCTCAGGTAGCTACCCACACCCAAGGAATAGGTAGCCAATTGAAATGAGAATTTTAGCAGGGGGCGGGATTGGGCAACAAATAAAAGGCAGCCACAACTCCTCCCCCAGAGAGACAAGAGAGAAAGAAGTGAAGTAAGAAGAGACGAGAGAAGTGAAGAGAAGAGACAAGGGAAGGGAAGAGCCCTCACTCTCTGGCCAGCTGCTTCCAACCGGCTCCCTCCTCTCCTTGGATCAGGTAGGCGAGCATGCCCAGGTACAGGGCCCAGTACGGATAGGCCACGGAAGGCCAGGCAAGGGCTGCTACAGGTATGGGTCAGGCTCAGAGGCCGAGATTACGGCAGGGTTTGGAAGCCCAGAATGGCCCAGGTTCAGGCAGGGCACGAAGGCCCAGGTACAGGGCAAGGTACTGAGCACAGGAGTCTCACCCACGGACAGGGTAGAGGCTGGAGACGAAGGAAAGCCGGGACAGGACAACAGGGACCGCTGGGGTACAGCTGAAAGGCCCAGCGGCAGGCACAGAGAGAGCAGCACAGGAACAGGAACGGGCCATTGTGTGGGATGTGAGCGTGGGACAGAACCGGAATTCGTTCACGGGTAACAGAGAGGCTAGAGATTTGGGGGAAGGGACCTGGAGGCCTCTCTCTGTACATTAAACTAACTTTCAACCTCTGAGTTGTGTATGTAATTCTTTTATACAATCCTCAAGAACCCACTAGCACAGGCGAATACACTTTCGCAGTAACAAAAGTGTCTAAACAAAAAAGGAAACAGAAAGAGCCACCGTGGACGAGCTCCGCAGCCACCAACATCAGTGGTGCCGGAGAAGAGAACGCCCAGACGCAGAGCTTCACCGCTTCCTACCCACGCTGAGCGGCCCATGGCGCAACGAGCGCCGGAAACGGGCTCGGTTCCTGGTGGGGTTCAGCAGAGCCTCTAGGGCCAGCAGACACAAGGGCTGCTGTGGCCCTGTGCTGGACTTGGAGGGGGATTGAGGCCTCTCCCCTCATCCCTCCACCTCCACTGACCCAGTGGGCGTGCCTACGAGCTCGCTGCCACCATCAGTAATGCTGGAGAAGAGAACTTCCAAAAATCTCAGCTGCGCCCGGCTCCTTCCCACAGCACGTGGCTGCTTAGAAAGCCACCAAGTTTAGGCCAGGTCCTGCCCAGCTCCTTGCCCATATATACCTTGTAATGATCATTGTAGTTGCAACAAACTGGGGCGGCTGATGTGGAATGGGGAGTGGGTGGTGGGCTGTGGCCTTGGTGGTGGTGTGTTAGGGGGCACATTGCTGGTGGAGCTGGTGTTGAATACTCAAAGAGATTTACATGATAAAGCCTAAATGTCTGTAGGGCAAGCCACAATACATAACAGAGAGAGAGACAGAGAGAGAGACAGAGACAGAGACAAAGAGACAGAGAGAGACAGAGAGATGGAGAGAGACAGAGAGATGGAGAGAGACAGAGACAGAGACAGAGAGACAGAGACAGAGAAAGAGAGAGAGGAAAAAGTACCTGCTATAGAGGCAGACTGGCAGGCGGGGCTAGGGAATGTGGGGCATTGGTGGTGGGAAGGGGCACTCGGGAGGGACAGGTGCTGGAACACTGGATGACTGAAACCCAATCATGAACATCTTTGTAATCAGTATATCTCACAGAGGCATAATAATAAAATTAAAAAAGAGGGAAAAAAAGAATCCAGAGTGTTAAGAACCACTTCGCGACCTTTAGACTGCTCATTTCATATGTGGTAGGTGCTGGGTGTGGCCTATTAGAACCTCAGGACTAGAGATGATGTAGGGACAGTGGTGAAGGTTTTTGACTCTCTGATGGTGGTGATGGGATACAATATTCGTGTTATTGATTCTTCCATCAATAACACGAATGTTAACACTGTTGTAACCATGTTAGTTAAACGATAATAAAAAGAAAGTTTTTTAAAAACAGTAAAAGTGATTTATTGAAGACTAGAGCCAACAAACTATCATTTTTTACATCCTACTTTGTTGTTGTTGTGGTTGTTGTTGTGTTTGGGGCCATACCCAGCTGTGCTGCAGGTGCTAGGGCATCATATGTAGTGCTAGAGATCAAATTGGAGGTGGTTGCCCATGACTTAATCACTGTACTCTCTCTCTGGCACCAGACTACTGGTTTTGTTGGTAGTGGTGGTTTGAGTTTCTCTAAGCTGCAGGTCACTACTTTTTGTGCATGTATGTGTAGGATGGGAGGTAGTTATAAACTTGCAATGTGTTTCTAATGGGAATTTTTTACCTTCATTTATTTCCTTTTGAGGAGTTTTGGGTTAAGGTTTTATTTCTCAATAGTACTTTTTTGGGACTATTTTTAAGGGATCCTATAGATGTAAGAATTTGCTTTGCATGTGGCCAACCCTGGTTTGATCTCCAGCACTGTTTGCTCCTCTGAGCAACTCCAGTTGTGGGCTGTAAGCTCAGAGTATAGCAAGACCACTAAATAATGATAATAATGTATTAAGTTCAGTTATAACATCTTTACTTATTTTTTTATATTAGTAGTTATTATTCAGAAATATAGAGAGGACTTGAGTGAAATTACAGTGGCTAGGGCATTTGCCTTGCATGTGGCCAACCCAGGTTTAATCCCTGGTATCCCATAGGGTCCCCTGAGCACCACAAAAGGAATTTGAGTACAGAGCTAGGAGTAACTCCTGAGTATCACCAGGTATGACCCCAAAACAAAACAAATAAATATAAATAGATTTGTTCATCAAGCAGAAGACCATTGCCACTCTGGTAGGAGCCATGGCTGTGTAGGCAGTGGATGCTTATGAATTTGGAAGTTGAGAACCTAGAAAACAGACTATGAAAATAGAAATAGTTTTTCATGATTCATCTCTGCCAGAAATAGTGTTGTCCTCACATTTCAGGTTTATGAGTACACTGTTAGTACCTTTGCTGGAAAACCATTCCAGTTTCCAAAACACAATGAAGTAACGTTAGGGCACATTGAACTTTCTACTTTTAGATTCCTTGTGTGGCTGGGTTAGATCATGCAAAAAGCAGAAATGCATGCTTTGCACACAGAAGCTCTGGGTTTGTTACCCATTAGTGTGTGGACCCTGAGACTCAGTGCCAGCAGTGGCTTCCCCTGGAAAGGTATGGACATTTCTTTGTGTTACCAGCATCTTCCTGTGGTGTATCTTTTAGGCATGTTGTGAATAGGCAGGTTCTAAAAGGGTGGTGTCCTGACTCTGTTCCATGCTGGATTTGATTTTTTCTGTTGTCAGTATTCCATATACACTCTGCCACATTAAGAGGGAAGGAATCCATTGCTTTGATGCTTGGTATCTGCCCTACCAAATGTCATGACTTTAGGAACTGTTGCACCATCACGGTGCACCTGTCTTCACATTGGATGGAAAGCTCTGAAGTAAAATTCCTGACTAGGTAATTAAAGGACACAGTCTTAGATCTCAGAGCATGACAGCTCTTATTTACCCCCTCCCCAAATAGCCTTATAGTTTTTGGCATAAAAATTGTGAATGTCAGTCTGTCCAATAGAACTTTCTAAAATTATGGAAACTTTTATATCTATGCCATAAAACAATGTAATAGCTGCTAGCCAAAAGTGGCATTGAGCAATTGATATGTGGTTAGTGTGACTTTTTAATTCCATTGAATTTCATTTAGTGTAAATTTAAATATATACATATGACTAGTGATTACTGAATGCACTTTGGGATAATTTTGCTATGACTTACAGATGGTATAGTTGGAAAATATATATGAATAACAACGCACACATAGCTAACATTGTATAGTTTCTATCCACAAAGTCTTTGCAACATTGTATAGTTTCTAGCCACAAAGTTTGTGCATATCCATTACTTTATTACATCAGCCATTATTTCATAATGTCCTGGGAGAATAATCTTCCCAATTTTCAAATCTTATAGATGAGGAAAATAGTCTCAAAGTGCTATGCGTTGTGTATAGCTTTACTAAATAATCAAGCAGTGGATCTGGACTCTAGGTGTGATCCTAAACCTGGAGGAGCTGAGGTTGAGATCACAAATATATTAAGGTAGATTCAGCCTCAAAACCCTGGTAAATCCACTGTCCATCTGACTGGGTTTACCTTTGTGTGGCTCACTCAGATGCAGAGCCTGAGACAGGGCTTTGTTTTCGTGTAATTTTGAGAAACATTCCCTAGGAACAGAATTGGGTATCTGGAAAGTGAAATATGAAAGGAAAGAAAGCTGTTCCCACAGTCTGAGTACAGGTGGTCATGGTACAATCCTAGGGAATTATGTAGTCTGCACCTTAGAATTTTGCAACAGAGATGCTGAAGAGAGATATAATTTGTCCACCAGTTCCTGTTTAAATCGGTCAGAGATTTCTTTGTTTTATTTTGGACCACACCATGAGGTGCTCAGAGTTTACTCCTGGCTCCGTGTTCATGGTTTGCTCCTGCCTCTGTGCTCAGGGTTCACTCCTGGCAGGGTCTGGGAGACTGTATGGGGATGCCAGGTATCAAACTCCAGTTGGCCACTTGTTGTGCAAGTGCCTTCACAGCTGTGGTATCACTTTGGCCCCTACTCATAGATTTTTTGTTTGTTTGTTTTTGAGCTATACCTGGCAGTTCTCAGGGCTTACTGCTGGCTCTGCAGTCAGGAATTACTCTTGTTGGTGCTCGTGGAATGATATAGGGTGCCAGAGAGTGAACCAGCATTGTCTGCATACAGCCAAATGCCCTCACCACTGTACTATGTCACAGACCCCAGTCAATTCACCATAGATTTCTTAAAGAGATTTAACTCCTTTTCACTTCCAGGTTTATATATGTGCATCACAGCCCGCCACTTTCACCTATGTAAGAGACTCATGTGCATCTGATACAAAGAACTGTTGGTTATACCTACTTGCTGCTGGGAAACAAGAACTAGAGCTTAAAAAGAGAACTAGAGCTTAAAAAGTGGCTGAGAGAATATGAGATGGGATGTAAAAGATGTGCACGGACTAGGGGAATGGTTAAATAGCATGGCAGATGAAGTCAGAAATGGGAATTAGAAGTCTCTGAAGCTCTGAGAATGGCTCTAAAACAAATGGGTCTAACCTTTGATTCTGTCAGTGTGCTAGAGTCTACTGGGGTGCTAGCACAGTGACATTTCTTCTGTACTTCAGACTTGCTCTGTCTTAATGCATAGCCTCATTAGGCCCTTTGCCCCTCACTTCCTGGTTAACTTTAAGCCACATCGTAAGTGAGTTGAAGGAAAACAAAGGATTTAAAATAAGCTTTGAAAATATAATTTATAATTCAGCCACATTAAATATACTCCAAGTTTAAATTATTATTATTATTGTCCAGAGACAGACATGGGACAGAGCTGCTACTGGCTCTCACTGTGCCCAGCTGCTCATAGGAGCCCGGGAGGGATGGCAGGCTCTAGCCCTGGCCCGCCACCCCAGCAAAGCCTCACAACAAGCCAGATGACCCCCCACTCCATGAAGACCTCCATTTTCCACATCCGGACTTCCCCCTGGTCAGAATTCCACCCAGAAGACCTGCCTATCACAGCCTGGCTCGCGGCTGCTTGTGGCTGTGCGGTTCATCAATAAATGCTGGATTTAGAGATGACGACAAGAGTATGCTACCCGCATGGCTGAGCCTGGCAAGCTACCCATGTCATATTTGATATGCCAGATACCAGTAACAATTATAGATCTCATTCCCATGACCTGATGGAATGGTTTGAGGCTCTTTATGTTCCTGGAGCAAGCAAGTGCCCTTGGGCTCTACTTGCATGAGACAGGTCATATGGAGATGTTACTGGTGCCCGCTCGAGCAAATCGATGATGAATGAGAAGACAGTGATACAGTGAAATTATTATTATCCTGTTTATTTTTATTTTATTTTTTTAAAGTATTTTATTATACCACCGTGAGATATACAAATAAAAAAGATATACAATTAAAAAGTTCATGTTTGGGTTTTGGTCATACAGTGTTCCAGCACCCATCCCTCCACCAGTGCCCATCTCCCACCACCAACATCCCCGGTTCCCTCCCCCTTCCCCAGCCCTGCTCCATGGCAGGTTCTTTATTTCTTTCCCTTTCTCTCTCTCTTTCTTTTCCTTCCCTTCCAGACTATGGATTACAGAACATAACGTCAAAGTTAAGAACATGAACTTTGAAGTTAGCCTTCTCAGTTCCTCCCAGTACTTGTAAATGCTTGCTTTGCTGCCTTGGACAGATTATCAAACCCCTCTAAATTTCAGAAGGAAATGTAAATGCATACTTGTTCATTATTGATCATTTGTTCATTGATAAGAATCAATAAGTATTCCATACATGCAAGGCACTGTTTTGCCTATTTAGAATACATGCCTGGGTCTGACAGTGGTTTATGCCAACATTTGAAATTCTTTTTTTAAAAAATTTTTATTATACCACCTTGAGATATACATTTACAAGAGTGTTCATATTTGGGTTTTAGTCATACAGTGTTCTAGCACCCATTCCTCCACCAGTGCCCATTTTTCTCCACCAATGGCCCATGATTCCACCCCAACCCCCAGCCTGCGTTTATGGCAGGCAATTTGAAGTTCTTTATGCTTTAAATTCTCAAACTATCATGTCTCGCTTATTTTTTATCCTGCCATACCTATTAACGAAACCTTTTTTATGTTTACTGACATACTTATTGACATGACTTCCTTATTGACATGTTTTTAAATGTTGGTGCATTCGAAGAATCACTTAAATCAGGGCATGTTCTCTTTTCAAAACATTCACCTTTAGTACTTACCCTTTTCTTGTCTTCTGATTTAAAACCATGTAAAAGCCAATTACTTCCAAATCTGTCCTTCTACTTTTGAATTTTTTCCTAAGCTTCATCTCAGAAATTTAACCTTACTTTTTATCTTTTTTTCATTGTGGTCATCCATAAAATGTACATGGGGCTACACACTTGAAAGGCAAACCAGTGCTCTATTACTTACCACACATTAACTCCCACCTTCACTGCTCCATTTGGATATTTACTAACTACTTTTATCATCACCAAAAGAGAGCTATTGATATTCAATTATCCCTGCCTCATCCTTCTCCTTGGTTTTCCCTTCATATTCCTAGTTTCATCAGATTAATTACCATTACTAACTTTTCAGGTCAGAATTCTATAGTCATCTAAATACTATGTTCAATATCGTGTCCAATATTGTCTTCAGTCTGAGAATTCTGAATCCACATCTAGGATTTTTATGTATGATGGTGTGAGTTGTGCATCATAGATACCATAGGTATATTTATTGATCAATACAATTTTTTTTTCAGATGAAATGTTTCCTCCACTCAAATCAAATGAACAAGCTCCCAACATATTTGAATAGAATGTAAATGACTTGAGGACTGAATGAAGTTTTGAACTGCTTTATAACTGTGTACCTTGCAGTGATCCAATAAAATAAGTAAATTAAAGTAAAAATAAACAAATAAATTGCTTACATTTAAAACAAATGTTCATACTATGATGCTATGAGAATGGTGACCCAACTTCTGCTATGATTCTAGGTCAGGCTACTAAACTCATCTCCTACTCAGGTGTTAGAATTTTGCATAGTTTATTCTATTCTCTTGGATAATTCATTCTTTTTGTCTTGTTCACATATTCAATGACCTTAGCATACACAGATTGGAAAGTTTAAAGGCACTATCTTTGTTCCTGGAATGGGACAGGAGAATTGATCATCAGAACTTGGCCTCATTCATCTAGTACTGTATCTATTGGCACATACTAGCTGGAGACTTACCCCAAATAAGATGCATGTACATGAACTACTTTGAGATTCTTTAACTAAAGAACTGTTTTCCAAAGTTAAAGAATATGCTGCAAAGAATCAATCTTTTGTCTTGTTTTTTGTTTTTTTTCTTGCTTTTTGGGTCACACCTGGTAATGCTCACCCGTAACGCTCAGGGGGTTACTCCTGGCTCTGCACTCAGAAATTTCTCCTGGCGGTGCTCAGGGAACCATATGGGATGCCGGGGATCGAACCCGGGTCAGCCACATGCAAGGCAAATGCCCTTCCTGTTGTGCTATCGCTCTGGCCCCAAGAATCAATCTTTTATGGGAATAATTAAAAGAAAAATTCACTGTCATTTACTGTGTTAGTGGAGTCACTTTGCAAGGTTTTTTCAGTCTCTTGGGTGTTTTGAATTTATATACACTCTTTTCTTGAAGTTACTTTTTGGGCTCTGCTGTCACTGGAGCCAGTGATTCATGTATCTGTAGCACAAGAATCACCTTCATACAAATCACAACTGAATATCTAAACCCTCAAATCTTTACTCAACTTGACAGCCTCAGACAGTTCCAAGAAGTAGATGTGTGAGTAGAATAAGTTGTCTCCTAGGACAGGAGCTACTAAACATGATGACGAAAAGAAAACGATACATTGTTGAAAAGGGAATCCCTGAACAGAGACTTTTAGTCAACACTGTCTCAAAATTAATCCCCTTTGGCCCAAATCATTCTCTTGGTTGCTTAAACATCAAGATTTCAATTAAAAGCCAGAATAAATGCCTATGAAATTCCCATTTAGTGGATAACAACAAGAACCACACTACTCAGTGAGAAGACCTGGGAGAGGAAGAGGAATCGTTACCAGTATCTGAAACCAGAGTTGGAGAATTTGTAGTTTCTGGGCATGTGTGTGTCAGCAAGATGACGCCTTGCTGTGCTGGAAAACTGACTAGCTCTGCTTGAAATAACATAATTACAGCACTTGGTGAAAAGTGGTGGACAACTGAAACAGTTCAAAAAATTCAAACACATCAGCCAGACAGAAAGCAAGAGAAATCTAACTCTACACACGCTAGGGAAAATAAGACGATACAGTCCACAGTGCTTCTGGACACTGTGGACCCTATCACCCGATCAAAATTTTTAGTTGTGATAAAAATGGCAGTAGCTCCTAGCCGCAATTTTTTCTTACAGCACTGAAAAGAGAGTCAATGACACATCTATGAGTGAGTCAGTACAAGGTTCCGTCCTTTCATATTCCCAGGTTATAGGCTTCAGTTTTGAAGACGGGGAGATATAAAATCATAATATAATTCCTTATTATACTATGGGTTGAGAGTAAGGTGTTACTGAAGGAAGAATTTAATTTGGGTCTAGTTGTGTCTCTGCCACCAACCAGAGCTGTCTCTGCTACTGACTGCTGATGTTTACTAATCACTTAAGCCTTCATGATCTATGGTGACATTTTGGTCTTTCTAATGGGAAAGTCTTATTACTTGGGATTCCGAGGGTCTATCCAGGCAGAACTACAGTCTCTTTTGCTTTATTTTTCTTGGCTCAATAGACCCATAAGTACACAATTATATTGGATATGAAACACGTAAATCTGTTGCCATCTAGATGGTCTAAAATTTCCAATTCCAGTCACATGTCGTTCATTTCTGTAGGCTTTAGTTTTCTTTTCAGAAAATTAAGGGGATGGAACCGGTTGATATTTATGATCTTTATAGATATAATTTATGAAAATAGCCCAAATGAAGTGAAAGTTGCAGTGATTATACTGAGAATTTTGTATCCTCATTTATTAACAATATTTATTGAGTTTCAACCATAAGCTGAGAGAACCATAAGCTGATGTCTACTACATCTATGTAGAGCTAAAGAAACACTGTTGAATATTTTTTTAATTTTATCATACCACCATGAAAATACAATAACAAAACTGTTCATGATTAGGTTTCATTCATACAGTGTTCAGCACCCATCCCTTCATCAGTGCCCATTTCCCACCAGCAATGTCCCCTGACTCTCTCCACCCTCTCCCAGCCCCCTCTATTGTAGGTACTTTGACTCTCTCTCACTCTCTCTCCCCTCACACATTGTGGCTTACAATACATACATTTAGGGATTATCATGTCTGCATGAAATGCTCAGTTATAGGTATTACCATTCATGGATGAATCCTTAGAGTTCGCCCTAACTACTAGTTAAGCAAATATCCTAATAGAGTGAGAGCACAGTGGTGTGCATTTCATTTTAAAACGTGATTTAAATGAAGTTTCTGATATCACTTATATAGCCGTTCAAAGAGTTTTTTAGCTACCACATCTATATACCTTTTAACATTTACAAAGCCGTTAATAATATTTTTAGGCATATAATATAACTTTTAACTGACTATCAGTGTCAGTGTCCTTCCAACAATGTCCCAAGTTTCCCTCCAATTCTCCACCCTGTCTCCTTAGTAGACTAATTGAAAAAATTTAATTATTATAGTTTTGGTCACATACTTATATAGCGTTCACTCTTAATGGTTTAATGTTTGCTTGCTTTTACCTCGTCTCTACAGCACCAAAGTGTGTAAGATTCTTGATTAATGTCTTTGTTACCACTAGTAACAAAGACACCTTGAGAAAGGTGGTTACCACTAGTATACCTCGTTATTTCCCTACCTCAACTTTCCCCTTCCATGGTATTCTCATTTCTGTAATTCAATACCAAGGATTTGCTACTATTCTATTATTCTATATACAATAGCTATGTGATACTCTATATGCAACAAATATGTGATAACATCCTGCACTTTTTACCTCTGACTTATTTTACTTAAAATGATAACCCTCCAGTTCTATCCAAGTTGTATCAAACTGCATGACTATATTTTCTTATACAGCATAGTATTCCAGTGTATTCCATCACAGTTCTTTATCCACTCATCTTTGCTGGATATTTAGGTTTTCTACATATTCTGGATATTTTACTAAAATGAAAAATGTGAACATATATTTTTATTGGTCACTGTGAAGTTGCAAAGTTATTTAGGACTGGATTTCAGGCACATATTGTTTCAACACCAATACCTTCACCAATGCCCACTTCCCTTCACCAATTTCCCCCTTTGGGTCCCATCCACCATGCCTCAATGAGGGCTACTTTTAAAATACAGTTTGCATTGTGGTTTACTGTGCTAAGGGTTTCATGCATAACACTCTACAACCTTTCAGCCTTACCTCTTCCCCCTTTTGATCTTCCCTCCGCTGTTGTCATTCCCCCTTCCTATCCTTTGCTCCAGGCCCCTCAGGTGGTATATTTCCTACTACCAGTTCTCGTTTTCTTTGTTTCCATTATCTTTGGGCATTCATTATTCCCCCATTTTCTTTAAACTCTGCATAGGAGATAGATCTTTCTGCTAGGTCTTTCCTTCTGACTAACTTTGTGTGGTGCTTTTCCAAGCCCCCTCCATGTAGCATCACCCTGCAAGACTTTTGTCTTTTCTGTGGTCAACTAATAGTCCATTGTATACATGTGCCATAGTGTCTTTATCTAGTCATCTGTTCTTGAATTCTTGTTTTTCCCTCAGATTTTGGATATTGTGGAAAATGCAGCAAGGAACATGGCACATTCTCCATTTTGTTTTTAGACCCATGGGGGTATATTCTAAGAAGTGGGGTTGCTGGGTCAAATGTAAGCTCAATTCCTTGAATTTTTTTTAATTTTTGGTTTGCCTGAATTGTTTTCCAAACAATATAGACCACTTGACTTTCCCACCAGCAGTAAATAAGAGAACTTCTCCTTCTATATACATGCCAGCACTGGTTTTTCTTGTACTTTTTGATGTATCCCAGTCTCTGTGGTGTGAGATGATACCTCTTTGTTTAGATTTGCATCTCCTGATTGTCAGTGATACAGAGCATTTCTTTTTTTTTTCAACATTTTATTATACCACCGTGAGATATACAATTACAACGTTCATGCTTGGAGGTTTTGGTCACACAGTGTTCCAGCACCCCGCCCTCCACCAGTGCCAATCACCCACCACCCATGTCCCCAATTCCCTCCCCCTCCCATGGCCTGCCTAAATGGCAGGTTCTTTATCTCCTCTCTCTCTCTCCCTCTCTCTCTCCTCCTTCTCCTACACATTGTGGGTTGCACTACGTACACTTAGAAGCCATCATTTGCATTTTTTGTCTGATACAGAGCATTTCTTCATGTGCCTTTTGACTATTTGTAATTCTTCTTTGAGGAGGTTTCTGTTCATCTATTCTTCCCATTTTTTTGATGGGTTTGATGTTAATTTCTTGCTAAGTTCTACCAGTGCCTCCTATATCTTATCAGATAAGTGTTGGGTAAATAGTTTCCCTCTTTTGTGGGATGTCTTTGTGTTACTGTTATTGTTTTCTTTGAGGTTCTGAAGCTGTTTAATTTAATGTAGCCCCAGTTTTTCTCTTTGTTTCCACTTTCTTGGTCAGTTGTGTTCATCCTTGAAGATGCCTTTGGCTTCTGTATCACAACGCGATCTGCCTACATTTTCCTTTATGCATGTTATAGTTTTGAGCCTAATACCAAGGTCTTTAATCCACTTTGATTTTGATTTGACTTTTTAAAATTTTTTTATTATACCACCGTGAGACATACAATTACTGATTTGACTTTTGGGCACTTAATTTGAAAAAGATTTGATTTCGGTTATTTTGCATATAGCTGACAAGTTTTCTTAGAACCACTTGTTGAAGTGGTTTTTCTTATTCCACTTTATGTTTTTCACTCTTTTATTGAAGAGTAAATGGTCAATTGAAGATAAACTGGCCAATTAACTGGTCTGTTATAAAAAATTAACCTAACAGTCTCTCTCCCAATATTTAAATATATTCCATTGATCTAAGGGTCTGTTTTTATTCCCTACCATGCTGTTTTAATCACTGGCACTTTTTAGCACAGTTTGAAGTTGAGAAAAGTGATACCTTGATCTTTTCTCCCCAAGGGTTGCTTTAGCTATTCAGGTTGTGAGGGTATTATTGTTTCATAAGAGTTTCAGGGGTGTTTGTTCTATTCATTTTGCAAAATGTAATGGATATCCTTATGTTGAACTTGTGCAGTACTTTGGGAAGTATTACCACTTTGATATTAATCCTCCCAATTTATGAGCAGTGGATACATTTCCATTTCTATGTATCCTCTTTTATTTATTGAAGTTGTGTTTTGTAGTTTTCTTTGTATAGATCCTTTACCTGTTTAATTAAGCTTATTCACAGGTACTTGATTTTTTTTGAGATACAATTGTGAATCCCATTCTTGTCTTTTATAAATTGCATAGTAGAAAGCCATGGACTTTTCCATATTAATTTTTCATCCTGATACTTTAATACACAATCTATTGCTTCTAGGATTTTGTTGGGGTTTTTTGGTAGAGTCTTTAGGAGTTTCTAAATATAGTATCATATAGTCCTAAAAACATGAAAGCTTTTGAGATATCACGCAGAATATACCACCATCATATAGGAGTCTGAGGCTAGGTAGGAAAGAGAGAGGACCAGTGTGCTGATAGTCATTGAAAATGATGGTGCCATCTGAGAACTGAGCATTGAATATTGGCAAAAAGATACACATAATAACCTCTAAATATATGTATTGCAATCCACAATGTGTATGAAGGGGAGGCCAGGAGAGAGAGAGAGAGAAAGAGAAAGATAGAGAGAGAGGAGAGATAGAGAGGGAGAGAAAGGAGATGAAGAGCCTGCCATGAGGGCAGTGAGGGGGAAGGGGAAGGGAGGGTGGGGACATTGGTGGTGGGAGGTGGGCATGGGTGAAGGAATGGGTGCTGGAACACTGTGTAACCAAAACTGAAGCATGAGCATCTTGTAATTGTATATCTCACGATGGTATAATAAAATATTTTTTAAAAAAACAACCGTGAGAGCTTCATGTCTTCCTTTCCAATCTGGATGCCCTTAATATCTTTTTATTGTCTAATTTCTATTGTGAGTACTTACATCCAGTGCAATATTGGGGTTTTCTTTGGTCTTTTTGGGTCATAACCTGCATTTCTCAGTGGTTGTTCCTGGCTCCGCACTCAGGAATTACTCCTGGACATGCTTGGGGACCATATGAGATGCTGGGAATTGAACCCAGGTCAGCCTCCTGCAAAGCAAATGCCCTAAATGCTGTACTATCACTCCATCCCAAGAATAATATTGAATAGAAGTGGTGAGAGTGGGAAAATTTATCCTGTGTCTGACGTTGAAGGAAAGCTTTCAGTTTTTTCCCATTAAGTACAATATTTGCTGTGGGCTTGTGGTAAATGTCTTTGACTATGTGAGTAAATTTCCTTCAATTCCCCATTTGCTGAGAATTTTTATAGTAAATGGGTGTTGAATCTTACCAAATGCTTTCTCTGCATCTATTAATATGATTATATGATTTTTGTTTTTTCTTAAATTGATGTGATGAATTATGCTGATTGACTTGTGATAGTTAAACCATCCCTGTATCCTCAGGATGAACCCCTTTTGGTCATGGTGCATGACCTTTTCCATGAGTTGTTAAATTCTATTTGCTAGTATTTTGTTGCAGATATTTGATCTGTATTCATCAGGGATATTTTTCTGTAATTCTCTCTCTCTCTCTCTCTCTCTCTCTCTCTCTCTCTCTCTCTCTCTCTCTCTCCCTGCTGTCTCTGGCAGCTTTTTGGTATTTGGCGATGTTTGCTTCATTGAAATTTCATTGAGTGTTTCTGCTCGAATATCACACCTCACTGAAGTGAGAGAAGGAATCCAGTGTTCTGACTTCCATTGACAATAGAGAGTCAGGGACGCTGTCTCGTTTGCCAAGGCATTGAAAATCAGATGAAATGGACATGTAATACAACATGGAGATGGCCACTGGACTAGAGCTGTTATCGACTGGATCCCACGGGACATCAAAAGATCATGTGGCTGCCCACCTACAAGATAGTCAGACTTCTTTGTCAAGACCCTGAATGAATGATTTGAGGCTCTTCGTATTCCTGGAGCAAGCAGATGTCATTGGGCTACATGGGTACATGACAGGGACAAATGGAAACGTTACTGGTGCCTGCTTTAGCAAATCGATGAATAACGGGATGTCAAGTGATCAAGTGATCAAGTTTTTGTTTCTTCAGCTTACTGTAAGAGCTTCTATAGGATGGCAGTAGGTCCTCTTTATAGGGTAGAAAAAATTAACTAATGAATTCATTGCAACTGGGCTTTTTCTTTTGGCAGACTCTTGATTGCCTTGTCAGTTTCTCTGATAGTGATAATTCATAGTGATAATTCTGTTCAGGTATTTAAAAAAATAAAATCAGTTTGATTCAACCTTTGGCTGTTAGGACTCCAATAATTTATCTATTTCTACTAGGTTCTCTTTTCATGGCATAGTGTTTCTCAAAGTAATCTCTGATGAGCCTCTGTTTTTCTGTGTATTTGTTGTGATTACCCCCCTATTATTTCTAATTTGGTTTATTAAGGTTCTCTCTCTTTATGTGTCTTGCTAATTGTTTATTGATCTTGTTTACTCTTTCAGAGATCTAGTTCTTGGTTTCATTTATCTTTTGGATTGAAATTTTGGATTCTAGTACATTAATTGTTATCCTAAGTTTTATTATTTTGTACCTCCTGCTTGATTAGGACCCCTTTTGTTAGTAATTTTCCAGTTTCTTCATTATTTTAGTCAGTCTTTTTTTCCTGTGGGCTCTTTCTTCCTGATTAATGCTTGCAGAGTCATAAAATTTCCTCTTTATACAGCTTTTGCTATGTCCCACAAGTTTTGGTAGCTCATGCATTTATTCTTGTTTGTTTCCATGAATCTTTTAATGTCCTCTATGATTTTCTCTCTGACCTACTGGTTGTTCAGTAATGAGCTATTTAATTTCCACTTACTTTTCCATTTGTTTGCAATTAACTTCTATTCTCAGTGCATTATGGCCTGAGAAGATAGTTGGTAATATTTGTATCCTTTTGATTTTATGGAGGTACATTTTGTGTCTAAGAAAATAGACATAATAGTCTATCTCAGAGAATGCCCCCATATACTTTTTTTCTTACTGAAAAAGAAAGTATATTTGACTTTTGGGAATTAAAGGCCATATATATGTATTTCTCATATGTATATAAATAAGTATATTACTGATGAAACAAAGTTGGGGACTCAACAATATATATATATATATATATATATATATTCACTAAACCCCTATATATATATATATACATGTTTAGGGGCTTATGATATATATTTATATTATATGTTACATATAATAATAAATATATATTATATAAGTCCCAATATAGTATATATTATATAATAAGCCACTATATAAGTCCCTATATATGTATATAATATATATGTGCATATACATAAAGATAGGAAGCCCCTATCTTTCATTTTTCCTTCAAAGAACTATTTATTTACTAAGATGTAGTCTAGTTTCTCAATCAAGAAGTGACATATGTTTAGGAGTATGAGATATTCTCGCTGTATATTGCCCTGATATTTAAGATCACTGTATCACTGTCTTCCTGTTCATCATTGATTTGCTCGAGCGGGCACCAGTAACATCTCCATATGACCTGTCTCATGCAAGTAGAGTCCAACGGCACCTGCTTGCTCCAGGAACATAAAGAGCCTCAAACCATTCCATCAGGTCATGGCAATGAGGTCTATAATTGTTACTGGTATCTGGCATATCAAATACAACACGGTAGCTTGCCAGGCTCTGCCGTATGTGGTAGCATACTCTTGTATGGGAGTATGCTACTTCATGAAAAAAAATTACTTATTGCAGGAATCATTCCTTGCAAATCGTGAAATTTGCAAGGAATCATAAAATGCTGTCAAAAACCAAATCCATCTTAAGAAATAAAGAAGTTGGAAGGTATAACATATCATGTCATTCAATTGTGCCATAAAGTTACAGTGATCAAAACAGCATGGTACTGGAATAAGTATAGACTTTTTATAAGTAATTTTTTTCATGAAGTAGAATTAAGAACCCAGAGAAAAATTTTCAGATTTATGGACTCAATTCACTACCGAGTATCTCAGTGAATGAAATATAACATTCTTTGAAGTATAGCAAGAAAAGCCTATTCAGCAAATGGTTCTGGGAAACTTGATAGCCATAAGCAAAATAAAGGAAATAAGAAAGTAAGGAATCAAAGAAAATACCTGTATCATACATCATACACAGAAATTAATTCAGAGTAGATTATAGACCTTGATATTAGACCAGAATCCATAAAATTCATGATACTACAAGATCTGGACTTTAAAATATTTTCAGTGTTGGCAAGGTAACAGAAACAAAAAAAAAAACAAATAGAACTATATCAAGTTAAAAGATTTTACATCTGTATTTAAAATCCAGAACCAAAAATGTTAAATTTTAAGCAATGATCCCATTTCAGAAAAAAGAATGTATTAAGTAGATAGCCTGGTTAAAAGTCTAGTTGCTAAACAAAAGCAGGAACTTTGCTTGAATATGTAAAAGCCCAAAGTGAACTTTGAATGAACTTAAGCTTCTTTCAGGTATCTAAGATTTCTTTCTTTCTTTCTTCTTTCTTTCTTTCTTTCTTTCTTTCTTTCTTTCTTTCTTTCTTTCTTTCTTTCTTTCTTTCTTTCTTTCTTTCTTTCTTTCTTTCTTTCTTTCTTTCTTTCTTTTCTTTCTTTCTTTCTTTCTTTCTTTCTTTCTTTCTTTCTTTCTTTTTCTTCTTTCTTTCTTTCTTTCTTTCTTTCTTTCTTTCTTTCTTTCTTTCTTTCTTTCTTTCTTTCTTTCTTTCTT
The DNA here is from genome assembly GCA_021461705.1 of Cryptotis parvus. NCBI lineage: Eukaryota > Metazoa > Chordata > Mammalia > Eulipotyphla > Soricidae > Cryptotis > Cryptotis parvus. Next base: position 107,474 of record JAJIBD010000632.1, on the reverse strand, counting down.
TTCTTTTCTTTCTTTTTTTTATGCTTTTTGGGTCACACCTGGAAATGCTCAAGGGTTACTCCCTGGCTCTGCACTCAGGAATTACTCCTGGCAGTGCTTGCTAAGGGAACCACATGGGATGCTGGGGATCGAACCTGGGTCGGCCGCATGCAAGTCAAACGCCCTACCCGCTGGACTATTGCTCTGGCCCCTATCTAAGATTTCTACACTCTTCATAAGTATATAACAGAAATATAATTATGCTACCATTTTTTTCTGTGTTTCATCTATGAAGATATTGTTTAACAACTGCTAACAGTGCCCTTTTGGTCCCTCCACCAACTGTAGCTCAGTGAGACTACGTTATCTTGCTCTATTGCTGGTGTTGTCACTGTGAATTAATGGCATCGCTAAATCCTTTGCTCAAAAATAACTCCCATCCTTCAACGTCCATGTGTATTTTTGTTCATCTCTAACTAAATAAATGACAAATAAGTCTGAGCTCAGTGGAGGAAACTGTTGGAATAACCTGCAGGTTAATGTCAAAATATAATATCACTCAAAGATTCTGGCAAATGAAAATTTAATTAAAGTTATTTAGTTAACTTTCTTTTTTTATTTTTAAGTATTTTATTATGCCACTGTGAGATATACAATTACAAAGATAAACAATTAAAAAGTTCATATTTGGGTTTGGTCATACAGTGTTCCAGAACCTATCCCTCCACTAGTGCCCATCTCCCACCACCAATGTCCCCTGTTCCCCCCCCTCCCCCAGTCCGCCTCCATGGCAGGTTATTTATTTCTTTCCCTTTCTCTCTCTTTCTCTTTTCCTTCCCTTCCAGACTATGGATTACAGAACATACATTAAAGGGTTGTCATGTGTATCATTTTGCCTCTATTTAATGCTCAGTTCTAGGTTGGTATTAGTACCCTCGACAATTGTTAGCACACTGTTCCATTTTCTGTCTTACCTGGCCTCTGACTCCCACACATTTGGGATAATTTCCACCTTTGACAAGACCTCCTGATACATGTTTCACTTGACCTTGGATATTGGTATCATAATATGTACATATATATATTTATGTCATGCAAATAAATGCAGTCATTCTATATCTGTCTCTCTCCTCTTCTGGCTAATTTCACTCAACATAATCTTCTCCATGTCCATCCATTTATAGGCAAATTTCATAACTTCATTTTTCCTAACAGCTGCATAGTATTCCATTGTGTAGATGTACCAAAGCTTCTTTATCCAGTCATCGATTCTAGGACACTCAGGTTGTTTCCAGATTCTGGCTATCGTAAATAATGCTGCTATGAACATTAAAGTAGGGATGGTGTTTCTGCTGCTTATTTTTGGCTTCCCAGAGTATATTCCCAGGAGTGGTATGGCTGGGTCAAATGGGAGTTCAATTTCTAGTCTTTGGAGGAATGTTCATATTGTTTTCCAGAAAGGCTGTACCCGCTGGCATTCCCACCAACAATGGATGAGTGTCCACTTTTCCCCCACATCCATGCCAGCACTTGTTGTTCTTACTCTTTTGGATATGGGCCAGTCTCTGGGGTGTAAAGTGGTATCTCATTGTTGTTTTGATTTGCATCTCTCTGATGATTAGTGATGATGAGCATTTTTTCATATGTTATTTGGCCATCCGAGTTTCTTCCTTGTTGAAGTTTCTGTTCATTTCTTCTCCCCATTTTTTGATGGGGTTGTTTGTTTTCTTCTTGTAAAGTTCTACCAGTGCCTGATATATCCTGGATAGTAACCACTTATCAGATGGGTATTGGGTGAATATTCTTTCCCATTCTGTGGACTGTCTTTGTATCTTAGTCACTGTTTCTTTTGAGGTGCAGAAGCTTTTTAGTTTCATGTAGTCCCAAATGTTTATCTTTTCTTTCTAGTTGCTTTATTAGTGATGCTTCACCTTTGAAGATGCCTTTAGCTTCAATGTCGTGGAGGGTTTTTCCTATATTTTCTTCAATGTACTTTATGGATTCAAGTCTGATATTGAGATCTTTAATCCATTTTGATCTGATTGTTGTGCATGGTGTTAGACACAGGTCCAAATTTATTTTTTTACATATCGCTGCCCAGTTTTCCCAATACCACTTGTTGAAGAGGCTTTCCTTACTCCATTTTGGACTCTTTGCACCTTTATCAAAGATTAAGTGGTCATGTGTTTGAGGTTGGATGTCAGGATAGTCAATTCTATTCCATAGGTCCACAGGTTTATTTTTATTCCAATACCACACTGTTTTAATTACTACTGCCTCGTAGTATAGTTTGAAGTTGGGAAAGGTGATGCCTCCCATCTTCTTTTTCCCGAGGATTGCTTGCTATCCTTGGGGGTTTATTGTTCCATACACATTTCAGGAGTGTTTGGTCAATTTCTTTGAAGAATGTCATTGGTATCCTTATAGGGACTGCATTGAATCTGTACAGAGCTCTAGGGAGTATTACCATTTTGACAATGTTGATTTTCCCCATCCATGAGCAGGGACTATGTTTTCATTTCCTTGTGTCCTCTTTTATCTCTTGGAGCAGTGTGTTATAGTTTTCTTTGTACAGGTCCTTTACACACTTGGTTAAGTTGATTCCTAGGTATTTGATTTTATGTGGCACAATTGTAAATGGAATCGTTTCCTTAATATCCCTTTCTTCTCTTTCGTTATTTGTATATAGGAAAGCCACTGACTTTTGGGTGTTTATTTTGTATCCTGCCACTCTACTATATGCGTCTATTGTTTCTAGGAGTTTTTTTGTAGAGAGTTTAGGGTTCTCTAAGTATAATATTATGTCATCTGCGAATAATGATAGCTTGACCTCTTCCTTGCCTATCTGGATGTCCTTGATGTCCTTTTCTTCTCCGATTGCTATGGCACGTACTTCCAGTACTATATTGAAAGCTATTTAGTTAACTTTCTATCCTTGCTAATGGAGGATGGCATGGTGTATTATCTACATATCAATTGTGTTTCATTTTATTTTGTTTACTGTATGTTTTGGATGGCTGCAGTAGCAGAGATAATAGGAAAAGATTTTTGCAAGGGCATGAAGCTGGAAGTTTCTGTTTGGAAGGGACCACTTGGGATGTTCAAATTCTTTTCTGTTCAAGTGGAGTTACATTTTAGCACTCTCATCCTGTTTATTCACTATAGTAAGCTACAAACACATACAGAAAACACTGTGTGCCAGCACTGTATTGAATATGTAGAGTCTAGGGTTGATTTAGGGTCTGTGAGGGGAATGGCATATCAAAGTAGTCAGATGGAGGTGGTTGTGCATTTGCCATCATGTGATTCAGTGTCTGCTCTCATGCATGAGGATTGATTGACATCAGGTGCTCTCTGTGATCTGCTCTAGACACAATTGCCTCAGGACGTGGGAAGGTATTATAGAAAGTTTTACCTGAATTTTAGAGTTTTTAAACATTTCCCCTACCTATATAGCTATTTTTTATGATCTTGATAGGAATTTTTCCTCTATCCAGCCATTAAATGTAGACTTCCTTGGTCCTAGATGCTTTCTTTGTTTTTATAATTGAATCACCTTGAAAAACAGAGGTACAAAGCTGCTCAATGTGAGGTTTCAGTCATACAATATTCCAACACCCTTCTCTCCACCAGTGCACATTTCACACCCCATATATCTCCAGTTTCCTTCCCACAACTCTCCCCACCCCATGCCTGCCTCTATGACAGGCATTCCCTCCACCGCCCTCTTTAACTATCTATCTGTTGAATGATTTCTCTCTCTCATTCTGGGCATTATAGTTTGCAATACAGATAATGAGAAATTATCATGTTTGATTTTTTACCTAGTTCTTATCCAAAGTGATCATTTCTGACTGTCTTTGTCATGGCGGCCCCTTCCTTTCCCAAATACCTTCTCCCTGAGCACTTGAGGCAGGATTGCAGGATTCCAACTGTTGACCAATCCTCCTGGCCTTTGTTTCTATTGTTCTTGTATATTAGATTCCTATTATGTTTATTTCTATCCCACAAGTGAGTTCAACCAATTTATGTCTGTGCCTCTCCTTCTGACACATTTCACTCATCATGATACTCTCCATGTCGATCCATTTATAAGCGAATTTCATAACTTCATTTTTCCCAACTGTGTAGGAGCTGTATAGTATTCCATTGTGTGGGTATACCATAGTTTCTTTAAATAGTTGATTGTTCTTGGTCACTCGGGAAGTTTCCAGATTCTGGCTACTGTGAATAGTGCTGCAATGACCATAGCAGTGCATATGTCATTTTCTGCTTTGTGTTTTAGGGAGCCTGGGTTATATTTCCAGAAGTAGTATTGTTGGGTCATATGGAAGCTCAGTTTCTAGCTTTTGTGAGGTTTTACAAAAAGACCGTAGTAGTTGGCACTCCCACCAGCAATGAAGGAGTGTCCCTTTCTCTCCGCATCCATGCAGCACTAGTTGGTCTTGCTCTTTTTGAAGTATGCAGTCTCTGTGGTGTTAGATGATATCTCATTGTTGTTTTGATTTGCAATTAGCTGATGACTAGCAAGGTATTTTTTGGCCATGTGTCTTTTTTTATTTCTTCTTTGAGGAAGTTTCCGTTTGTTTCTTCTCCCTATTTTTTGATGGGGTTGAATTTGTTTTGTAATGTACCAGCGCCACACACACACACACACACACACACACACACACACACACACATATACATACATATATATATATATATATATATATATATATAAATCACTTATCAGATGAGTATTGGGTAAATGATTTTTACAAATATGTGGGCTGTCTTGTATCTTTGTCACCTTTATTTTTGTGAGGTGAAGAAGCTTCTTAGTTCAGTGTAGTCCCTAATTATTCATGTTTATTTCCACTTGCTTGGTCAGTGGTGTTTAATCCTTGAAGATACCTTTTAGCTTCAATGTTTTGGAGGCTTTTGCCCACATTTTCCTCTGTGTTTCTCATGTATTTTCAGGTCTCATATTGATATTTCTAATCTATTTTGATCTGACTTTTTGTGCCTGGTGTTGAAGAGTTCTGGGTTCATTTTTTGCATGTAGCTGCCCAATTTTCCCAGCAACAACTTGTTGAAGAGACTTTGCTTGCTCCATTTCACATTTCTTGCTCCTTTATCAAAGAACTGATGATCATGATTTGAGAGTTGTTGTTAGGATATTCAACTCCATTTCATCAACTCCATTGGTTCTGTAGGTCTTTTATTCAAATACCATGATGATTTTATTATTACCACTTTATAATATAGTTTGAAGTTGGGAAATGTGATGTCTTCCATATTCTTTTCCCCAAAGATTGCTTTAGCTATTCAGAAGGATTTATTTTTCCATATAAATTTCAGGAATGTTTTATTAATTCTTTGAAAAATGTTATGAATATCTTTAGAGGTACTGCAATAAATCTGTATAATGCTTTGGATACTCTATTTTTTTTAACTTGTGTTGCAGGACTCCTAAGGGCCGCTGCATCTGCTCTGGATTGCCTCCCGAAAATCACTCCGTAGATAAGGGGGTAGTCTAAATGTGGCAGTTTATCTGACCATGTATGCTGTACTAGCTGGTATAAATATTCTCCCATGCTATCACAATCATCGTGGGACCAGCTAGATCTTACCAGCATGTTAGCCTGGCCACGTAAGGACACCTAAGTAATTAGACCAGAGAGAAATGCTGTTTGCTTCCAAACAAACAAGCATGGCTCCCTGATAAAATATAAAACTACAATGAAGTAGAGGAGACTTGTGAAGGCTTGGAGAAATATTTAACTGGCATTGGTGTTGGTCCTTGGTACAGTGACATGCCATCTCAGAAACCCCCTTCTCTACATTTCAAAGGCCTTCCTGGCTCAAAACATTAGCACAGTAAAGGCCCTAGGTGAGATGCAGGGAGGGGTTACCTGAGGGCATTGGACCCTCCCTGCTTTCCATAACAATGGGAGGAAGGTCTTTGCGGGGGGGGGGTATAAACTTGCAGGTTCCCGCTCTCCCGGGCTTCTTCTTCCCGGTGGGATCTCGCCTTGTGAGCGTTTATTCCCCTTGGAAGTTTCACACGTGGTGGTCGCCATCTTGGCCTACACGTGGCTGGGGTTCTAGCCTGGAATCCTAAGCATCGGGTTTTTCCTTTTTGCTGATTTGTATGCCTGAACCTGTGATAAGTAAAGTCTTTTAAAACCGCATCGGACTCCTGAGTGTTCATCCATTCCTTGCCTGCTTCGGAGGTAGAAGGGAACTCGCTTCCCGGCATTGTCGGGGACCCTGGCGGAGTGCCCCGACAAACTTGTCTTCATGCTTTTGTTTCAATATTTTACATTAAAAAAAGTAAGTAGATGGGGCCGGAACTATAGCACAGCGAGTAATGTATTTGCCTTGCATGCAGCCGACCCGGGTTCAATCCCCGGCATCCCATATGGTCCCCTGAGCACCACCAGGAGTAATTTCTGAGTACTAAGCCAGGAGTAACCCTGAACATTGCTGGGTGTGACCCAAAAAGCAAAAAAAAAAAGTTAAATAGAAAAAAGTAAGTAGAAGTTGGGGAGATAGACTAAAATGCTGAAACACGTCTGTGGCATGAAGCCTTGAGTTGAATTCTCGGCATTTTCACTGCCATGATGGTCCTGATGGCTTCCAGGACTACAAGCTCCAAGCAGCACCTTGATGTCATATCCAAACTTTGAACCATTAGCCTGGCACAGCTGGTTGAGTATTGATATGAGTTGCCTTAGGCCCTGAGAGGTGGTTGGGTATCTTTCACCAAATAAGTCATCACACACACACACACACACACACACACACACACACACACACACGGTTGTGCTATTATGTTTCTTAAAAGATATTCTGGCTTCCATTGATTATAATCACTTGTATCACCTGTCTTCCCATTGTTCATCGATTTGCTCGAGTGGGCGCCAATAATGTCTTTATTCGTTGGGAATGAGATTGATTATTGTTACTGTTTTTGGCATATCTAATATACCTCAGGTAGCTTGCCAGGCTCTGCCGTGGCTCTGGGTTCATCTCAGGGAGCCCAGCCTTTTTCTATATCAGACCATCAATCATCCAAGGCCCATGGGGCAGAGCCCTAGCTGTAGACAAGCCTGTCTCCTCCTGTTTGCCAACCTTTACTAATAAAAAAGTAATCTTCAGATCACATGGATATCTCAAAATACAATGGCTATACTTCTCTTTTGGACCTTTTTTTATGAAAGAAAATAAAAACCAAGACAAACTGCTACAAATGCTAATTTGTAGGATTATTTCCATCTTTCCAATGATCTAATACTTCTGTGTGGTGTAATTTCTATTGCTCTTCCTAGATTCTTCTTATACACAAAATACTTCTGAAAGCAGCTTTCTCTCTCTACCTCTCACTTACATTCAATTTTATACACTATGCACATGCTTAACTGTAGACCAAGCAGCCTTTCCTTTTCCATGACTTCAGATCACTCCAAAATAAGCTTATAACAGCAGGCACCTCACTTCCAGGGCCCGTGTTACCACTGCTGTCTTTCTGTTGTTAAATCTACTTAATTATATGTGTCTAGTCAGCCATAAAACTCAAGAGTTAACATTTGATCCCAATCATGGTACTTGTTATCATGATCAATAATTATTTGTTGACTGAATTAATAAATGAATGAGAAGAGGTGGAGAAAATATTGTGAAATGGCATTTGCTTTGTAACTTGCCTAAATGCCCCAGGATTTGTCAGAGATGAATTACAGTCATCCTGATGGGGCACTGGGATGTTCCCTCAGACCTCCCCTGGAACAGCAAGGTACTAGCTCTTGGTTCTGCCTCAGAGTCCGGGAAGCATAAATAGCAGAGTCAGTATACACCGTGATCAGAAACTTAGGATACTAAGTATAGCAAATATTAATTATAATTTGATTCTTAAATAAGAATTTTTATTTATTAAATTATAAATAAAATATTAATATTTAAGAATTAGAATTTAAATTAGAATTTAAATTTTTTAATGTCAGATAGTCATATTTATTAAGGCCTTTAATGTGTTAATATGCATCGTATCTGTAAGAGCGGTATAAAATTAAAGATTTGCACACTTAGTTATGGGTCAGAGAGAGTAAGAGATAGTACTGTCTTGCATACACGGCTCACTCCAATTCAATCTCCTGCACAGAATATGGTCTCTGGAATACCACCAGGTGTTATGTCTAAGTGCAAAGCCTTCAGTAAGCCTTGAGTACTGTTGGGTATGGCCCCAAAATAATACTGATGTGGAGTGAGTAGTACAGAGGGTAAGACATTTGCCCTGCAGGTAAGCAGCTAACCCAGGTTCAGTTCCCTGCATAACATACTGTTCTCTAAGCCCCAACGGGAGTAATCCCTGAACAAAGATTCAGAGTAAACCTTCAGATATGTTGGGTGGAACCACCTCCTACTCACCCACTTACTACCCCCACCCCCAAATGTGCTTGCCATAGAGGCAGGCTGGGGTGGGAGAGGGAAACTGGGGACATTGGTGGTGGAAAATGTAAACTGGAAAAGGGATGGGTGTTGGAAGTTGTATGATTGAAACCCAATCATGAACAACTTTGTAACTTGTATCTCATGGTGATTTAATTTAAACATAAGTAATGTTTTTTTAAAGGAATGAATTGCACACTTAAAACTATCATTATCTTCCCGTTCATCATCGGTTTGCTCGAGCAGGTCCCAGTAACATCTCCATATGTCCTGTCTCATGCTAGTAGAGCCCAAGGGCATTTGCTTGCTCCAGGAACATAAAGAGCCTCAGACAATTATATTAGGTCATGGGAATGACCTAATATAATTGGTACTGGTATTTGGCATATCAAGTACAAAACGGGCACCTTGCCAGGCTTTCCATTCTGCATGGCCGCTTGATAGGCTGGTCTACTGGGTGGATTTCTGACAAGAGGGAAGTCTGATGTAGAAGATGGAGGCCCTCATGGAGTGGAGGGGGTCATCTGGCTTGTTGTGAGGCCCTGCTGGGGTGGCGGGCCAGGGCTAGAACCCGCCATTCCTCCCGGGTGCCTCATGAGCAGCTGAGCACAGGGAGAGCAAGTAGCAGCTCTGACACTTCTTCAGTGGTAGAATTCTCACACTTAAAACACCTGTTAAAATTCACTTGGGAAATCCATTTTCCAACAAAAATTATTCGTTATTCAAAAACTTGACTTCAAAAATATAGGATTTCATTAATTTTTTTTTTTTTGCTTTCTTTTTTTGGGTCACACGCGGTGATGCTCAGGGGTTATTTCTTACTCTGCACTCAGAAATTACTTCTAGTAGTGCTCATTGGACCATATGTTATGCCAGTATCAAACCCAGGTTGACCGTGTGCAAGGCGAACACTGCTGTATTATTGCTCTGAAAAAAAAAATGCCCTACATTTTTTTTTTTTTTTTTTTTTGCCTTTTTGGGTCACATCCAGATATGCTCAGGGGTAACTCCTAGCTCTGCACTAAGGAATTACTCCTGGCGGTGCTTGGAGGACCATATGGGAAGCCGGGATTGAACCTGGGTAGGCTGTGTGCAAGGCAAACGCCCCTACCTGCTGTGCTATCACTCCGGTCTCAACCTACACTTTAATTTTAAAATTTGACTTTCTGGTCCATACTTGGAAGTTTAATATTATGTTTGATAGGATTTTCTTCTTTGAAGAGAAACAGTATATGCAACTGAAAGGTGATATGGAGCCAATCCAAGCCTGTGTTGCTTCTGGGTAGACCATATGATTCTTGAGAGAGGAATAGCATCCACTTTCTATCCAATATTTTCCCAACTGAAGCAAATTCCCTCATCACCCAGACACACTGTGGAAGGTCTGTTAATCTAAGTAAACTAAACTCTCTTTTCAAAAGGTCACAGGCATGAGGTATCAATGGCCTAGGTCAGAATCTTTTATGAAGGAGGCAACTGCTTGTTTCCTGACCCAATATCAGGTCCTTAGAAAGCTGTCTCTAAGTCTATTAATGTTGGGGCCTTCTGTCCAGGTGGCATTAGCACAAAGATACAAGAGCAGTGCAGTAAATTCTACTTCAATCTAATTTTATCCTCTTATGTCAGGTCATGGGCTTAATCTTTTTGAGTTCAATAGACCAATCTATTATTTCAGTAAAACTGAGGGTCTTTGCTGAATAATATAGTTTCAGAAGAACAGTTTTATAGACATCAGTTATTTCGCTTGTCAGAACTTTTCAAGGTCTGCCCTTGTCCCAAATGGAGACATTTTAAGTGTGGTCTAGAGCTCAGGACCCTTTTCCTGCTAGTCCTCTCCGGCCTTTCTCTATGTTATGCAGAGTTGCTATCCTCTTGTCTAATTTAGCAACCCATGTCTCTAAGATCTTCACCTTATCCTCTATACTTCCTGGTCTCTTTCTGCCTGTTAAAAACCACTCACCCATTCTGGGCTGCTGAGTGTGCACTTTTACCCACATATAATTTCCAGCATTTGCCTCACAGTCTCTATTTCTCCAAATCAGAAATAGACCCCATTTGGTGAAACTCTAGAAAGTATTAAGTGACAAATTTTTATTTCTGAAAAATAAAAAGACAGGATTAAATAATAGCCCATATTAATGGACCTTTCAAACAAAGGCTGTTTCCTAACAACCCTTAGAATTTGTCTCTATTTTTAGAATGGCCTCCTGCTGCTTTTACTATCACTCTGGATTTGTTTTTTGACAAGGTTCATAGAACAGAGGAGAGCGGCAAGAGGCAGGAGGGATGGGAAACCACAGTTCATTACCTAAGGAGAAAAAGACACAACTTCTACTACTGATAAGAGCCTGGGGAATGCTCTGCTTTCTGCTGGTGACATACCTCAACTCTTGTGACCTTGATTCTTCCTTCCTCTGTGAGGGAGCCATCGAGTCCTAAATGGGATGCACCCCTTGATAACAGTAGGCTTCTTGGACTGACAAGTAAAACACAGACCCTGGTGTGGCATATACCAAAAGGGAGACACCACATGTTGAGGTGTTATGAAGACGATTTTATTTTATATTTTCTACCCTTCAGTAACCAAAGTGATCTTGGAATATTCACCAAAACCAAAGGGGGTGGTGGTGGTCCAAAGTGCACCCTTTATACATATTATGATACCAATATCCAAGGTCAAGTGAAACATATATCAGGAGGTCCTGTCAAAGGTGGAAATTATCACAAACGTGTGGGATTCAGAGGCTAGGTAAGACAGAAAATGGAACAGTGTGCTAACAATTGTTGAGGGTACTAATGCCAACCTAGAACTGAGCATTAAATAGAGGCAAAAAGATACACATGACAACCCTTTAATGATTGTTCTGTAATCCATAGTCTGGAGGGAAGGAAAAGAGAAAGAGAGAGAAATGGAAAGAAATCAAGAACCTGCCATGGAGCAGGGCTGGGGGAGGGGGAGGGAACCGGGGATGTTGGTGGTGGGAGATGGGCACTGGTGGCGGGATGGGTGCTGCAACACTGTTTGACCAAAACCCAAATATGAACTTTTTAATTGTATATCTTTGTAATTTTAAAAATAAAAAATTAACAAAAAAACAAAGTGCACCCTTTAGAAGAGTGACTTATCTAGAAGATTTTTCTTTTTTCTTATTTTTTTTGAGTAATGATCACAACCTTTCCTCCTCACTGCTGGCTCTTCAAAAGGGAAACCCACTGTCGGGCACTCCACCGGGGTCCCGACAGTGCCGGGAAGCGGAGTTCCCTTCTACCTCCGAGCCGGCGAGGAATGGATGAACACTCAGGGATCCGATGAGGTTTTAAAAAGACTTTACTTATCACAGGTTCAGGCATACAAATCAGCAAAAGGAAAAACCCGATGCTTAGGATTCCAGGCTAGAACCCCAGCCACGTGTAGGCCAAGATGGCGACCACCACGTGTGAAACTTCCAAGGGAATAAACGCTCACAAGGCAAGATCCCACAGGGAAGAAGAAGCCCGGGAGAGCGGGAACAGGCAAGTTTATACCCCCAGCAACTCAGACCTTCCTCCCATTGTTATGGAAAGCAGGGAGGGTCCAATGCCCTTAGGTAGTCCCCTCCCTGCATCTCACCTAGGGCCTTTACTGTGCTAATGTTTTGAGCCAGGAAGGCCTTTGAAATGTAGAGAAGGGGGTTTCTGAGATGGCATGTCACTGTACCAAAGATCAACACCAATGCCAGTTAAATATTTCTCCAAGCCTTCACAAGTCTCCTCTACTTCATTGTAGTTTTATATTTTATCAGGGAGCCATACTTGTTTGTTTGGAAGCAAACAGCATTTCTCTCTGGTCTAATTACTTAGGTGTCCTTACGTGGCCAGGCTAATATGCTGGTAAGATCTAGCTGGTCCCACGATGATTGTGATAGCATGGGAGAATATTTATACCAGCTAGTACAGCATACATGGTCAGATAAACTGCCACATTTAGACTACCCCCTTATCTACGGAGTGATTTTCGGGAGGCAATCCAGAGCAGATGCAGCGGCCCTTAGGAGTCCTGCAACAACCCACAACTATTGTCATGACTAATATAAACCATGACAGAGAGAGTTGTAATCAGGAGTTGTAAATACATAATACATGCAAAAATTTTAGTAAATAATGATGCCAGATATGCCTTGAAAGACTGTCAATTCTCCGGTCATATTAGAATAAAAGGTTAAATAATTTTTTTCAATTTCCTTTCACTATTACTCTTTCCACCAACATGATTTTGAAACCACCTTTTGTCCCATATAGGCAACCACCCACAACACACACACACACACACACACACACTTGTCTCTGTCAAAGTGATTCCTTATGCCAATGAATTCTGATCCCTTGGAACTGTCCATGCAGCCCTCTGTCCTAGGCTCCTCTCAGTTTAAATGCTTTCAACATAACACCTATAACAATGTATTGATTGGTGTTTAAGCACAGAATTCTTTCTTATCCACCTTGAGTATTAAAACTGATATAACTAGGAGTTTGACCTTAGACAAACAGTTTACTCTGAGTTCTAGATTCCACATTGATCAATAGAGAGTCAATATGGTTCTTATTGTGTTATGTGGGTGTTGGGACTACAATTAGTCAACAAACACATGTAGCCTAACATCTGGTATAAGGTAGGTAGGAAGGACAGAGGGAAGACAAAAGTGAATTATCTTCATTCTCCATGTGAATACAGTCTGTGCTTTTACAATATATATTCTCAGTACTGCCCAGTGAATGAATTAACTGCTTATTCAAGATGTTTTATTTATTATTTTTTTATTTTTTATTTTTTATTTTTTTTCTCTCTTTTTTTTCTTTTACTCTTTTTATTTTTTTATTTTTTTTTTTTTTATTCTTTATTATACCACTGTGAGACATACAATTACAAAGGTGCAATTGGTTCTTGGTAATACAGTATTCCAGCACCCATCCCTCCACCAGTACCCCATTTCCACCACCAATGTACCCCCACCCCCCTCCCACTCACCCCCAGGCTGCCTTAATAGCAGGTAGCCCTGCTTCCTCTCTTTCTCTCTATCTCTGCATCTCTCTCCCTCTTCTTTTACACATTGTGGCTAGCCCTGCAGATATTTATTTATTTATTTATTTATTCCACCTTTTCTCCTTTTTTTTAATTGAAGGATGCTCATGTGGAGTCCTGGCTCCACAGGGTTCCAAGATGCACCCTCCACCCGAACCCATCTCCCATCACCAACGTCCTGTCTCCCTCCCCCTCCCGAATCCCAACCACCCGGCGGGCTCTATATGTCATCTCCTTCCTCTGTATATCTCCCTCTCAGCAAACCCTCCTGCTGTTCGCGGGATGCAGTGTACCAAAAAACATCACTGTTTCACCACCCTAGTGGCCAGCGCGGCCGCTTTGCGCACCGACCTGGGCTCCGAACGAGCTTTGCTGGTCCTCTGGTCGTGGGACATTTTCCCAGCGTCTGGACAACGAAAATGGTGGCTAGTGTGGTGGACGAGTCCCATCCGGCTGCTTCCGGGACCCCCCGGAGGCGACGGGGCCCACCTCCCAAAGCCCATCTGCCCTCCTCGGGGTTCCATAGTCAGCTGAGGCCCGGCGCGAGCCAGGCTCCCGCCTCCCGGAGCCGTCTGCAAGACTCTGGATGCCGAAGATGTTTTATTTAAAAGTGTTCAAACTCCCTACAGATGACCAGTTTCTAAATGAATTCTCCAGTTTGAAATAAATAGTGATATCTGCTGGATTAATCCTCGTACATTTTCCCCGTGATTCTTTATAGGAAAGCAATGCAAACTTTGTTATGATGGGAACAGACCCACTGAAGAGTTTGGAAAGAATTGCTAAGCAAGCAAAGAAAAACCCCAGAGCTCATTCATCTGAAGGTTTGGGCAATAATACAACACTGAGTTAAGGGTCAAAGGTGATCTGGCTATACTCCAAACCAATCCTAGCATGAATTGGACCCCCCAACGCTAGCCCCCGGGCCTTGACTTGGTGGTCACAGAAGACCACTAGCCTAAATTACTTTCAAAGTTTCTTGCACACATCTTTCTATAGAAGAGGTGAATTGAGGTCAGGGAGCTCATAGTATGCTACTAATAAAGAGCAGTAATCTGCTCTTCTAATCTGAAACTAATCAATATTGAAATTGAAAATTAGAATGCAAGTAAAGTTTAGAATTTTATTAGAAAGAAGAAAATAGAAGAATAGATAGAATATGATGGTTACTATTTTTCCTGTTTTAGTCTTTACTCTGGGAACTCACACCTCCCTACCTATGCCCATTACCTCCAAGTCTTCTAAACCCTTATGGGGTTTAAACCTTCTAAACCCTAACAGGGTTTAAACCTTCTAAACACTGTGCTATCTTCAGCTTCTTCGATGGTATAGGAGAGGTATGGTATCTAGAAGAGTAGTTGAAAGGACTCATGACTTGAATTAAAGCAGAGACTCATATTAGGAATCACTTGTATCACTTGTGTTCCTGTTGTTCATCAATTTGCTTGAGCAGGCATCAGTAATGTCTCCATTTGTTCCTGTCACATGCTAGTATAGCCCTAGGGCTTCTGCTCACTATATGATCATGAAGAGCCTCAAACCATTCAGTCAGGTCATGGGAAACCATCATCCTTACTGTACTTGGCATATTGAATATGACATGGGTAGCTTGCCAGGCTCTGCCGTGCCATATTAGGAAAGGAAGCTATATTGACTTGGATCACAGAGTTGGCAGGAGCAGTGCATTCATCTTTGTCCTCTGGTCTTAGAGCATTGGACAGTTATTTTGGTCCAAATGGTGTGGGAAACTGTGAGGAGATTCTTTGTTATGTCCCTCTTGTTAAAATAGATCCCCACTGATGGGGTCATATGTCTAGTTCAAATCCAAGTTCATCATGCCTCTTGAGCATTTTCATTCAGACATTAACTTCTTCCTTCCTATGTTGAAGACTCATGGTTTCATTTGTGTGTGTGTATATATACATATATATATATATATATATATATATATATATACATATTCACTGTTTACCACTAACTTTATAGTATATTTCTGTTATTAACAGATTAATCTTTGGCTATCCCCTAATACTCAACAGTTTGTATGTGAAAGTTATAGCCCTTAATGTGGTGAGTCTTTGGAGGATGATTAAATAAATGAGGTCATGAGAATTGGACCCTCATGGTAAAACCAAAACTCTTGTATAAAGAAATACCAGGAAGCTTGCTATCTCTCTCTTTAATACTTGAGAATTCAGAGACAGTCTCTGTGGCACTGAAGCAAGCTCTCACCAGGAATCATATAGGCTTGTCCCTTGATCTTGGATTTCCAAATATCACTTGATCACTTGAATCCCATTATTCATCGATTTGCTCGAGCGGGCGCCAGTAACATTTCCATTGGACCCTATCACGTGCCAATGTAGCCCAATGGCATCTGGTTGATTCAGGAATATGAAGAGCCTCAAACCGTTCCTTCAGGGTCTTAACAAGGAAGTCTGACCATCTTGTAGGTGGGCAGCTACGTGATCTTTTGACATCCTGTGGGATCCAGTCGGTAACAGCTCTAGTCCAGCGGTTGTCTCTAAATCGCATTACATGTCCAGCCCATCTGATTTTCGATGCCTTGGCAAACAAGACAGCGTCCCTGATTCTGGAATAGCGACGGAGGTCAGAACTCCGGATTCCTTCATTCACTTGAGTGAGACGTGATATTCCAAGCATAGCTCTTTCGATGCCTCTCTGGGAGACCCGAATAGCATTCTCATCCTGCTTTCGTAGGGCCCAGGTCTCTGAGGCATATGTTAATGCAGGGAGAACGGTGGAGTCGAAGAGATGTGCCCGAGCCGGAGGTTCTTTGTCCTTTTAGCTATTTCTTCAATGCCTTTGAAGGCATTCCATGCCGCTCTCTTCCTCCTGCGCAGCTCAGGTTTTAGGTCATTCATCATGTTGACTTCTCGACCTAGGTACACATAACTGCTGCATTCAGAGATGTTTGTTCCATTGAGAGTGAATGGGGCCTCTGGAACTAGTTCATTTCTCATGAACATAGTTTTCTTCAGATTCAGCTGTAGACCTACCTTTCCACATTCTCGGTCAAAGTCAGCCAGCATTTGTGCTTCTTGGCTAATGTTTGGTGTTATTAGAACGATGTCATCAGCGAAGCGGAGGTGGTGTAGTTGCTGACCATCTATCTTCACTCCCATTCTTTCCCATTCTAATTGTCTCATGATGTTCTCTAGGGTGGCACTGAAGAGTTTTGGTGAGATGGTATCACCCTGTCAAACCCCTCATTTGACATCAATGATCACTTCTTTGTAGAATGGTGAGATCCTGGTGGTGAATCCGTAATACAGCTCACGAAGGATCTTGATGTATTGGGTTTGAACACCCTGTTTGACTAGGGGCTTCGATGACTGCTTCAGTCTCCACAGAATCAAAGGCTTTCTGTAAATCAATGAACGTGAGACAGAGCGGCATCTTGTACTCCCTACAAACCTTCAATGAGCTTGGTTACTGTGTGGATATGGTCGATTGTGCTGAATCCTTTCCGGAAACCTGCTTGCTCGCATGGTTGTCCTTCATCTAGTGTTCTGCTAATTCTGTTCAGGATGACTCGGGTAAACAGCTTGTAGATGACAGACAACAGGCAGATGGGGCGATAGTTGCCGATGCCGTGAATGTCTCCCTTCTTGAACAGTAGAACTGTCCTGCTGGTTTTCCATTGGGAGGGCACCTTGCATTCGGACAGGTAGTGTGTGAAGAGCCGAGCTAGTGTATTGATGAGTAACGACGGCAGATTCTTCAGATGTTCGGGTCTGACTTTGTCTAGGCCTGGTGCTGTTCCCTTCTTTTACCGACGAGATGGCATGTCGGATTTCAGAAGGGAGAACGTTGGGAATGACATAACTATCCTGTGGAATTTGGTATGTGGGCAGGTGGATGTGGCTATCAAAGAGATTTGAGTAGAAGTCCTGGATAATCTTCTCCATTGCCTTTCTGGAAGATGTGATAGATCCATCAGGGCATCAGAGGGCAGTCATCTTGGTCTTATAGTTGGCGAAGGACAGGCGGGCAGTGCGAATACTTTTCCCGGCTTCTGCTGCATCTTCCAGTATTTCTGCTCTTCTGTCTTTGAGGTCTGCTTTTATCGCTTCTCTGCACTGTTTAGCAAGCTTGGACGTTAGCATTTGGTCTCCTGAGGCTCGCGCCTTGCCACGTTGGCGAATGAGCTCAAGAGTTTCTGAATACAAGCGTCCTTTTGTGTCTTTCTCTCTCTCGGCATTCTTCGCACAATCATGGAGGTGCTGAACCAGTCGGTTGTATTCTTCATCGATGTCATCAATGATGGTATCTTCCCATGTTGCCGCAATGGTGCCAAAGAGTTCCCAGTTGGTGGTCGTTCTGGGAGTTCTCTTCTTAAACATTGAAGTTTTTCTCCCTGTTGCGGGAAGTAGAATTTTGCATGAAGCAGACGGTGGTCCGATCCTGTCTGGAATTTGGGGGCGACAGCAACATCGGTCAGACAAAACCGTCGATTGAAGATGATGTGGTCAATTTCATTGTGGAACTGTCCGCCAGGAGATTCCCATGTCCAACGTTTTGCTTCAGCCTTCTGAAACTGTGAGTTCCCATGAATAGTCTTGGTGTACATGATGAACTCAGATAGTCACTCACCCTGTTCGTTCCATTCTAGGCCAAGGGTCCTGATGTGGAGTTCTTCAGCCGATCTTCTTGGTCCTATCTTGGCATTAAAATCACCGACTATGATCTTGTAGAAGGTGTGATCTTTTTTATAGAACTCCTCCAATTCCATGTAGAAGTTCTCAATTTCATCTTCTTTGTATGTGGATGTTGGTGCATAGACAATGAAGATAGAAATTGCTGGCAGTGGGCCACATCTCCTCAAGTGTAATCGTCCTATCCGGTTTGTTAGGCATTCAAATGAATCAATGTTGACAGCCATGTTCATGTTGACAAGGACACCAACGCCACCGACGCCTCTTTCATCACATGTTCCAAGGAACAATTCTTCTCAGGTGTCAAATACAGCATGATGCGACTGACGCCTCCTCGTCTCAGTCAGACCAATGATGTTGTACTTGATCTTTCTTGCTTACAGCATCAGATCCTCAATATATGCTTCCGATGCCAGTGTACATGCATTGAAAGTACAGACAGTCATTTTAGTCCTTCGTTTTGGCAGCCTAGGACAGCCGTGAAATTTTATCAGGCACTGCTTGTTTGCCTTTCTTACTGCTGCCGTATTAAGGGCTCTTTCGGGTTCAGGAAAATAAACATTTTTGTTACTGGATTTGGCATATCGAACATGCATCTGACAGCTTGCCAGGCTCTGCCATGCGGGCGCTATATTCTCATTACTTTGTGGGGCTCTCTCAGTGGGGTGGGTAGAATATTTGTGGTAATTTGGAGGTAAATTGCTCAGCTGCACAGCGGCCAGCACAAGGAAAGCTGGTTTCTGCTCTGCCGGGTGTACCTGTGTCTTAGGCTCAAGCATTCCTGGGCTTGAAATACTCTCCTCTGAAGGGTGGGTCTCTGCAGGGCGGGTCCTTGTAGGCTGGGTTTCTGACAAGCTGGGCTGGAGATTGGATTAATCTGTGGGCAGCTGCAGAGTGTGGATTGTGACACAGATCGCTGCCAGCAAGGTGTGGGGGTTTCTCTGGGCTCCTCCGAGGCTCCATCGGGATGGTGGACTCGGGTCGGAAGTTGCTCTCGTGGTCCATGGAATGCAGGGGGTTCAACGGGGAAAGCTGGTTTCTGCTCTGCCGGGTGTACCTGTGTCTTAGGCTCAAGCATTCCAAATATCAGAACTGAAAAATAACTGTTGTTAAGTCATCACATTTATGGTGTTTTGTAAGAGCATCCTAAATTGATACTTCCCTTAGCTTTGGTCTCATCTTCTTTTCAATAGAAAACAAATTAGCAGTGTCTATCTCTGTGTGCATGTTGGGGCGGGAGAGAGAAAGAGACAGGGAATGATAATATAAAGTTTTAAAACTTCTGGCAATGCTTGGAGGACCATATGGCATGCTGGGGATCAAATATAGAACAACCATATGCAAGGTAAATGCCATACCAGTGTACTGTTGTTCTAGATCCAAAACAGAATGGCGGAATGTTTATTCTCTATTGACTGTGATTGTCTGTGGAACTTGTAGGAAATTCTATAGAGAATATTGATCTTCATGCCCCCTTTCAAGTAAGTGGTGGTGACTATAGTGACAACCAAAACTGCCCTGGTAAAAATCTATTTGGTATATTAACATTTATATATGCTTTGCTTTGGTTTTCCTCTTTATGTCACAGGGCTTTTGCTAATTTTAAATGGCATTGCCTCTTCATTGGAGATTAACAAGATATGAAGCAATCCCAATATTTTAATCAGTGTTTGGGGATGATTCTTGCTGAATAGCAGAAAATGTGGATCTCCTGTAAATCCATTTTTCATTTGTTTTCTCATTTGCATCTCTAGCTTAAAGAAAATTGACTTTTTAAAAGTGTGTGATAATTAATCTCTAAAAATACTACAGTTGGTTGGTTTTACTTACGTTAAAAGTAGTCAGCTTTTCGCCCAGCCAAATGAACTCTGCCACGGGAGGGAAGAATGACAGGGAAAGACATGGCACATCCTCATGTCCATGCTTTGGAATTAGGCAGTTTGCCAGTCCAGCTGGTGGGGGGGGGAGGATAGGCTTGAGACCGTATCTCAGCAGCTCCTTTAAGTGGTCTGAAATGCCTGTGCTCCTCTGAGGCACTTGCCACTTTTTGTACAAGTGGAAAAATGGCCTGTGCAATTTGAATTCACTGCAAGGCCAGACTGATGGATGTTTCAGAAGTGTGCTGTAAAAATTAAATTATAAAGGAATAAATTTCATCTCTAGCAATATGATACTAGATGGGGAGATAAACCCCTCTAGGTATGGAACAGATAAGAATTCTGACTGAAAGGCTTCGACATGTATCTGTAAAGTCAGGTTGACCTGGCATAAAGAAGGCGAAACAAAAACTATAAATAAGAGCATGCTATTTTACAAGGGTAAGTAACCTTAGAGTTGGTGATTATCCTGGGAGTATTTGTCCTTCTTTCTAAGCATACTGGGCCAAAAGCATCTCTCTGTCTCTGTCTCTGTCTCTGTTTCTGTCTCTCTCTCTCTCTCGCTCTCTCTCTCTCTTAAGGTCACACCTGGTGGTGCTCAGGGCTTAGTCCTGGCTCTGTATTCAGTAATCACTTCTGGAAGGCCCCCTAGGGATCATATGGGGTGCAGGGATTGAGCTCTGGTCATCCATGAGCAAGACAATGCCCTATCCATTGTACTAGCTCACTGGCCCCCAAAGACATATTTCTGCTTACCTCATCTGCCTGCATTATATTAGAGCATGGAGTTTCATAGAGCCTGGATTTTCAGGTAAAGGAATGTAATATGCAGGTGACTTTGTTTGGGGCCTGAGCAGTATGAAGCTGAATTAAAGTCACCCTTTAGCATAAATCCAGAGAGAGCTTTTAAGCCTTATGGTGTAGGTAAGAGTTTTTCTGCTACTGATGAACGGCGCGCGTGGTTCATCAATAAATGCTGGACTTAGAGATGCCTACAAAAGTATGCTACCTGCACGGCAGAGCCTGGCAAGCTACCCGTGTTGTATTTGATATATATGCCAAATACCAGTAACAATTATAGACCTCATTCTGGAATGGATTGAGGCTCTTTATGTTCCTGGAGCAAGCAGATGCCTTGGGCTCTACTAGCATGAGACAGGACATATGGAGATGTTACTGAGGCCCACTCGAAGCAAATCGATGATGAACGGGAAGACAGTGATACAGTGAAAAATTCAGCGTATTTGATTAACAAACTGGAATGTACTTTGCTCTGCCAGAGAATCATCTGTCTGCCTTGGTTTTGTACTCTCACTCATGAACATATACTTCAGAGTCCTCTTTAAAGGGTTCCAAAAATCAACCAGACATGTATAAAGACCATAGTACTGTTAGTACAGTTGCTATGCCTTTGTTGCTCTCTCTCTCCTGAGCCATTTTATAACATTCTATAGGGCTTAACTGGCATGTTTATACTGAGAACATTAATTTTTTTTAAATTTATTTTTTTAAATTTTTTATTTTTACAATTACAAAGATATACAATTAAAAAGTTCATATTTGGGTTTTGGTCATACAGTGTTCCAGCACCCATCCCTGCCACCAGTGCCCATCTCCCACCACCAACGTCCCCGGTTCCCTCCCCCTCCCTCAGCCCTCCTCCATGGCAGGTTATTTCTTTCCCTTTCTCTCTCTTTTTCTTTTCCTTCCCCTCCAGACTATGGATTACAGAACATACATTAAAGGGTTTTCATGTGTATCTTTTTGCCTCTATTTAATGCTCAGTTCTAGGTTGGCATTAGTACCCTCGACAATTGTTAGCACACTGTTCCATTTTCTGTCTTACCTAGCCTCTGAATCCCACACGTTTGTGATAATTTCCACCTTTGACAAGACCTCCTTTCACTTGACCTTGGATATTGGTATCATAATATGTACATATATATTTATGTTATGCAGATAAATGCAGTCATTCTGTATCTGTCTTTCTCCTTCTGGCTAATTTCGCTGAACATAATCTTTTCCATGTCCATCCATTTATAGGCAAACTTTATAATTTCATTTTTCCTGACAGCTGCATAGTATTCCATTGTGTAGATGTACCAACGCTTCTTTATCCAGTCATCGATTCTAGGGCACTCTGGTTGCTTCCAGATTCTGGCTATTGTAAATAATGCTGCTATGAACATAAAAGCAGGGATGGTGTTTCCGCTGCGTATTTTTGGTTTCCCAGAGTAGATTCCCAGGAGTGGTATGGCTGGGTCAAATGGGAGTTCAATTTCTAGTCTTTGGAGGAATGTCCATATTGTTTTCCAGAAAGGCTGTACCAGCCGGCATTCCCACCAACAATGGATGAGTGTCCCCTTTTCCTCATATCCACGCCAACACTTGTTGTTCTTGCTCTTTTGAATATGTGCCAGTCTCTGTGGTGTAAAGTGGTATCTCATTGTTGTTTTGATTTGCATCTCTCTGTTGATTAGTGATGATGAGCATTTTTTCATGTTTTTTTTGCCATTCGAATTTCTTCCTTGCTGAAGTTTCTGTTCATTTCTTATCCCCATTTTTTTGATGGGGTTGTTTGTTTTCTTCTTGTAAAGTTCTACCAGTGCCTGATATATCCTGGATATTAACCCCTTATCAGATGGGTATTGGGTGAATATTCTTTCCCATTCTGTGGACTGTTTTTGTGTCTTAGTCATGTTTATTTTGAGGTGCAGAAGCTTTTTAGTTTCATGTAGTCCCATATGTTTTTCTTTTCTTCTGGTTGCTTTGTTAGTGATGTTTCACCTTTGAAGATGCCTTTAGCTTCAATGTCATGGAGAGTTTTTCCTATATTTTCTTCAATGTACTTTATGGATTCAAGTCTGATATTGAGATCTTAAATCCATTTTGATCAGATTTTTGTGCATGGTGTTAGACACAGGTCCAAATTCATTTTTTTACATGTCACTGCTCAGTTTTCCCAACACCACTTGTTGAAGAGGCTTTTCTTACTCCATTTTAGATTCTTTGCACATTTATGAAAGATTAAATGATCATGTGTTTGAGGTTGGGTATCAGGATACTCAATTCTATTCCATCGGTCCACAGGTCTGTTTTTATTCCAATACCATGCTGTTTTAATTACTACTGCCTTAAAATTTATATCTGCAGGGGCCAGAGAAAGTTTTACATTGAGTATAGAGGGCTTGCCTTGAATGCAGTTTACCTGGGTTCAATCTCTGCTTCCTTGGTCTGAGCCTGTCACTTTGTACTCCTGAGCACAAAATCAGGAGTAAGCCCCAAGCACCACAGAGTGTGCCTCGGCCCCTAAATTTGTGTCTCTAACCAAGAATTCTTTTTATTTAGACTTAACACATCCCAAATATTCAAAATATCCTAGTCCCAGACATTGCAGTCAATTTTTTTAAAAAAACATATGACAATGGAGGTGGGATTGTTGTTGAAATATTGTATAAACTCAGTTATAAAAAACTTTGTAAATCACAGTTCTTTTAACATTTTTATTTAATTAAAAATATAAACTTACACCTACAACTATTTCAGTAGCTCCACTTGCCCACAGTCTTTCCATGTCATTGATTCTTGCTTTTTCACACTTAGAAAGTTCCTTGACCAAGAAACTTGCCTCATCTGCTTTCCCCCTCACCCACCAAAATCAGTTACCTGTGCCTTTCCCTCCTCTAGACTCCTATAATTTTCAATATGACGCCTGCCATGTGATATTTCATTGATATGTCCTTTGCTCTCTTTCTTCCTAGTGTTTCTTGACAGAGTGACTCTTTTTGCTCAAAAAAAGCATCACTGCGAGCACAAGCTCAGGACTTTAGTTGAAAATTTCTCTGTAAAAGCTAATTGGCTAAGAAATTAGAGTGTGCTAGATTATTCTGTAGAGTTATGCAGAAGACAGTAAGTGATTAAGGAGAGGAAAGAGTAATACCCAGCCCTACGATCTGATCTGAGACATACAATCCAGGGAATATTCAACAGGACTCTGTTTATGTTTGGATAAGCTTTGCTCATCTTGAAAGGAAGGGCTGGAGTCTAGAGTAGTACTTTGGACAGAAACTGTCATCATCAAAACCTCCTTTGAGGAAATGTAATCAAAATAACCAAAGCTAAGAATATGGGTTTGGGCTGCATAAAAGTGTCTCTGGGAAAGTCAGGTTTTCCAGAGGTTTGGAGGGCAGATCATAAAATTGGATCATTTACTTTTGGGGGAGGGAACCTCTGCAAGGTCTATGCATCAGAATGATCATTCACAAGAAGAGAGGAGAAAAGCCCACAGGAAATAGATGAAAGAAACATACGGTAGGCCTTCAACCAATAGTACAAATGACAAGGGGTGAACAAGGACAGTGACAGGTGAGCGACTGTTCTGACTGGAGTGTAGCCGGAGAGTGCTTGAGGAGAGTCTGAATGTTCTCTTAGTACTGTCATTCAGGAGAGTATGCAGCTGTTGTCACATTTGCTGTCCTGGCTGGAGCTAAGCAGATAGTGTTTGTGCCTCCCGGAGACAGCAGAGACATCTCCCCCACCTTCATGGACCATCTGGAGAAGGTCAGTCTGATCTGAGGGATTTATTTTCATTAAAAGTTCAGAAAAGCTCAAGTCATTGCTAGAAAGGAAGAGATTACAGCTACTGTGATCCATTCTGCTATTCACTGCTTTTGTTGTTTTTATTATCATTTTGGCACCATTTGTGATTTTAAAGCTGAAAACAACTAGTGGATACATGTCTGATATTAGTTAATTATGAGAAGATACGTTCATCTTCGGGGATTTAATTTTGATGTTAAAATGAAAACTTCTGCAGACACTTTTTCTTACCATCTTGAACAGCTTTTGTAGAAATCAGTGACTAATTGTTATTGAGAGTATAGGTTCATCTTTCAGTCCTTATCTTCTTTCTTATATAATGTTTTAGAAAAAGTTAATTAAGCAAACAGTCATTTCAACAATTATCTAAATATTTAATTAGCATACTGAATTCTTCATCTGATAGGAAATAATAAGTGTGATTAGATTAATTAATATAGATATTCCAAGGCAAATGTTGCCTTGCTGCACCATGATATTTTTTTCAACACAGGTTTGAATTAGAGAACATCGACTCAATGTCACACATCACTGTCTCCTAACTTTAATGGAAAATATTGTTGAGAACATTAAACAAGTAAGGTTTTGTTGAGAAGTTGTAAGTACCTCCAGCTCTCAGGAGGTGAGATTAATGGAGAGGCTGATACAGGAGTACCCTTCAGCCTCATGGAGACCTTGACTCAGCATTGTGGAGAAGCACGATGCTCTACCAAGCAGAATAGGTCAGTCCTTAGGCTTTTTGGGAGACTCAGCTCCAAAAAGACTGTAGTAGGAGATGGTTCTTTGTCTAACCCAGTATTAAAAGAATAGGACTAGTCTAAAACTCGGGCATATTTTCTTATATTGACAGAGAAGTAGTATGACATAGAGGTTAAGGGAAAGAATCTAAACTCAGACTTTCTACTTTCTGATCAACGTTTCAGATTACTCATTGGCATATAAGGTGTTTAAATATATTTCTCTCATAGTTTTTCTGAATATTGAATCAGTACTGAGTAACAGCCAGTCACAATGAGGAGCAAATTAAGGTTTCTATCAGCATGGACCAAAACAGAATTGAAGACTTGTTTTCAGTATGTGTTGTTTTACTTAAATTGAAAACCAAATAATAAATAGATAAAAAGGAAGCAAAAAGAAGCAGCCAATTCCAGCACACACAGTTTTCTCTCCTTTGCCCACTGGCATCAAATTCCTTAGCAAAGGGTCTGGTCTATGTTCAAACCATTGGCAGTTAGTACATCCATTGAACACCTACTTGGTGCCAGAACCAGGAATAGGCACGAGAACACAATGATGAATAAGTCATATTGTCTTCCTCAGAAGAGCTAAAAGTCAGAAGAGGAGACAGAAAAGCTGTCAACTATCCGATAAAAGAAACAACAGAGACAGATATAGAATTTCAGTTGTAGTAGAGCAAAGGGAGACTGTTTGATTTGCCAAATTCCCATGTCTCTGCTGAATTTTGAGATGGAGCTACAAGTTGTGTTATTATGCATTTGAGTGGATAAGGGGGACAGGGTTAAAGAAAGCAAGTTTGAAAAACTGGGAAGAATAACAGCAGAAATTGTGCCCTGTTTAATTCTATTTAGTTTTTCTGATTTGGCCATGAGATTTATGGTCCTGGCATATTACCAGTTCTCAAGCTAAGTTTGGAAAGAGTTATGTGCCTAATGGAAGCATCAAATTGGAGATTTCCCTCCTATTCTGGGAACTGATATTTTGATGCACTGCAGCATGCAAACTAGCATTTATAGACCATTGGCTTCTTTCCAAAGATGGTGTCTAGACTTGGTGTGTCAATGTACTGCTGAGATGAACTTCTGGCCAAACCAAATAAAACTATTTGCATATTAATTCTAAAATTTTAGTTTCTCAGAGTTTCATTCTTTGGGAGAGAAATGGGCTGGGAAAAATTTAGACAATATATGGATCTCAAAATATAACAGTCTTCTTTGTAGGGCAGAGGCTGGAGGATGGGAGAAACAATTCTCAGTCACCTTTTTCTGTTTCTTCTGCCCTTTGTCACTTGCCTGTCTTTCAACATGCTATCACAGCAAGAAATGGATTTTTTAAAAAAATCGGTTTCCAATTCATTAAAATTAAATGTGTCACATCTTCAAGTGAAAATACAATTTTCAGATGGAAAATGAAAACACTTTTCCCTCCTATTTTGCTATTACTGTCCCTGCAGTCTCACAGTTGACAGTTTTAACTTTAAAAGGCTGATTCACACGGATATGCACAGAATTCATATTGTGTTCATTAGAAATGGAGGGGTGCACGTTCTTTCTCTGGGGAGGCAGGCAATGTGAGGGAGTGCAAAGCCTAAAACCACATTTTCCCTATGTTCCTGTCTGGCTAAAGAAGGAATCATTTAAGTTAAATCAACTGGTACCAACATGTCCACAGGCTGTTTACCCAAAGCTGTTAAATAGAAATTGATGTGTATTATTTCTAGGCTGGTTTTATTCTTATCTCTGCTTCTACCTACTCCTAGCAAAAGGTAAAATATGGAAGTATCCATTTTCCTCCCCAGTTTACTCTCTCTTTTTGGATTCTAGTTTTAATGATGCCATCTTCTTATCTTGTGAGAAATATGGGAGTTATCCCACACTTCTTTGCCTTTAACTTCTTCACTTAATCAGTAACTATTCTTACTTTCTATTTAGCAATTCGCTCACACCTCTTTTCTTGTTCTAAATATTTTTGTATAGGTATATATATGCTCTTGGTTGCAAAAGCACATTTTTACATCATATCATATCTCAATATATCGTTCATTTAGATTTTTCAGAATGCTATCATTGGTTTTCCTGCTGTGATCACATACTAACAAGTGACTTAGAAACTAAATTATGTTTTGTACTTTAATGGACCAAAGAACTCATTTGGCTTCTTAATATGACACAGTCTTTCTGTCATTCCGTCTCACCCACCCTCCCCTCTGTTTTCCCTAGTCCCTCATGTATGTAATCACTTGTATCACTTGTCTCCCATTGTTCATTTGCTCGAGCAGGCACCAGTAACATCTCCATACGTCCTATCGCATTCTAGTGTAGTCCAAGGGCATCTGTTTGCTACAGGAACACGAAAAGCCTCAAACCATTCCTTCAGGTCATGGGAATGAAGTCTATACTTATCACTGGTTTTTGGCATATCAAATATGACACGGGTAGCTTGCCAGACTCTGCCACGTGGTGGCGTGGTTCCTCATGTATGCATCAGGAATAATTAATAGAAATTCATCAAATAACTTTTGTGGTTTCTTTCCTGTCCTTGTATTCATTCTTCCTGCTACGTAATGTCCCTTTTTTCTTTTAAATCCCTCTCAAATCTTTTTCACGCATTTCTATTAATTCTTCCTTTAGTCACTATATCAGTCACCTTTGAGCAGGAAAGAGCTCATTCAAAGTGGGAAACCTGAAAAAAAGTTAAACAAAGAGAAATTTAAAAAGATTAGAGTTGGAAGAATCACCTGCAACAGAGTAGTAAGACTAAGTACCTTGAGGTTAAAACAGAGACAACCACCTTCCCCCTCCCTGTGTGAGGAGGCTATTACCTGAACACAGAGACAAACTGGATAGCACCAACAATGCAGTCAGACCACAGGCATCTTCCTACACATATCCTTTTGAGGAAATGGGTCTAAGGGAATAAAAGTTCTCACTTTACCCTCCCTCTGTGATCTCCTGCCGCTCACCATTGACCGAAGCCAATAGGAACAGAACAGGAGAGGCAGAGTTGAGAATGATGACATGGATAACATTGATGAATAAAGGGTGTTGCAGGAAGCCTAAAAGCCTCTGCATCTGCCCTGGAAGGAACCTAGATGGAAATTTTTCTTTTTCTTGTTCAGTTTCTTTCCCAGATGCTATTCCGTAGCATGACTCTGGGAGTAAATTTTTTATTTTTTGTGATGTCTACAGTTTGTTGAGTTAGAATTTTGTATGTTTCAGACTCATTTTTTTGTCCACCATTGCCATTAAATTCAACATATTAATTGGGCACTAGGGATTGTCATTTGTGAGGAGACTGCATATTTTAGTAGTGTCTATGGAAATAAGCTTTATTCCCACACTTGGAATAGAAAATAGATGAGAAAGTGAGGAAGTAACTCAGGAGAAAGGGAAGTATGTAATAAATCACTGGTCTGGGTGTTTTAGCCAATGTGCTCTTCTGTCGGGGAACGCCGCCGGGGCCCCCAACAGTGTCAGGACAGAGGTCGCCTTCTACCTCCGAGGATGCGGGGTAGAACAGATGAAAACTCACGAGTCCGGTGCAGTTCCAAAAATGGCTTTTAATAGTACAAAAGCTCTTCCACAGCACTCCAATATAATGAACAAACTCTAGCTCTAGTCTGAACTTAGACCATACAAAAGAGCCTAAGTCTCCCACCAAAGAGAGAGGATCTCACCCGAGCTGAGTCCTACCCAGAAGATGGAGAAAAAGGCCAAAGTGCAAAAAAGCCAAAAGCCAAAAGCCGAAAGCCGCAGGGAGCCAAAAAGCTGAAAGCTAAAAGGCCAAAAAGGTAAAAGGTGAAGGGGCCCCAAGTCAGTCCCTTATATATACCAAAGTAATCCAACCGGGAGGGTCATGTTAACAAAGAACTCTAAACAGAGTGTGAGTGCCACACCCTATTGCAGGTATAAACAAAGGTTATGCCAAGGTCTAATCCTTTCTACCAAGATTATCTCTTATGTAAATCACTGGAGAGAGGGGCTGGTATAAAGTAATACACCTTAACTTCATGAGCTTCATGTAATCTAGATGGTACCCACAAGGTCCTTATTATTATCTGCACCAGGGTGATTCTGAGTATCTTGTTCTCCTGTACTGAAAGGGTCACACTCGCCTGCTTAGAGCAAACTAGTATGATCCTTCCTATAGTCTTCCTATAGTCTCAGCGTAGCCAGGGTGGTAGTCTCCTGGTAAATTCTAACTGTCCCACACTGGGTGCAGTGGGTATAAAGAGGAGCTGTGCCCAATCTAGAAAACATAGAAGTCTTAGTAGATGTATAAGTCAGAAGTTATTCAATCAAGATGACTTCTGTAACTGCCACACCCTCTAGCAGTGTTTACATAGAAGAGAGGTGTCATTAGAATGAACCTTGACTTAAATAGATTAAGCTGGGAGTGAGCAAAACAACAAAACTCCCAGAATAGGTAAACCTGTCCTCCAACACTCTTCTTGTTATGGGCTTTCTATTTTTTTTCTTATAGGAACCCTTTATTATGTATCATGATTACCTCTTTATCATTGTTTCTGTTTATTATATTTTTTTATCATTTTCTCTTCAGGGTATACCCATGAAGACAGGAACTTTGTTCTTGACATAACTCCAGCCCTTAGTAGAGTATCAGATTTTTAACAGGTACTTAGCAATTTTTCAAAATAGTGTATTTGTATTGTCTGAATAACATCTTTGTATACTTTCACTTGTTCCATAAATGGATTAAATGTAGAGAGTTCTCGGTGTCATGTGGCTGTGGAAAGAAATATTTAAAAATATTCTTTTAGCGAGAGGTAATTGTACAAGCTTTCCCCCCTATACTGTATAAGAAGACCCAGACAGATGAGCTATAGTGATGACGTAATCTACCTGTATTCTGGTTCGAAGGCTCTTGTGGTCTGAAAATACCTCTGCTTACAACTTGGGTCAATCGTTATCAGTCTCTCCCTGAGCCATGGACTTCTTCATTCCATTGTTTTATTAGCTAGAATAAAATGTAAGCTCCAGATACAGACAGCCATGCTTTGAAATGGTGAATAAGAAATAAGAAATTTTCTATAACATTTCTCTGTGTAAGGTGCCCATAAAAAGACAGCAATTTTAAAGAGAGGGGGCCTGATGAGCAGCCCTCAGATCTGAGGAGAACTGTTGTAGTAGAGCAGATCAGGTTGCAATGCTTCAAACATAGATCTGAAGAGCAGAAGACAGGAACGTGAAGGGAAAAGTCTGCAAATACTTCACATTTTACCTGGGGAAGGTGTAAGAATAACCAGGACTCCTGCATCTACCTTTTATATCACTGATCCTACAAATACATGCTCAGCCTTGAATAAGCCCAGGTGGGAAATGGAAGCAAAAGAAACCCTATTGAACAAAATGGTCTCAACACGTTTCTGAGTCCTTGTGAGCATCTGTTAAGTATCTGTAACACAACTTTATTTGATAGTGGTTCACACACACAGACAACACACACACACACACACACACACACACACACGGCATGTAAGATCCCATCTTGCCCCCTAAGTATAGCTTGAAGGCTTCCTAACGTAATATGAAACCTAACACTTCTTTGACCTGTATTTAAAACATATCAATCTTTGTTCAATCAATAACATAGGCCATCTGCCTTCCAGACTCTTGTCAGAGAAAATGACCTCAAATTATCACTTGTCTGGCCTTTGTCAGAATCCAGTCTGAAAGAAAGGATAGTTAGCAAGGATAATCTCAGGGAATAACATTTAAGCTATTCCCCGCCACCCCGCCCCGAAACATGTATTTTTCCACCAAAATCATTTTACCTGCTAGCACACCAAGGGAAATAGGGAAAGAGAATCCAAACCCCTCTAGTCTAGTCCTCATTTGATACAATTTTAGTACCTGAAGCACCCGTCAGTGGCCCTACTGCCTCTGAGTTTTGAAAGACACAGATCTAATGTCAGATTTGTTCTCTCTCCCTGAGTTCTTTTTGTCCACATTGATTGGGGAGCTCCAACCTAGACTCATTGGTTTAGCAGTTTAGCACATGCAAAATGGCCTTTTTAAAATCATGCCTTTCATTGACCCTGGGGGCAAGAGTAGAATTTTTTCTATATATATATATATATATATATATATATATATATATATATATACATATATATATATATATATATTGCTTTTTGGGTCTACCCAGTGATGCTCAGGGGTAAGTCCTGGCTCTGCACTCAGGAACTACTCCTGGCAGTGCTTGGGACCATATGGGATGCCGGGATCGAACCCAGGTCTGCAGCATGCAAGGCAAACGCCCTACCTGCTGGACTATCACTCTGGCCCCTATATATATTTTTTATTAGTGTATTTATTTGTTTGATTTTGGTGTCACAAACAGCAGTGCTCAGGCATAATTTCTGACATTGCTTGAAGCATCATGCGATGCTGGGGATCTAACCCAGATCTCCAGCATGCAAAGTATGTGCACAGTTCACCCTTTATGTGTTTTTTTTAATTAAGAGAAAAAAATTATGAAGACAGTGTTTTCCTATAGTAGTAAAAATAGAAGAAACGGAAGATGTGATGAAAGCAGCAGCTTAGGAAGAGAGATGTGACAGTAAACAGAGTGAGATAAAGATGTTAGAATCTGCTTCTAACACCCATTCAGTGAAATATTGTCAGTGGAATAGCAGAGACAATAGTAGAACAGAACCAAGTTGTAGAAACAAAATGACAGAAAATGTTGTGAGGAAATCTTGAAGAATTTGATCAATAGTGTTTGTTTGAGGAAGGGGTGGGAGAGTCACTATCAGAGCTAAGAGCCACAATTGGGGATATGAACATACTCCTTGTGTCAGGAGGGCCGTGGAAGAGGATGCGAATGAAGGGTGCACTTGCAAGGGATAATACCAAACATGGATGGCAATGCCCTGTTTCTAATGTATGTTGCTAAAACCATCAGATGAGAAGATTCCTAGCTATGTCTGAAAATCTGCTTTGAATAATGCAGTTTAACCAGATTGTACTGATTCAGCAAACACAATTACCTATTAAATTCATATGCTTTGTGAATGATAAATTTATCTCTAGAATTTCACATCTATTTACTGTTTAGCTGCTCCAAGTACTGTGGAAGCAGAGTAAAACTTAGCTTGTCTTGTTTCTTGAAAAGAGATGCAACTAATATTGTAATTGTAAGTAATGGTAGAATCAAGACTAGCAGCCAGGCTTTGAACTCACAGCTCTGCTCTTATTTTCCTTCATCACACAAGCTCACTCAGTGGGGGTCAGTGTCTCTCTGTCTAGTGGGATACAAAAGGAACAGAATTAGAGTCATTTTGAGTTTTGATCTCTTTGGAAGTCAGCACATCACCTTGGCAAACTTTTCTCAATTGGATATTGATATTGGCCACTTGTATAAAATGGTTATGTTCCGTTTTTCTAATGTTTCAATTATATTCATTTAGTTGGTATCTGGTCTTTCCTTTTCCATATTTTATCCACATTAGCACCAGATCATGCATCTTAGCTCTCATTTAATATGTACAGGCAGGTGTGGTCTGCATGTAGATGTCTTTGAGGGTGACATCCTTGAAGTGTCCTGTCCTCCCACTCTGGATTACTTTGCTGGTCCTGTGGCCTGTCTCTGTCTGGTTCTTGTCAATGCTCCAAAGGAGATGGTCTATATATTTTGTGTAAATATGACCTTTGGAATTTTTAATTGCTCTATTTTACTAATATAGAATAATTGCTCTTTCTTGTGAAGCAGTGTGTGATTAAATACTGAAATACACACACGTATATAATCTATGTAATTCTATATAGTATATAGAATATATAGTACATATTTTGAATATATGAGTCTGTATTCGCAATATATACTGCATAGTATATGAATATATGTTCCTATCTATATGCTTGTAAGTCATTCAGTTTATTTGTCCATCCATACATCCATCCATTAATCTATCAGAAGGTATTTAAGTATTTGACCTTGAACATGATATATCTCTGGGTAGAAAATGGTCCATATAATTTCTTTTGTTTCCTGAAAGGGTATTTACTTAATTTGAAAGGAATTTATTAACTTAAATTGAAAGGCATTTACTTAAAAGCACTGAATTTTTAGCTATAAAAGTGACCTTTAAAGACCCTGGAGTCTAAAACCTCATTTTATATTTGATGTAAAAGTAATGGAATTGGTTTAGCCTTACCCAAACCACTATGACTCAACAGGGATTGAAACCTAGATATTTTCTAATACTAATTCAATTTCTCTCCTACCTACACTTTTGTTTTCAAATAACATATTTTGGGAGAGAAATTAAAATTAGAGTGTAACTCAATTATCCCTCTAACATTTTATTGTGGTGTTACTATAAATGATCACATTGGCCCTGAAATCTCTTGAGACCTGGACAGTGCATCCACATACATGTAGAAGGGAGGTAGAAAGTTAAGATAAGAAGAAAACGTTTTAAGGTTGTAAGCAGGAAAAACAGGCTTAGCTCTACCAGTAATCAGAGACATCGATTTTTCCAGCTTTTTGTGCAGAATGTTGCATCACCTTCTCTCTCACCTTTCTGTTCCTTGTTGTCCAGCACATCCAAGCTCAGTAGTGCTGTGAAGACACACATTGCTCTATTGCATAAGAAGCTGTAATTGCTGAGAGTCCATAGGTCTCAATATCTGAAACTGTCCTTTTTGTTGTTGTTTTACCAGGCCTAGAGATTCTGGTACTATATAGTTAGTAATAATACACTGTACTATTTTGCAACAGTACAGTGTATGCCGTTTTGCTCAGACACCTAATCTGATACAATGGTAAGGTAGAATTACTGAATCAAAAAACAAATTGACCGAAACTGAATGTTTGGCCTTAGTCTGAAATGTATGTGCTGAAATGTAAAAAATGTAATGCATTCAGAATCCAGAACTGACACTTGGCCTGTACAGTGCTGATGAAGTAGGAAAGCAAACATACATCAATGTGGGCAGAAA
Source organism: Cryptotis parvus (assembly GCA_021461705.1). Lineage (NCBI taxonomy): Eukaryota > Metazoa > Chordata > Mammalia > Eulipotyphla > Soricidae > Cryptotis > Cryptotis parvus. The sequence continues at coordinate 73,144 of JAJIBD010000632.1, read as the reverse complement.
TTTTCAAGAGAATTTCTTCTGAATGAGCTAGTAAGTAGGAATTTTCTGTCAGAGAGAGAGAGAGAGAGAGAGAGAGAGAGAGAGAGAGAGAGAGAAGAATAATAAGAAGAGAATTCTGCAGTAGATCTGGACCAGTAAGGTGCTGTTGTGTGCCTTTGGGAAGAAGCAGTTGAGGGTGGGCCATTTGTCATTGTTTTCATATGATCTGTGGCAATTTAGATCATTTGAATCTTTTGTCTTGATAGCCTGGTTTTCAGTGAACTTGTGATTACATAGATTCATCAGTTCATCTAAATGAGGTAGAAACCAGTAAAAGCCTCTTATTTTTCATTATTTTTATGTACAAAGCAGGTCTTCTCTTTATTCTTGCCTTGTGGACCTCGGCTAGAACACCCAGGTTTACTGAAAGCACTCATAAATGGAGTCTAGTCTCCGTCACCAAGTATTCACAGGACCATTTCTGTCTCTAATTACTAATCATGTATAATTCACTTATTTAATCTTTTCTCAACTTTATGCAATGCTTTTAGATTTATAGAGTTATTTTTTCTATCCTTTTAATTCACTCAGTGTGTATTTCTTTAAAGTGGTAAAATATCTAACTGTCCTATTTCTTATCAAGCCTTCACCCATTAAATTTTATTTAATTAATGAATTAATTTTTGTATGGGTGCCACAGCCAGATGTGATCAGACTTACTCCTGTTTCTGTGCTCAGGGATCCTTCCTTAAGGGTCTTGAAAGACCATATGTAGTGGTCAGGGATCCAGTTAGGGTTGTTCATGTGTAAGACATATGTCTTCACTCATATAATATCTCTCTGGCCCTCTTTCACTAATTTTTAGCTTCCATTCCTAATTTCTCACCTTATTCATTTTTAAATGGCAAATTTAGAGTCTATATTATTTTTTCAACTAATGGTCTATATGTATAACTGAATATAATTCAGTTTCCAATGTCAGTCTATTAGGAAAAGTAGACATGTATACAAATATAGCTAGAGTGGAAAGTACAAAAAAAAACATGCAAAATAGGTTGTTAAGATAAACAGCAAAAAGTTGTTAAGATGAACTGTCTAGAGAGGGAAGTCAGAGGAAGCGTGAAGGAGAGGTAATTTCTTGAAGAAATGTTTGCAACTAAAGCTGTATTCTTGATCTTATAATTATTGCAGTGATATGAAATCTTAGTTCTAATTTTAAGATGTTCCTACATTTTAAATCTCAATATTCTGGTGTTTTTGAACCTTTGGCCTTTCAGCAAGAATTACACTTAACATAATTGTGCATGCATACACATACACATTTATTCACAGAAACTTTTAACTTTACATTTTTTATTCAGTTCTCATCAGTCCTGTTCTGCTCTTTTAGTAAATTCAAAATGAATATTCTCCACATGGGGGTATTATGATATAACATTTATATTTTTAACAAATTATCTGTGTCATTCCTTATTTTTCTAGCCTACTGGTCTAGGGAAAAGTGGAAACTAAGAGCATTGGAATGGACCCGGGTGCATAGATAAGTCAGTGCATCTCCAAGTTCACCCATAGAGAAAAGCTGCTCTAGTTGACGTGTTTCTACATCAGGGTGCTTATTTGTTGACTTATAGAGACTGGCACGAGGAAGAAAATCAGTGCCACAATATCTTGAAAGATGGGGCCCGTCTCTATCTGTATGCATGACTGGAAATAGAATTCTTTGGAAAATGTGGGAGAGAGATGGTTACTGTTGGGCTAATGCTTCATAGCATCCACCATACTGGTTTCAATGTTTTTAAGTTTCAGTGTTGAAAGGTAGCTGAAAGTCAGAGAGGAAGTGATACGCAATCCTAGGGCTCTGAAATGGGACATTTTTGCCTGTATTAGACAGTTAAAATGCTTACAAATTAATATATTGGTAATCAGCCAAAGTATTGGTTATATATTGGCAATCTATTAGCATTTGACAATATATTACAGAACATCTACCAACATATTGTATTACCTCTGACAACCAGATATTTTTTTCTCTATGAAGGTATTATTCCCTGAATAATAAAGAATCAGAAATTTCTGTTAGATTGTCTTTTTAAATCACTGTCTTCCCGTTCATCATCGATTTGCTCGAGCGGGCCCCAGTAACATCTCCATATGTCCTGTCTCACGCTAGTAGAGCCCAAGGGCATCTGCTTGCTCCAGGAACATAAAGAGCCTCAATCCATTCTGGATTGAGGTCTATAATTGTTACTGGTATTTGGCATATCAAATATGACACGGGTAGCTTGCCAGGCTCTGCCATACAGGTAGCATACTCTTGTAGTCATCTCTAAGTCCAGCATTTATTGATGAACTGCGTGGCTGCTTGCAGCAGCGCGAGCCTGGCTGTGATAGGCTGGTCTGCTGGGTGGAGTTCTGAGGAGAGAGAAGTCCGGATGTGGAAAATGGAGGCCCTCATGGAGTGGGGGTCGTCTGGCTCATTGCAAGGCTCTGCTGGGGTGGCAGGCCAGGGCTAAAACCTGTCATCCCTCTTGGGTGCCTCGTGTGCGGCTGGGCACAGGGAGAGCAAGTAGCAGCTCTGCCCCATGTCTGTTCTTATTCTTTTTTAAATAAGAACACAAATACCAAAGGGCAAGAACTACAACAAAGGAATTATTATAAAGTAGTACATAACTTCATGGAATAGTCAAAGTAAGGATAAAAATCACTTCACTTTTATCACTTGTCTTCCCATTGTTCATTGATTTGCTCACGTGGGCACCAGTAACCAGTAACGTCTCCATTTGTCCCTGTTGAGTGCTAGTGTAGCCCAAGGGCATCTTCTTGCTCCAGGAACACAAAGAGCCTCAAACCATTATTAAGGTCATGGGAACGAGGTCTATTATCGTTACTGTTTTTAAATTCTTCTGCTATAATTCCCAAATTTTTCATTGCAGCATATCTTGCAGTATCATACTGATTGTACCTCCATAATCTCCTAGAAATTCTTCTGCCATAATTCCCAAAATTTTCATTCCAACATATCTTGTGGTATCATACTGCTTGATTCTTCCACATGTTGCTTTTTCTAAAAGTATTTTATCCTTACACAACAGAGCCTGGCAAGTTACCCATGTTGTGTTTGATATGCCCAAAACAGTAACAATAATAGACCTTTTTCTCACGACCTGAAGGAATGTGGGAAGCAGCCCATGGAGCTGACCTCCCAGTAAGGGTCTCAGCCAGCCCCTGGCTGAGTCCAACATTGCTCTGAGGGTTCGCTCACACTTGCGGGGAGGGGCCGTGCTGGCCGGACTTGGAGGCGGAGATTTGGGCTCCTCTGCCCTTTCCTCCAACACGATGCCAACTACCCCAGAAGAGTGACCCACGCCAGACCCACAGCTCCTTTGGTGCACGGCTTCTCTGTGACTGGGTGACAATCTTAGAAATAGATTTTAGGATCAGGTTCTTCCCAGAATCTTTCATATTTATACACTGTATACAGTTCTAGGCAGGTTCTAGCTGATAGCTGTCATCCTAGTAAGCCTAGCAAGAAGCCAGAGCATACCACACATCATGAGTTCAGTCATTCACAACATCCAGAGTCCACAGTTTCTCAGAGCTCCACCCAAGAGAAAACCTGATCCTTCTCCTTTAAGTTTCATCGGTAAATGCTCGAGATGAGAGCCTTCTAGTAAGAGTAAACCACCTACATGGCAGAGCCTGGCAAGATACCCATGTTTTTTTATTTGATATGCCAAAAATCAGTCACAATTATGGACCTCATTCCCATGACCTGAAGGAATGGTTTGAGGCTCTTCCTGTCCCTGGAGCAAGCAGATGCCCTTGGGCTACACTTGCTTGTGGCAGGATGTATGGAGATGATACTGGTGCCCACATGAGCAAATCAATGAACAATGGGAAGACAAGTGATACAAGTGATACAAGTGATGGAGGTACTTTATAAACTTCAGTAAGGACAACTTAGACTTTGTTGTATAGTAAAAGAGATTTCATTTAGGGTGTTAGAAAGTAAACAGATGTAGTTATTCATTGATTCTTATGTGAAAATCACCACATCTGCGCCAGACAAGAAAGAGGTACAAAGAAGAAAATTGAAGAAATGGGAAGAAAAGTATTTGCAAATGATATACACAACAAAGACCCAATCATTAATAAAGAAACTCTCTAACTGTCAAATTATAAAATCAGTATAGTCAGTCAGGAGAGAGTACAGTGGGCAAAGGACTTGTCTTGCAAGTCACTAACCCAGACACAATCCCTGTCATGGTGTCATGCCTGCAGTACCAACAGGGTGATCCCTGAACACAGAACCGGTTGTAAGCTCTGAATCCATCCAAGTAATATATATGCATATACATAGTGAGATATATTACGTAGTGAGATATATATATATCTCACTACATATATATGTATATACACACAGACATATATATGTGTGTGTGTATATATATATATATATATATATATATATATATAAAGGACAAAGATATGCAGATGCTACATAGGTTTATGATAAGATTTCCCACATCATTGGCTATCAGGTTAGTGAAAATTTCAACCACAACAGTATATTTCTACATATAGGTATCTAAGTTGTTTTTTTTTTTTTTTAATATAGTGAAATAGAAAATCTTAGGAAGGAGAAAAACAGGCTTTCTCAAACTGGTAGATGTATCATTCTACAAAGATACATCTACTTTGGGAAGTAATTTGGCAGTTTCTTTTGAAACTGACATTTGACCCAGCAAATGCACTTTTAAGCACTTGTTTAAAAGCATGAAAACTTATTTTCATCAGAAAAGCTATACTCAAATGTCCATAGGAATTTTATCTGCAATCAACTAAAAGATGAAATAACTCAATGACTTTCCAGGGGTGATTGGCTTAATTATGATACATCCATACTATAGAGCACTGTTCAACAATAAAAAAGGACCAAAATATTGATACCTGAGCAATTTAGATGAATCTCAAGGGAATAATGCCTTATGAAGTAAGCGCTCATTTGAAATGATTGTATGCTGTCTGTTTTTTTGTAAAAATTCATGTAATGGTCTTAAAATGACAAAACTGTAAAAACAAGAGAGATTAGTCATCGTGTATTAAGGAAGGGGAGGGAGAAAAGTGGGTGGTTATGAAAGAACAACAGGAGAGATCCTAACAGAGATGAGTTTCAACTTTAAATGTAACTGCTCTCGACTATCAATGTCAGTCTTCTGGTTGCCAAATTCTGTTATATTTTTAACATGTTGCCATCAAGAAAAATTAGACAATGACTGACAAAGTCTATTACTTATTGCAAGACCATGCACATTTTTAGCAATCTTAAAAAAATTAAATATTAAACAAAACCACGCAATGCTCTTTAAAAATATCGATGCTCAATTTCCTAATACATCTTACCATTTAGATGCAGGTTTAATTAATCTTGAGTAGGACCTATCCAACTCTTTTTTTTAAATTTCTCGTGAGACTGTTGTGTGGTTAGGGTCCAATCAAGGCTATTGGGATGCTGCCTTATCTGGACATACATTTAGGTCCTTTCGTCCTCAATTTTGATGAACTTTCCTAGTACAACTATGCTCTTTGAGTCCCCGTAAAGCACCTTTCTCTCAGAGAAGTAGTTGTCCTACTGTAGGGTAATGGGGTTGATGCTGCTGCTAGTCCCAAGTTCCATGGTAGCAGTGAAATCACTCATGTGACTGTACCTCTGTGCCTATTTAGGTAAACCTGCAAAGCGAAAATGTACAATTTGTTCAACTATTTTCATTTTTATCAACAACAAATCTGAGAGTGGGCAAAGGATAAGCAATCATGCTGCCTTCAGTCTTCCTGCACAAATCACTGCTATGCATTCTGAACATATGTTTGGCAACAGTTATGAGTTGAACATATGTTGTTGTAGGAAATTATTTAAATCTTCCTCGAAATCCAAAGGAATCTTATGTGAATATGAAGAGGGCAACTTCGTACTTTGAGCATCCGGCGGTGGTGTCACAAAATTCTAGCTTCCCCCAATCCTCCTCTTTCCCACCCCAACTAACAATTATATTGAATCGTAGGGTTTCTGTATGTATCGTGGTTATATTTGTTGGCCTAGGACTATTATAAGAAACCACTCTACTGAAGTGATTGTCTATTACTTTTAATTGTTAGTAATTTGTTTTTTACTAGGATTTCAATTTTATTATAGAAAGAGAACTGTATAGCTGTGAGGGAGAGACTGAAGTAGTAATAGGGTACTGACTGGATCCAAGAACAGCACAGTAATCATTGTTGGGTGTTTGCCATAGTCTAGGGAGTCTCAGAGATAGTCACAGAGATAAATAGCATCTGGGGTGCTAAGGAATGCTAATAATTTGGGAAAATATATATTTATCAAAATTAGAATCTTTCCTGATCATAATATAGGTTTTTGTGAAACATTGAGTTGATGTTTCTGCATAACATATCCACTCATTAAGACTGTTTCATTTGTCTCAAATGCACATTCCCAGGGCTAGAGAGATAGCACAGTGGGTAGAGTGCAAGGCAAATGCCCTACCTACTGGACTATTGCTCGGCCCCAATGTCAAGGGCTTTGAACGGTTGCTTGTGGATGTGTGTGGGCTGAAGCAAAGCAAGGTGTGCTCAGGGCTTTTTTCATGCTGTAGAAGATCAATACTTGATATTTGGTGCTGAAGAAGGGATTTATACCTTGAATCTTAATGAACTTCATGAAACGTCAATGGAACAGGCATTTTGTTTTGTTTTCCTCTTTCTTTCATGTTCTTAAGTTTTTATTTGCTAAACAGAGGTAGTAATAAATGCTGGAGATCAGAGATGACTACAAGAGTATATGCCACCCACAGGGCAGAGCCTGGCAAGCTACCCATGTTGTAATTGATATGCCAAATACCAGTAACAATTATTGACCGCATTCCCATGACCTGATGGAATGGTTTGAGGCTCTTTATGTTCCTGGAGCAAGCAGATGCCTTTGGGCTCTACTCGCATGAGACAGGACGTATGGAGATGTTACTGGTGCCCGCTCAAGCAATCGATGATGAACGGAAGACAGTGATTGAGTTGATGACTTTTCCCTTCTATTTTAAAGTTTTAGCTCTCGGATTGGGGAAATATCTCAAGTGGTAAAGAACAGGCTTTGCATGAATTGGACCTTTGACACTTGCATGTCACCACTTCCTGCATGCACCACCTGAGTGTGCCCTGGTCACCTTATTAGGTAGGCAGCTAGTCGCCCAGTGTTTCCCTATACAAAAGAGAAAAAAAAATTATAGCATTATCAGGACTTTTTATTTTTAAGGTTTTCTCTTTTTAAAGTTTTAAATATACTAATTCTGGTAGATCTCAAGAATATCTGTTACCACCTATGTATCAGGCACTTGCCTTTCCCATCCTTCCCTCCCCTTCAGAGAAATTTCCATTCATACTCTTTCTTTGTAGCATGAGCAGTGAACAGATCTTTCACCTCCTGTCCACAGCTCATTCTGTCAAGTGAAGTTACTCCATCCCATTCTGTCTTCTTTGTGATTTTACTTCATCCATTTCCTCCTCTCAACATCAACTACAACTTTAACCTTTTGTGCCCTTCTGCAAGAAAACAAGCCCAACGTTCCTTTTCTAAATGGAAACCTTGGACCTCTCTAATGCTTTCTCTTCATTTCTCTTTTCATTTCACCAACATTTCTTGAAAGGATTGTTTTAAACTCACTATCCTCACTTCCGAATCTCACATATTTCCAACCTATTGTAGATAGGTTCTTTCTCCCTGAATCTGCCCACACTAATGCTTCTGCTTGTATGGTGTTTTTTTGAGGGTCTGCTCTGTTAAACTCTCTCTTAACCTGCCAGTTGGATTGAATGCCCTTTCCCTGACCTTCCTAGGCATACATCTTTCAGAGAGCTTACTATATATGAAACCTTTCAAAAAGCTCTAATTCTCTCGAAATCATCTCTGGATGTTTAACCTATAGATAGTGTCGTTGCTACTCAGTGTTTGTTTAGTGAACGACTCAGTAAAGACATGAATGTAAATCCCCAAGTTTGATCTATAGACTCCTTTTTTCATGTGTAGTCCTAAAATATACTGCAAACTATGTCTTGAATGCCTGGATATTTTGACAGAATTTAAAATTTAACTCGTACAATATTAGGCTCATTTAAAATTAATTTATTATTACTTTCAGCAGTGCCAATATTATTATTTTAAACTAAGCTTTATCATTATCCACTAAAATCTAACTTGTGCTGAATCTTTGTAATTAATGCCATAATCAATTTATTAGCCAAGAAAACAGCTTTTTTTTGGCTCTTCTTTTTCGCCATATTATATTTGGTCGAATCTGTTACTTAGACACATCAATTTCTGTGGCTGCTTAAAAACCATATCCTATTCTCTGTTCTCACTACTATGAAAATAATTCATCTCAGGCCATGTATCAGTGGGAGTGGGTCCTATAAAAACACATACTCTTGCATATTAACAATTTCAATTATTCCATTAAAAATAGTCATTTGTGTCCCTTATGCAGATTATTTCACTTCTTGGCAAAACTCATTTTAGAGCTCAAATCAGATTCATTTATTCAATGTATATTTACTGAGTATCCACAAACTCCAGAATCTTTAAAGATTCTAAGGGCATTAACAAAAGATGATAAACTCTTTGCCCTTTTGGAGTTAACAGCCTATAAAAATAGGATCATGTTAGTTCCCTAATTATTACCTTTCACCAGTTTCCAATTGTCTGCATAGTAAAATAAAATAAAGAAATCTTAAAATATCACACAGAGTCTTCACTATCAATTGAGGTAGCTCTAAATCCAGATCACATGACTTCTTGTTAAGATGTGCCTTTGGTATTCTTATGAGATTTTGCTCATACAGCCCTTAAAGTTGCATCTTCAAGTTGATTTTAAATAATTCATTTTTTGTTACAGTCTTTTTTATGGGTCACACCCAGAAGTGATCAGGAGTTATTACTCCTGACTGCACTCAGGAATTTCTTCTGGTGGTGCTTGGGGGGGCCTCTGGGATACTGGGGATCAAACACACATAGGCTGTGTGCAAGGCAAATGCCCTACCATCTCTACTCTCTGGCCCAGATTTTAAATAATTCTAATATAGGTAGATCATGGGCAACAGTTTGAGAAATTCTTATCCATTGTTTAGTTCTCCAGTTTTACCTCCTGCCACTTTCCCCTGTTCATCTAATGTTTTACCAGCATAAGGTATTTTAGTTCCTAAATTATAAAATGATGTTTCTGGTCTTCATACACACTGATGCTAATTGATTTGGTCTGGCTTTCAGTTGCTTTCATAATAAAAAAATCACATAACATCAGTTGCTTTCATAACAAAAAAATCACAGTGATGGAGTACAACAAGAGTTTTCTTTTACTCAAGTTCCCTTGTAGCAATTCCAAATTTATAGACATTCCTTTTCTAGAATGTATCTAGTGATCACTGTATCACTGTCTTCCCATTCTTCATCGATTTGCTCGAGGGGCACCAGTAACATCTTCATATGACCTATCTCATGCAAGTAGAGCCCAAGAGCACCTGCTTGCTCCAGGAACATAAAGAGCCTCAAACCATTCCATCAGTTTTGGGAATGAGGTCTATAATTGTTACTGGTATTTGGCATATCAAATACGACATGGGTAGCTTGCCAGGCTCTGCCGTGTGGGTAGCATATTCTTGTAGTCATCTCAAAATCCAGCATTTATTGATGAACCACGGGGCCATGCTAGCCGAGCCATGATAGGCTGGTCTGCTGGGTGGAGTTCTGACAAGGGGGAAGTCCGGATGTGGACTATGGAGGCCCCTCATGGAGTGGCTTGTTGTGAGTCTCTGCTGGGGTGGCGGGCCAGGGCTAGAACCTGCCATCCCTCCCGGGCACCTCATGAGCAGCTGGGCACAGGGAGAGCCAGTAGCAACTCTGTCCCATGTCTGTCTCTGAATCAGCATACCTGGGCCAGATTAAAAAAAGACTGCTGCGGGTGGATCTCGATGAGCCGGGCTGTGATAGGCTGGTTTGCTGGGGGAGTTCTGATGAGGGGGAAGTCCAGATGTGGAAAATGGAGGCCCCTCATGGAGTGGGGTGTCATCTGGCTTGTTGTGAGGCTCTGCTGGGGTGGTGGGCCAGGGCTAGAATCTGCCATCCCTCCAGGGCGCCTCATGAGCAGCTGGGCACAGGGAGAGCCAGTAGCAGTGGCTATTAGAAGCCACTGCTACTAGAAGCCACTAGAAGGCATCTACTGATGCTTTCAAGTATTACTATCACTTAAGAGGATTTAGGATCACATAAGAGACTGACGTTCAAGGTACAAAGGGAAAGAGGAAAATGTAGAAGGAAAGCATATGGATACGTAACCATCAGGAACTGGAAGGGATACATACCACTTCTGTGATGTTCCAATAGGCAGAAGTACTCATATGGGCAGCCCTACTTTAATGCAAGGAAATGTGGTCTTGGCCAGAAGGCTTTTCTCTAGACATAATTCCGCCACAGACTTGGCTGGTAAGATAGATGTCCATATCAACCTCTGCTCATCAGTTACCAAGTGTTCTGTTATTCTTGCACAGAGCACCCATTCACTTCCTTCCACACAAAGGCTGACCCAATTGCCTATTGAGCCATCATCATACCTAGCTCATAGCCTGTGATTTCTGAAAAGCTGCGGGTTCTGTCCATCAAGTCTAAGGAAGTGTAACACTTGGTTTGGCACTTGCAAACTAAAAAATCACATTATCCTTCTTATCCTAGACTACACATCCCATATTCAATGAAGGAGTCTATAAAGAGTATTATTAGATTAGACTGCCTGAAAGTATATAAGACAGAATGACAAGTCCTTGGCACTTACGGAATCAAAGAGGTCTTTAAACATTATCTTGATGTTGGCGGTTTTTTTTTCTTCTTTTTTGAAAATTTCATCTTTCCCCTTCTCCCTCCCTTTCTTTTTGCTATGACGGTGGATAGGTTAGTGGACACCTAGACAGAATGCTTGCACATTTGGAGAGAGGACATTGGGTCACAGTACTCTTTCCATACTCAGAGTTTATTCCTGGTTCTGGCTCTGTGAATTCTGGTGGTGCTTGGGGGACCATACATGATGCAGGGGATTGAATCTGTTACTTACATGCTTGCACATTTTTCATCCAAGCTGCTTGATGGGGCCATGCTTCAGATTGCAGTGCCTGCATCCTTGCTATGGAGACAGATCTTGGTCCGCACTCCTTCAGTTGCGGTGCTTGAGCCAGTCACCCCTGGAGCAACGCTGGAGGTTGCTCTCTGTGCACGCAGGCTGTGGTTGAGTTGCAGGGCTCACTGCAGGTGCGTGCTCATCAGAGGTTTGATTTCCTGCTCATGATGCTTGGACATCTTTTAATTATGGTGTTAACAGGATGCCTCTGTTTGTGATTCTTTCATAAACCTCTCCGTGTATGGCTAGATGTCAGTTGGCAAAGACAAGAACTGTAGACTGTCCAGTAGCCAGGTGTCAGGAGAAGAACCTGAAACTCCGAAGCTGAGAAGACAGATCTTCTCTAAGTCACTGCACTATTCTGCATGACGTGAGATTCTTTCCCTTTTTTGTGGGGATTGGTGGTTTTAGAGCATAGCTGGCAGCGTTTAGGGTTTTATCCTAGCTCTGTGTTCAGGGATGAGTCCTGGCATGCTGGGGGAACCATATGGGACATTGGGCAAGACTAAATCTGGATTAGAATGTCTGCATGCTAAGTAAGCACTCTACCACTATGTTACTGCTCAGGGCCCTGACCTGGGGTTTTCTTACTTAGGTCCTGATAACTCTTCTCTGGGTTCAGTTTTCTTGTTTTGTTCCCTTGTCCCTGACTATGTCCCCTGGGGGTATTTTTCCTCCCTATGTCTCTTTACCTACCTTCCTACATCACAACTGAATGAGGTATTCATTGAGGGTTAAGTTCCCTTGGGGAGATGGCGAAATTTAACACCTATATTTGGTTCATAGAAATGGCAGGATTCAGAGTTTCATTGATTATTCCAAGGCTGTTTAACAATATAATATCTTCAAGATTTGCTATCCTAGTTATATATTTGCTTTCAGTTATTTCAAGGTGATTGTAAGCATGCTTAAGGATTACGAGATGTTATTTATAGCAACTAACTGCTGCCGCCACTCTGTACTTCTATTTCAACCAGACTCTGACCAATTTATAGATATCTAAAACCCTGTGTTGGGCAATAATAATTTTAATAGGGTCTTCACACTATACTCTAGTTAGTCATAAGAGATTTTTAGTGTCTGTGATTCAAGATTGTTTCTACTTTACAAATGTCTGTTTCTTAGTATTTGAAATCTTAAAATTATCAGTTTTACAACCATATTTCTTCTCTTTCTCACATCTCTGCTTCAGCCAGTCCTTTTCAAAGTTGCTCATATTTCCCTAAATCGGCTTTTCAGGTTCTTTTACAAATGTAGGCTGATTGGGCACATCGCCTCACAAAAATAACATGAAAAACTTTGAAAGTTTTAGTTCTATAGTCACATGAACTACCATCTTTCCGATTTCTGATATATTTTCTGTGTCATATAAAGGTATTTGGCCAAGGGCCATTGTAATAGTAGCATGGGTAGGGCACTTACCTTGCACATAGCTGACTCATGCTCAATCCTTAGCATCCCAGACTGTCCTGGTCCCAGTCATCTCTGAGCCAGGAATACCACCAGAGCACCTCTAGCTTGGCCCAAATAAATAAATTTAGCTAGTGTTAACTGAGTCTAGTTGTACGTTCCTGCCTTACATAAAATACATCTCATCTTCACAGGTGGTGAAGTAGTGAAATCATTTAAGTTTGGGCTCCCTCCATCATATTTATTTGGATTAACTGGTGCCTCCGACTAGCACATGAAGGTGTATGAATGAAGCACTCTGATTTTGACAGCAAGACTTGCACCTCCATCCCCTTGTCAGAATGGTTGACTATCCTCGTTATGTCAAGGTTTTATCTGCTCCCTGTGTTTCACGACCTCTGAGTTGATCAGCTTATGTTGCAGCATGTGGCAAGGAACAATATTTTTTTCTCACAACCTTATTTGAGTTGTAACACAAGGTTTCTTGACCTAATTCATGAGAAAACATAATACCATTTTGATCTGAAAACTGCTCCCAAAAGTAATTGTCCTCTGAAACACATCTCAGACAATACGGATACCAACTTAATTTTTCTCCTTCACCACTGTTATTTATGAGGCAGAGGCTAGGAGAAGAGGGATGCTTTTAGATGAAAGGTGAAATATTCTATTGTGGAATATGTTTTATGAGGAAGAGAAGAGATATATAATTTCTGACTTTAGGTTTGCATAGGCCTCAGATATCTTTTAAGTTACCATCTCAACACATTATTTAAGGCTCTGTTCTCAGGGATCTTGAAGTCCTAACTTGTTTTTTGATATAAAGTCCCATCATTCATAGAGCAAACTCTCTGCTAACATTTCCTAACCAAGGACTTTTTTTTCCTCTGTGTATCATCAAGGTTAAAGAGTTTCATTTACTTTATCTTATCTTATATAAGCTTTTAGTAATATTGGGCTTATAATGTGCTGCTTTCTACAAATGTCTAAAATGATACTCTTTGCTGTGGCTTGAATCTGGAGAGAAATTCTGAGTAGAATGTTTGAGGAAAGCAAACAGATACAACCCATGAACTCAGACTCTAGAGCTGTGGTTAGTGGAGCAGTAAATAGCAGGAGAAACAAAGGCAGAAAAGAGGTTCAGTGGAGCTCCTGTGTGGTGGTGAAGACTATAGGTCTAAGAAAGTCTATAGGTACTTCAGTGATTGTTGTGGTATAGTAAAATGTACATTGAAGGGCTATGAAACAATATAGATATGTAAACTAATGTTATATAGAGTCAAAGAAATGAACAGCGAGACTTTATTCTTTATTTTGGGGGTTGAGGCTATACCGAGTGGTGCTCAGGGTTTATTCTTACCTCTGTACTGAGATCACTCCTGGTAGAGCTTGAGGGGACCACAAAGGGTGCCAAGCATTAAACCTGGGTTGGCTGTGTGCAAGGCAAGTGCTGTACCCATTGCACCATCTCTCCAGATCCAGATATAATGCAATTTTAAATATTAAAATAAATACTTCAGATATTAGAAAAAGGAATAGAGAAAGTCTGAAACCTTATATAAGAAAGAACATATTTAAGGAGTTCTTCAATAACCTGATGTAGCACTGATCGGTCATGGATTCTGACTCAAACTCTGTGCCAGACCTTAGCATTACATCATGTGAGGTAATTGCTATAGGGCTGTCAGAAGAAGCAGGGTTGGAGGGATTAAAAATTGTCCCTTTCTTGTTGTCTCTCTGTATGAAATAAGCTGAGGTACAAACTGGCACATGTTGAGATAAATGTGTGACATGCCATAGACACATGAAAGGATTTGACAGCATTACTGAGCACAGAATTAAGAGTGGAACATGGAAAAAGGAAATGCCATGGCAGACATCAGATACGGTATATGGTCTTTGGATTCCATGAGTGGCTCTTTACAAACCTGTAGACCCCACCATCATGGCTATGCAGATATATGGCATAGCCTTAAAACCTTCTCTTCTGTCATCTACTTTTACCATGCTATTCTTATCCAGTGTGTTCATTTCCAACTCTCTTTGTCATAGCAGTCCCTTCTCTATCCTGACTGCCATTTCCCCAGGCACTTGAGACGGTCCTCCAACCATGGATCAATCCTCCTGGTTCTTGTTTTTCTGTCCTTGGATATGTCTCATTACGATATTTACATCCCACTAATGAATGCATCATTCTTTGTCTGTCCATCTCCTCTGACTCATTTCACTAAGCATAATACTCTCCATGTCCATCCGTTTATAATCAATTTTCACGACTTCGTTTTTTTCGAACAGCTGCACAGTACCATAGTTTCTTTATCCAGTCATCTGTTCTCAGGCACTCAGGTTATAGTGCTGCAGTAAACATAGAAGTTCAGATGGCATTTCTGCTATGTGTTTTTGGGCATCTAGGGTATATTCCCAGACTATTATTGGGCCAAATGGAAGCTCAATTTCAAACTTTTTGAAGAAGACCCATATTGTTCTTCAAAAAGATTGGACCAGTCAACGTTCCCACTAACAATGAAGGGAGTACTGTAACAATGAAGGGGAGTATCACACAAGCTCTGGTTGGTCTTGTTCTTTTTGATGTGTGCCAGTATTTGTATTCCAAAGAACAAAGGCAGGGAGGGAGGGAGGGAGGGAGAGAGAGAGAGAGAGAGAGAGAGAGAGAGAGAGAGAGAGAGAGAAATTTCTTGCTATAAAGACAGGCTGGGAGCATGGGAGAGTGGCAGGTGAGAAATGGGAGACATTGGGGATGGGTGTTGGAACATTGAGATATTGTATGACTAAAACCATACCATGAACAGCCTGTGACTGTGTATCTTACAAGCGATTCAATTAAAAATAAAAAACTTCTTTTGCTATCCTTGCTTGGTTCCTAAGCCAAAAAATTGACATCACCCAAAAGAAGACATCATTTAAATACCCAGAGTGCTCACTCTAAAGATGGTTTTGTTTTCCTGAAAGGAATTACAAAAAGGATTTTGCCCACTATATTAGGGTTTTCTAATTCACCACTAATTGCCACTTTGTTTGTGACTGACAGTTCTTTTTTAAGAGTTGTCCATGCATTGGAAGGTTCTTAGCAATATTTTTGATCTCTAGTAGATGCTACTAAGTAATGTCTTTCTTCTTACTTGTCACAATAAAATATATCTTTAGATTTTTCCAAATGACTCCTGAATAGCAAAGGGAACCTCAGCAAGGAATCACTTCTCTGGACCAGTATGAAGACAATGAGATTTATCCCTAAGTCTGGGCTTCCATTCATAGGACGGTTATTTTTCCTATAAATCAAAAGTTATTTGATAAGTAAATGTGGAACAGAAACCTGGGTGGTATTTGAGAAGAGTTGGTATAGAAATTTCTCACAGACCTGATTTGTATTTCTCTTTCAGCCAAGTGATAGCTATGTAATCTTGAAATTCATGTTTCACTCCTATTTTCTTATTGACAAGCTATAATATAAAGTATAATATAAAGTTGTCTTATAGTCAAGCTATAATATAAAGTATAATATAAAGTTTTCTTATAGTCAAGCTATAATATAAAGTATAATATAAAGTTTTCTTATAGTCAAGCTATAATATAAAGTATAATGTAATATAAAGTTGTATCAGTGCTCTTATTTTTTGGTAAAAATATTATTGTAGCACAACTTCTTATTAGTAATACATCAAGATCAGAATATAACAAATATAAAGCATTCTGGGAGCATCAGAAAATTAAATGTCTATGCCAACCAAATAGGAAGGTGTCATATAGCTTGAATCTCAGGGAAGGTGGAATTGAGTCACATCTTTTAGTCCTTTGTTTAAGCCAGGGAAAGTAGAGAAAAGCATGTTTTTATTAAGAATAAATGTCTTATATGTTGGAAGAAAGAGGGCTAAGTGGCTCTCTTTGACAGGACTAGAGGAAAGACAAGGCATAAAATACAAGTTCTGGTGTGATCAGGGTTGGGCTGGTGGCAACATTCTGTTCATGGTTCAGAGTGAGACAGCTTATAGGAGTGAAACACATGAATGTCACTTAAATGCTAAAAGTACAGAGAATTGGATGCTGAGAAATCAGATTGAGGCAAAATGACAGGGAGATGCTTATGCACATACAATCACTGTTCAAATTATAGAGATTTGAAGAACTCAATTTTAGCTGATAACTAATGCTATGGTACCCAAAGTTTGAATTCTTAAAACATTACTGAACTTTTAAACTAGCTTGCTGTTTTTCATTTTATTTTAGCCAATACTTTCTTCTGTGATATTCATCTTCTTTTTAATCTCAGTGTAGCCTTATTGAGAATAACCCTCTTTAAACCTTTCCATTTTATAGTGCAGAAAATGCTACCTCATTTATTTTGTAATATATTTTGAAAGAGCAATAATGAATTTTTGGAATTTTTAACTGGATATTTAATGGGAGACTTACTTTGAACTCTAAATTCTCCTACACAATCAATAATTGTTATATAAAAATGCAAGGATATTCATTATTGCTGATACTAACTCTGTCATCTTCCCTAGCTACATGATCCCAATCATTTAAAGCATTACTTGTTTCACACATGAGGTTGGAAATAAATAGGACAAAATGGGCTAAATTAATGCTCACATCATTGCAAGACAATCAGACTCTTCTATTTTCCTGAATGACTTTCTAAGAGAGAAAAAAACACTGGTTCCTGTGTTACTGGTAGGAAATGATGTTCAAGCAGTATGTGACTGAGGGCCAGGCAGTCAGTACAAGGATTAAGTTGCTTGGCTTGCTCTTAGTTGGCTTTGATTTGAGCCCTAATGCTAAGTATGTTCCCCCAGTACCAATATGTTCCCCCAGCTTGCATATGTACTGGTGACAATTCCAGGAATGACTACTGCGTACAGAGCAGTAAGTCCTTAACACTGGGTGTGACCCCCCAAAATCTAAAAAATAAAAATAAGTGAGAGTTTTGAAACCCAGAAATATTTGTTGTGCAAGACTGGAAAAGTGTGTGTGTGTGTGTGTGTGTGTGTGTGTGTGTGTATGTGTATGGGTGGGTGGGTGGGTGGGTGTGGGTGGGGTGTGTGTATGTTGTGAACCTATGGAGGAAGAGGAAAAACAAACGGTTAGTGGCCAGATTTGGATCAGATCAAACCCATAAGGGATCATCAGTACTGATGGAAAAAGGAAAAGTTCTTTAAATTTAATAAAGATCATGATAAGGTCTTGGTCACCAAAAGCAAGCACAAAGTCATATTTTCAAGTACACATTGAAGAAGTATCATGTATTGAGTGTCAGACACAATTGTAGATACTGAAGATATGGTAGTAAACAAAACAGACAAAGTTCTGTCCTTACAACGTTTATATAAAAATGGAGGGCAGACTTTTATATACACAAAATTACATATACAAGATAATTCCAGAGGGTGATAAGTGTCATGAGGAGAATGAAATAGGGTAATGTGATGAAATATGCATGAGCTTCAGTTCTCAGAGTGATGATTGGGAAAAAAACTTCATATTTCTGGAAGGGAGAGAGAAAGGAAGAAATATATCTGGAGTCTTTATTCTGCTCTCCTTAACAAATGTCTGCCCTCAAGGAATACTGTTTACCAAAGCTTAACCAACATGGGGCACAGGAAATATGTAACACCAGCTTCTGCTAGCCTGACTGCATTACCTCAGGGGTAAAAGCTGGGAAGCACTTGTGAAGGTCACAGCCCACGGCACAGACTTGTTAAGAGCTTGAGACCTAACATACTTTATAGAATGCCTTTTTTTTTCTCCCCTCTTCTACCAACCAAAGCAAAGCCACCAGCTCCTGTATTGAAATAGGGGATTTCAAAACAAAGGATGGTGAGTTTCAGATTTTACTTAAGAAGTCATCTACTAGGAAACACAAAGAACCCAGCAAAAAAAACAAAACCAAGAGGAAAAATTTAGTTTCTGACATTATAAAACAGTAAGCACAGATTTCTCCTAGCCAGCCTAAATAAGAGGCTGGTTTTCCTTGGGTTAATTTTACCCAAAAAATGTAGGGCATGTGATACATACATAAGTATTTGATCTTTTCTTTCTTTCTTTCTTTCCTTTCTTTCTTTCTTTCTTTCTTTCTTTCTTTCTTTCTTTCTTTCTTTCTTTCTTTCTTTCTTTTTCTTTCTTTTCTTTCTTTCTTTCTTTCTTTCTTTCTTTCTTTCTTTCTTTCTTTCTTTCTTTCTTTCTTTCTTTTCTTTCTTTCTTTTCTTTCTTTCTTTCTTTCTCTCTCTCTCTCTCTCTCTCTCTCTTTCTTTCTTTCTTTCTTTCTTTCTTTCTCTTTCTTTCTTTCTTTCTTTCTTTCTTTCTTTCTTTCTTTCTTTCTTTCTTTCTTTCTTTCTTTCTTTCTTTCTTTCTTTCTTTCTTTCTTTCTTTCTTTTTCTTTCTCTCTTTTCTCTCTTTCTCTCTTTCTTTCTTTCTCTCTCTCTTTCTTTCTTTCTTTCTTTCTTTCTTTCTCTCTTTCTCTCTTTCTCTCTTTCTCTCTCTCTCTTTCTCTCTTTCTTTCTTTCTTTCTTTCTTTCTTTCTTTCTTTCTCTCTTTCTTTCTTTCTTTCTTTCTTTCTTTCTTTCTTTCTTTCTTTTCTTTCTTTCTTTCTTTCTTTCTTTCTTTCTTTCTTTCTTTCTTTTCTTTCTTTCTTTCTTTCTTTCTTTCTTTCTTTCTTTCTTTCTTTCAGATACTCAAAACTTCTTGGAATTTCTGGATAACACTTAAGAGTGGCAATGTCTTTTGTATGCTAGTGGTAAGGAGGTGGGATCTTTGATGCTCCCTGGACCAAGACTGGTCATCAGAATGAGGAGACTATTAGAAAGTTGCAACTCTTAGCCAAGTCCCCCAGTCTCTAAGCAGTGAAGACAATATGGAGGTTCCGTTGGTCACCATTTGATGATGATTTAATCAGTGATGCATGAACATAGGAACTTTTGTAAATTGCCTAAATAACTGATGAGTACTGGATAGCAAAAATTCCTTTTTTAAGGCTAAAGAGTAATACAATTTTAAGATACCAGTGTTTGGTAGTTTCCTTGTTCCCAGGCACAAACCACTATCAGGAATTCATCCTGGGACCCATGAGGAGTTAAAAAGTGATACATTTTGGGGCTGGAGTGATAGAGTGATAGCCCAGCGGGTAGGGCATTTATCTTGCATGTGGCTGGCCTCTGCCGGCCCGGATTGGATCCCTAGCATTCCATATGGTCCCCTGAGCACCGCTAGGAGTAATTTCTGAGTGCAGAGTCAGGAGTAAACCCCTGAGCGTCGCCGGTGTGACCCAAAAAGCTCAAAAAAAGTGATACTATTTTCAGGCAGCATAGTGGGAAGATAAACCTTGGGTTCTCCCTCCCAGGGGTCTTAGCAGGTTTCCATTCTCCTGAGACAAGGTCTTAAGGCTGAGCAGAATACTTATCAGTATGAATCGGGTGGCATATGAACAAAAGAGCAATGCCTTTATCAGCAGTATTTCTAGCTATGCCTGCCACTTCATTTTGACTTCACTCCTCACTCCCTAGCCTGATTCCCTGGCATAAGCACAAAGAAATCCACTATATAAATCCAAATACAGCACAAGGCTTGGCGCTACACGCTAGGTTTTTATTTTAAAATCCAGTTTTTTCTTTCTCTAAAAAACATTCTGTTTCCATAAT
Organism: Cryptotis parvus; assembly: GCA_021461705.1. NCBI lineage: Eukaryota > Metazoa > Chordata > Mammalia > Eulipotyphla > Soricidae > Cryptotis > Cryptotis parvus. The sequence continues at coordinate 52,890 of JAJIBD010000632.1, read as the reverse complement.
AAAATTTCTTACACCTATACTCTCTGTGAATTCTTTTACAAATCCATACACACCCACTCACCACTCCCGACAGTAGCAGGATTCAGAAAACTTCTGCACTGAACTCATTAAGGCACTGCCCAGAGACAGCATGAAACCCAACATTCTTTCCCCTACACTTTGTCTCCTACATTTGGTCTTTGCTCAATATTAATTTAGTGAAAGTAAATTAAGTATATGTTTGATTTCTGTGAGTCATTATAGTAAATCACAGAACCTGAGAAGGATGAATAATTCACTTGTAGCTGGATGGTCTAAAGTAAGGGACACTGAAGATTAGTAATGTGAATCTTACTGGGTGAGGTTCAAAACCTGTGAGATCTGATCTAACTCAGGAACTTTGAAGTAAATTGAGTCATAAGCCTTCTTCTGAGTGTTTAAAGAGATGGAAGTTTGTTTGGTGCTGGGGTTGGGAGGACTCAGAACATTCACTGGATTCTAGAAATAAGATAAACTGACTCAGCATAATGAAAAAGGCAGTGGAGCTTCAGTAACTACCAGTTCCAGGTGAATCCTTGGAGTTTCTCTAAGATGATCCTAAACCAAGGCATGAAAAATGAATGAGATATTTGATCAGAGAAAGAGCAAAGTAAATGAGAATTCAATAAGCAATGGGAAGATTCAGAGATGGGATTAGGCTGTGCATTATCAAAATAACAGATATAGGGATGAGTGGGGAATAACAGGAGTAGAAATTCCCATAAGAGAAGATTACAGAGTGGGTAGGGGACATATCATATAGGATTTTGTTGTGGATTTTGATTTCTAGGTTAGCATTAATTCTGTTGCTTTTTGTTTTTGGTATGTTTGTGTGTGTGTGTCTGTGTGTGACTGTGTGTCTGTGTGTGTGCATATGTTTTGGGTCATACCTTGCAGTGCTTAGGACTAACTCCTGACTCTACTCAGGGATCACTATGGTTGTACTCAAATCAGTTGTATGCAAGAGAAATACCTTCACTCTTCATTATCTTTCCAGTCCAAGATTTTGTAGGATATGCTTAAAAACTTTGATTTTGTTTTATTTGATATGCCAAAAAACCAGTAACAATTATGGACCTCATTCCCATGAAGGAATGGTTTGAGGCTCTTCCTGTCCCTGGAGCAAGCAGATGCCCTTGGACTACACTTGTTTGCGACAGGACATATGGGGATGTTACTGGTGCCTGCTGGAGCAAATTGATGAACAACGGGAAGACAGTGATACAGTGATATTAAAAAATTTTGATTTTGATTTAGTAAAATAAACATTGTTACCAGGTTTCTCTGAACTTCCTTTTTCAGAATATAATCAGCATGGAAGTTCAGCAAATAATATGGCCTGGGGTCTTAAAGTGAAGTGGCCGTTATTCTAGTGAAACCATTTTCTTTCTCTTTTCTGCTTCTGTTTGCCAACAGGCTGAGCTGTCCGTCTTCCCGGAGAGTCAAATCCAGGCTGACATGCGAAACCCTGATCAGTCCCGTTTGTCCCAGTACAGGTGGCCATTGGCAGTGGACTTTCATTGAGCCAGTTTTCCTGGCAGCCTGTGCTCTTCTGCTTTGGGCACATGAGTGGCTCCAAGTGCAGAGGTCCTGATTGTGACCTTCTTCCTGCCAACCTAAGAGAGCTCCAGCCTGGTCCCTTAGACCTCATTATTTTGTTTTGACCCATGTCTTAATGAGGATTCCGTGTACAGTGGAGGGTTGATCCTGTTCTTTGACTTTGGCCTAAAACTCTTCTCTCGACCAGTCCTGCATTACCCAGACTGACCTGCAACCTGTCTGTGTGCAGCCCATCTGTGCCTGCTGCCTCTTTGGCTCCTCCTTTCCCTCCAAGCTTCAAACCCTGTACAGTGAGGTAAACCCCCTAGAGTCTACTTACCTTAGGTATGGTGGTGACAAATGCAGAGAAGCAGATAAATAGATCAACTACAATTATTATCAGGCTGCTGTCATTTCTGGATTCTTTGTTTTATTGGTTGATTTCCATAGAATAGACCTGCTTTTAATGTAGTGCATTTATCTGAATATCCGCACTGACAGAGATAATCACCAATTCCATAAACCAAAAGGAGGCACATTTATGGTCTTAAGTATAGCAGATATTTATTTAGCTATTTGTTCTGGTTTACATTTATTCTTTACATTTATTCCTTTTCCATTGTGGGAAGTTAAAAATCACTCTCAATTATTTGTATGGGTTTTCCCCATCCATGGGTATAGACAGGAGAATGACAACCACTGTTCATTTAACTCTCATATGCCAACACAATAGCATATGACAATTTTTTTCGCTGTCATGCACTATGCACATGCTCTCAAACACATACACACACTCACACATGGACACTGATACAACGGGGCTATGTGCAGATATTTATCCCCATTAATTTTCCCTTCCCTTCCTGTTGTGATGATTGGGGATGGGGGATCAGGTACACATTTGATACTTGCATATAAGTTTTCCAGGGGTCACACTTTGATGCTCACACATTTTTTTTTACTTGAAGTAAAACACTTTTAGAGCAGTGTTTGCTGGTGGGTCACATGTTTTTTTGTGGTGCTAATGTACATCTGGCTTTGTGTGGAGATTGACCAGTTAATAGTAGTTCCAGGGATCTCAGATAATAGAGCTACTTGGTGCATCTAAGTGGTATTAGCAATCAGACTCAGCCTCATATACATAAGACAAGCCTTTGCTACTGAGTAATTTCCAGAATCGCCTTACTCATATATATATATATAATATATATATAGTTATATATACTGTTTTATATATATACTATTTTATATATATACTGTTTTATATATACTGTTATATATATATATACTGTTATATATATATACTGTTATATATATATACTGTTTTATATATATACTGTTAGGAGTCCATTTTATCAGTTAACTATCAAAAAAGCAGCTGAATTAAAATTTAAATCTTGGCCTTTAGAACAAAGAAAAAAAAGAACGCTTTCTATCTTGCAGGGGTTCCTACATGACTGGAACTTATGTCAAAACCACCTTGGTCAATGTCCAAAGAGTAGTAGAATGAATTTAGTTTGCAAGAAGTAAATATATCTCTGTTTAAAATAATTAAATGAGAAAATATGCTACATTATCTGCTCTTTTCATCACCTACCTGTATTTTATGTTTTTGTTTTTACACTCAGTGGTACTCAGGTCTTGTAGCGCTGCATTATGGGTAGAATCTTAGTAGGGCTCATGAGATCATATGGAGTGCCATGGATTCAATTGGGTCAGCAATGTGTAAGGCAAGAGTCTTGCCTACTGAACTATCTTTCCAGCCTCCTATTCTCTATTTTAGTTCCTCCATAAGAATCTCTCCATATTCTGCTAGTCTCAACTTTTCACGGTCATTCACCATGCCTTCTGTTTCCCTTGTGAGTTAAGATGCATTTGATGCAGAATCCACATTCTGTTGAATACATCTTTTAGCCCATTTTGTTTAGTGGCAATTCCTCCACTGGGCCTCAGTTTTCACCAACTCCAAGGAAGCCCCCTCCTCATCTAAATCTTAGAATACTGCTATGCTTTTAATCCATCTGGTACCATGTAATGGATATAATATATGAAATGATATTTATTTTGAAAATTTTTAAGTTTAAAACATTTTTAAAGTACATAGCCTGGCAAGCTACCTGTGGTGTATTCAATATGCCAAAAACAGTAACAAAAATGGACCGCGTTCCCAACAAATGGAGATGTTACTGGTGCCCGCTCGAGCAAATCAATGATTAACAGGAAGACAAGTGATATAAGTGATGCTGATAAGTTAGTCTAGTTTAAGCTCTTCCTTATGTGTACTCAATTTATCAAGTCCTCCCAGAGATTTTCATTACATATATAAACAAATAGGCTATAATTTTTGAGGATGGGCATGAAGCATGCTATCATACGTTTACATATAGCTTATGATATGACCTCAATGCTGAAGCTAAAGTACTTGATATAGTCATTAAACACTACCAAACACTACATTTGATGAAGTATTATAAAACTAATACCTGCTTTGGATAGCCAGGGAGGTTTAGATACTTTTTTGCCTTAAATACTTTGACTGTATAAGTAATTGTCCATTAGGTAATTTTACTATAAAAGAGAAAAGAAATGGCTAGTTGATAGGTTAGTTGTATTTCTCCAAGATGAAATAAGGAACTAACACTTAGCAAACTGGTATGCTATAATTTCTTGGTATAGGAATATGCACTGTGACTTTGCACTCTATGATTTTATCTTTCCAATAAGTATAATCACTGGAAAGAAGAAAAAATACTATGAATGTAAAAAACTTGGAAGGCTAGCACTTTGATATGGTCCACTAAAGCAAAATCAATTTTTTTTTTTTTTTTTTTTGCTTTTTTGGGTCACACCTGGCAATGCTCAGGGGTTTCTCCTGGCTCTGCACTCAGGAATTACTCCTGGCGGTGCTCGGGGACCATATGGGATGCCGGGATCGAACCCAGGCCGGCACAGGCCGGCCGTGGTGTAAGGCAAACACCCTACCCGCTGGGCTATCGCTCCAGCCCCAGCAAAATCAATTTTATGCAGTATTACCAGGAATTTACTTGGTGGTTTAAAGGTACTCAAATATTTTTGTCTTTCTAATTATTTCCCTTTTATTCAATTTTCCAGAAATCCCACTTTACCTTCTGATTCTTTATTCTTTTATCAGAAAGGAAAAATAAGTTCTTTGTGTAACATAGTCATGAATTTGTACATGCATGAAAAATCATGTTTCATTATGACCTTTTGAATGTTCCTCTTTTATTTCATATTCTCTTCTCTGATAGAAAAATAGCTTAATAGCAAATTAGTGCAGCATGATTTGTTTGCATCAGAACTACTGCACATAAGCCTAGATAAATTTTTTTCGTAATAGTATTGTTCAGTTTTCTGGTCAATACAGTGACCTGTTGCAGCTTTCAAATGTGACTTCATAGACTAAGTCTATACAAGACAGTCCATCATGTTTCCCATGCAAAGACATTCAGAGACCTTATACAGCCCCCTCAAGCATGGTTATTCACTCTAGCATTCCTATCGCTCTTCTTTAAAAAAACTTTATTTAAACATAGTGATTTACAAAGTTGTTCACAGAACAGTTGTTTCAAGTATTCAACATTCCAACACCACTACCAACACCAATGTGCCCTTACCACTACCAAAGACCCTCGTTTCCCACCCACCACAAAAAGCCTGCTCACTTGCAGGCACTAATTTTATATCTTGAGTTATAGATCTAGATATATATCTAGATCTAGATATATATAGATAGATCTAGATATATATCTTGGGATCATATTTTAAAGTTATGACCTTTTTTACAAGTAGTTACATATGAATTGGATCATCTGTGTTTCTGCTTTCACTTATTGAAATTATTAAATATAATTTCAATATATTAAAATTAATTATAAATTTTTAATGAAGATATTCATGTTAGTTTCTTACAAATATTCAATATCCAACCACAAATCAACCACCATTACAACTATGAACCACAATTATTTCAAAGTTTCACAAACACTGCTTGAGCTTGTCCTAAGAAGAACTCAGTAATTTATTTTATATTTCTTATTATGGCTAATTTGCTAAAATGGTCAAGAAATGTTTTCGTAAAAGAAAGTTAATGAGGATTGTTCACTCTCTGGATGGAACCATTTAGCCATTAAGTCTTTTGTATAGGAAATTATTGATATGTTGTTACAGGATAGGCATTGTGACTATATATTTTGTTATTGGGTGCCTTATACTTACATCTATTAAATGTGATTTGGTACTTAGTATATCAGTATACTAGAGTTTAAGATGTCCAGGAATTCCAAAGATTATAACTGGGTGGTAAAGTTAGAGTTAAATTTATAACTGGGTGGTGCCTTTTGGGGCCTGGGTGTGACTGCTGAAGAACAGGGGAGATGGGGGGGAGGGAGTCTATCCCTGACTCTCTGAAGGCCTGGAGATTTCAGTCGCAAAAACCCACCCACCTGAGTTTTTCAGCGGATTAACTTATGGGTGGCACTCATCTGAGTTGTGGAGTATAGCCTTGAGCATAGCAGAGATTGTGGAATGTGGAGGTTTATCAGCTGCTGGGATTCTGTTGGGATGGGTCTTCCCCAAACCCATCCCCTCTTGGGGGAGGCCTGTGTTCAGCCTGGCACAGGAGAACCAGGAACATTTCTTACATTCCTAGTGCTTTAATGTCGGAACTACTGAACCAATCTGTGACAGTGATGGTAGATGGTGCACCTCTTTAGCAAGTGTCAGCCTTGTTGAAGGACTATGACTTGCATGAATGGAAAACTAATAAACCTTGTAAGGAAAGAAGTACCAGAAAAAAAATCAACAGAAAGCTTTAAATATTTTTTTCTAAAATAAAAATTTGTTTTTCATGTTTTATCTTAAACAGAAACTCTACAATATGAAAATATTTCTGAGATTGTTCTTTATGATCAGTCTAAAACATGCTATTGTAATTCTGGTGGGGCATGTTCATTTAGAAAATCTATAAATAGAAGTGAACTGCTTCTGCAAATAGAGAAAAAACGTTATTTTATTGTCCTTCCTATTTGTAAAATTCTCTAAATATGCAAAGGATTTCTCTAAATAATCCCCTCAAACCTAAGATAATTAGTTCTGTGGTGAAAATATCACACTCAGCTTCTAATCACAGTTTTGGAAGACTCTACCTTCCTAAACCCCTCTGGAAGACCCAAAAGGCCTGACTGCATGGAGCAGTGAAGGGATGCATCTTGTGAGTGTTGCCACTGAATTAGCCATGTTAAATGTTTGCTTTTCCTTTATATTCTACAGTTGGACTGCTTTTATTTGTGCTTTTCCATTCTAGTAGAGTAGAAAAAGTTTTTCAGAAAGAAAATCTCAAGCTGGAGCAATAGTGCAACTGGTTGGGCACTCTAACTTGCAAGCAATTCTCCTTGCTTCAATCCCTGGCATCCATTATGGAGTCACTTGAGTCGGCAGGAGTGATCTCTGAGCGCAGAGCCAGGAGTAAGTCTTGAGAATTGCTGCATGTGGTACAAAAAAGAAAGGAATGAAGAAAAAAGGAAGGGAGGAGAAAGGGGGAGGGAGGGATGGAAAGAGGGAGGAAGAAAGGAAAGAAGGGGAAAGGAGGGAAGAAATTAAGAAGAAAGGAGGGAGGGAAAGAAAGAAAGAGAGAGAGAAAGAAGGAAGGAAGGAAGAAGGAAGGAAGGAAGGAAGGAAGGAAGGAAGGAAGGGAGGGAGGAGGGAGGGAGGGAGGGAGGAAGGAAGGAAGGAAGGAAGGAAGGAAGGAAGGAAGGAAGGAAGGGAGGAAGGAAGGAAGAGGAAAGAAAAAGAAAGAGGAAAGAAAAAAGAAAGAAAGAGAAAGAAAGAAAGAAAGAAAGAGAGAGAAAGAGAGAGAGAAAGAAAGAAAGAAAGAAAGAAAGAAAGAAAGAAAGAAAGAAAGAAAGAAAAAGAAAGAAAGAAAGAAAGAAAGAAAGAAAGAAAGAAAGAAAGAAAGAAAGAAAGAAAAGAAAGAAAGAAAGAAAGAAAGAAAGAAAAAGAAAGAAAGAAAGAAAGAAAGAAAGAAAGAAAGAAAGATCATTGGTTCCTCATCTTTCCATCTACATTGTTGCTGGGACAATTGAGAAAGTCACTCTGCTTATTATTTCATTTTTGTGAAATAACAACATTGAATTTACACCTCCAAGGCAGGTGTAATTTCTCACTGAAACTACCTTGATGAGTTATTCCTTCTTACATTTTATTGTTTTCTCAGCATAAGCAAGAGGAGTTTGGTACTTCAGGTCTGTAAAAAACCAGTTACTTTTGATAAAAAGGAAAAGAAGTTAGAATCTAACATAATGAAATCAAAGTTAAGCTTACACCTGATAGGGCTGTGGCTATGAACTCCTTGACTGAGGAGTCTCAGCAGCTAGTGACAGCAGGATTATTTGTTTGGCTATAATAAAAGGACTACAGATAAAGGAGGTACTTGATAATTATTTTCTTTACCTCTTCTCTTTTCTCTGCAACAACTTTGTTCTTGATACTTCTATGTCTCTTGATAATAGCTGCAGCAAAATCTACATTTATGTAACATTTTCACTAAGCCAGATACTGACTGATTTGACTCCTTGACAGAAACTGGGTATATAGACGTCTGTTTAAAATGAGACTTCCCCATCGACTGGAATTATTCTTTGAACAGTAGGATGTAGAAGGGAACCAGAGAAGCTGTATGCGCAAAGCAAGTATTCTGGTATTAGTGCTCATCAGATAGAATAACATGAAAACAGAATGGCAGTCTCCTTATTTTTGCTAGATATGTAAATGGTGTTTGCCCATGGTGGTTCCTTTGCACTGTGTAACTCAGTTTCAAAAAAGAGGGAAAGTTCATTCTTTCAGCACAAATGTTACTTATCTTTGAAGAGTAATAGCAGTTTAAACCTCTGAGCTTTAGATGTTGATAAATAGTAAAGAGAGATCACGGTTCTTCTCAAGAACCCATCTGAGATGCCACTGGCAACTTTAGCATTAGTAGTATTTTACTAGGTTGCTCTATCAAGCAGGAGGGAAAAGGAAATAGAAATTAGGCTTTTGTCTTCAGTGTGACCCTGTATGCATGCCATGCTGTGTGAGTTGGTGGCAAAGGCAGGAAAAGCTGTCCAAAGCAAATTACGCAACTTGTTGCTACATATCTAGCCAGTACAGAATAATGGCATAAAATTAAATATCACTCGGATATTATGTTGGTGGGTGGGGCATTAAAAGGGGCAGGAAAGAAAAAATGTCAGTGAAAACTGTGCTTTTACTTTGAGATCAAATATTAATTTTATGTGCATTGTGCACCTTATTATTAAAAAACATTTTCACAAAATTATCTCATTAAAGTCTCCTATGACCCAATGATGTAGTACATTTATTTTTGTTTTACAGGTAAGGAAATTATTGAAGTTTCAGTGATGTTAAGTAACTTACCCAAAGCAGCATAATCAGTAATTTGTGGTTTTCCATTATCAAGACAACTCTGTGCGGTTGCAAATATGATGCTATTACTACTAGTCTAGGTTCCTCCCTTGTTATTTACCTAAAATTGAATAATTTGGTAAAATGTACTGAAAGGAAGAGCTAGCTGAAAATTTTCCTCTGAGGTGATCTTTTGGAGATATTTAATATTCTTAACTCATTGCAGCTAATTGGCATATGCTTTAAGATGAAAATAACTGTGTATTCTGTCTCTTTCTAAAAGCAGAAGAATAGAATATGCTATATCTAAAAGCAGATATATGCTTTTAGATATGCTATATCTAAAAGCAGAAGAAGAATAGTAGAGGAAACTTTGTTCTATATTGATTAAGAATGAATATGAATTATTTATTTAGTGGATGCTATGGGCGGGCACTGGATTGGACATTACATATGGTTAATTCTGCATATCTAGAGAAGAGAGGTAAGAAGTGAATCTTCTACTTTTTGCATCTTCAGTTTCACACTAGTGAATAGAGAGCAGCATAAGAACTAAAATCTTAGATTTTGGAGGAACTTATAAATATGCTGTGACATCAATTTATAATTCTTTATTCCAAAGATTAACCTATGCATAAGATATTTTACTAACCATATGTGATATGTGTCTGCTATACATATATGAATGCTATATACGATAATTTAATTTCAAGTATGTATTCTAGTAAAATAAAATGAAACATAATAGAAAAGAGAATGAAAATGACATTCAAGTTCACAGATGAGGTGATTCAATAAAAAAGTAAATAAAGCTCACAGATGAGAGAGACTATAGGCACTAGAGTAGCAAGAGAAAACTTTACGAGGAGGAAGAAAAGTTTAAAGTTAGCAGGGCAGAAATGCACGATTGCATCCTTGCAGTGGAGCTCCCATCAGAGAAGCTCTTTTGGGTCATCAATACCACTGAAATATTGAGTTAAAATTACTCTTTGTACTTTGATGCAATCCCATTTGTTTATCTGTTTCTGTTTTCCTAGCCAGTGACATTGAGTCATTGAAGATGCCTTTAATTCAATACCATGAAGAGTTCTACCCATATTTTCTTCAAAATAATTCATGAATTCAAGTTTTATATTGAGGTCTTTAAGTCATTTTGATTATACCTTTGGTATGGTGTTCAAAGTCTATCTTTTTTTTTTAACACATGACTGACAAGTCCCCAGTGCCACTTTTTTTTGAAGTCTTCCTTGCTCCACTTTACACACTTACCTCATTTGTCAAAGATTGTCTGTCTATATACATATACTTAAGAGGAACAGCATTGAATCACTATAGTGTTTTGAGTAGCATTGCCAATTTGACAATGTTAATCAAGAAATTATGACCAGAACATACAAAAGATGTCTCATAAACTGCGAAAATATATGTCTGAATCTGTCACTGAGGTCTAAATTCTATTCCTTTCATTTGAGAGTCTGTCTTTTCTCCAGTACTACACAAACTGCTGCTTTATAGTATTATTTAAATTGGGAAGACAGGGACCAGAGCCATAGCACAGCAGGTAGGGCATTTGCCTTGTAAGCAACTGACCTAGATGTGATCACTGGCATTCCATATGGTCCCCCGAGCACTGTGAGGAGTACATCCTTTGTGCAGAGCCAAAAGTAATCCCTGAGCATTGCTAGGTGTGACCCCAAAAGCAATGATGATGATTATGATGATGATTATGATGATGATGATAATCACTTGTATCACTTGTCTTCCTTTTCATCAATTTGCTTGAGCGGGTGCCAGTAACGTCTCCATTCATTGGGAATGAGGTCCATTATTGTTACTGTTTTTGGCATATCAAATACACCACGGGTAGCTTGCCAGGCTCTGCCGTGGCTCTGGGTTCATCCAGATAATAATAATTAATAATAATGATATAATAATAATAATGTGGGAAGATAAATGTCTCTTACTTTTTTCTAGAATAGATTTAACTATTCGGGAGTTTAATTACTTCATATAAATTTCAATATCATTTGTTCTGTCTTAAAAATTTTAGGAATATGGGGCCGGAGCGATGGCCCAGTGGGTAGGGCATTTGCCTTGCTCGCGGGGGGGCCCATGCTGGTCTGTGTTCGATCCCCGGCATCCCATATGGTCCTCTGAGCACTGCCAGGAGTAATTCCTGAGTGCAGAGCCAGGAGAAACCCCTGAGCATCGCGGGTGTGACCCAAAAAGAAAAAAAATTAGGAATACTTTAGAGTAACAGCATTGAAATATTATATTGTTTTGATTAGCATTGTCATTTTAACAATGTTAATCATGAAATGATGACCAGACCATACAAAGGATAATCACAGACTGGGAAACAAATACTTGCCTACCATTTATCTAGCAAAGAGCTAATATCCAAGATACATAAAGTGCTTGTAACAATTAAGAAGAGAAAAACAAGAACTCCATACAAAATGAGAAGATATTAAAGGAAACTTCCTTACCTCACACCATTTAGATTGGCATATGTCAAAAAATAATAAAGTCAAGTAACATTCAAGTGGATGTGTGGAAAAGAGAACGTTTATCCACTACCAGTGGGAATAGTTGGTTCAGCCCTTCTGGAACCAACCAATAGGGACACCTCAAAATAACTAAGAATTGAGCTTCAGTGTTGCCCAGAAATCCACTTTTGGCACTTTATTCTATTGAGAAAAAGCATTTGAGTTTATGTTCGTTGCAGCACTATTCACAATAGCCAACATCTGGAGAGAACTCAAATGCCCAAGAACAACTGAATAAAAAACTGTAGTATATACACACAGTGGAATATTACTGAGCTATAAAGATGAATTCATGCAATTATCTTCAATTTTGATGGTTTTAGAGTGTATCATGCTTAGTGAGTGACTCAGAACATAAAAAAGAAAAATCGAACCATCTTTCATGAGTGGAATATAAAGAAATATAGTGAGGGAGTAGCAATTGACTAATGGTAATAGGTTCTGAGAGTTGGCCTACAGAACTTAGATTGCCAAGAGGGTTGGGGTAGGAGTGCGTCTTATGATACAGGTGTAGGGAGGCTGACACTTTATAATGGGCATGTGTTGGAACATCACATACCTAAATTCTGTTAAGAATATTGTAAATCACATTGCCTAAATAACAGCTGGGTGGGGGTGAACTCTTACTCTTTGGACCAGAGAGATAGTCCCAGGATTGAGGTGCTTGCCTTGCTTGTGACTGACCTGGTTCAATATAACCTCTGGCATTAAAAATTCCCAGAGTATCACCATCACCAGGTGCAGCCCTGGAGTACCCAAGAACTACATTGTGGATCTGAGTACATATTGTCCTGCAGACTGGTTCAGGCGATCCCTGGCATCAAAGGATCAAATCTCTGGGAGGGTTCCCTGGTATTTCTAGCTTAAAGCATCAGAATGTCCTAAGTAAACAAAACTTGAAAAATCATAGAGAAAAGAAAAAACTTAGGGATGCAAATATACCATCTGGCAATACCTGTCCCCTGAGATAGTTGCAAATTCTAAAGTAGTCACTGGGAAGGGTTTTGCTAGTCTTAAAGGGCTAGAAAACATTAAAATTAAGTATGGGTGAGAGAAGAAAATCTTTCAGAAGTATAGATAGCCTGGAAATAGAATAGTTCTCTATAATATTGCAACTTTACCTAAATGAGTCCAAATTTAGGTTGTATTAAAATCTTATCTACTCTAATTGACTATACAAACAAAAGTAAAACCTATTTGGAGTAGTATATTATCAGAGTTTCAAGGTGATAATGACATTTTTTGGTACTTTAAAAAATAGCAACCAAGAGATAAAGAACCTGCCATTTAGGCAGGCTATGGGAGGGGGAGGGAATTGGGGACATTGGTGGTAGGAAATGGGCACTGGTGGAGGGCGGGGTGCTGGAACACTATGTGACCAAAACCTCTAAACATGAACAACGTTGTAATTGTATATCTCACTGTGGTATAATAAAATATGAATAAAAAATAAAAAATTTAAAAATAAAAAAAAAATAGCAACCAAAAAACTAAATCAAACCTCATCAAATCTGGGCTTGCAAAAATATAAGATTAAGGATTACTGTGACTGACCTCAAAAAAGAGTCCCAAAGTCTATAAAAATCCACACAAAGGAAATTCACATTCCCATGAGAAAATTCAAATAACTATTATTACTATATTTAAAAATGTTAGTGAAATAGAGAATTTCAGCAGTGTAATGAAGATTATAAAATATTATCAAGTAAACTCTCAAGTTGAGGGTGGTGCGGGAGGAAAAACTGGGGACATTGGTGGCAGGACATGTGTGCTGATGAGGGGATGGGTGTTGGAATATTGTGGCAGGTCATGTGTGCTGATGAAGGGATGGGTGTTGGAATATTGTGGCAGGACATGTGTGCTGATGAGGGGATGAGTGTTGGAATATTGTGGCAGGACATGTGTGCTGATGAGGGGATGAGTGTTGGAATATTGTGGCAGGACATGTGTGCTGATGAGGGATGGGTGTTGGAATATTGTGGCAGGACATGTGTGCTGATGAGGGGATGGGTGTTGGAATATTGTGGCAGGACGTGTGCTGATGAGGGGATGAGTGTTGGAATATTGTGGCAGGACATGTGTGCTGATGAGGGGATGGGTGTTGGAATATTGTATAACTGAAACTCGATCATGAACAACTTTGAAACTGCATATCTTACAGTGATTCAATAAAATTTTTAATTAAAAATAAACAATATTTAAAAAGCTAGTAACTGAATATAAGAACTTGACATGAGTTTATAGAGGTTAGGTATAATTTAACAATAAAAACAATCAGATCATAGCAGAAGAAAATAAAATAATACACTAGAGAGCATGATACACAGAGTACATGTAGTTTGTTGTGAAAAGGTCTAATACTAGTAACAGAAATAAGAAAATTAGGAGAAAGAATAAAATGTACTAGCTGAAGGATTGTTGCTAAAATCTTCATAAAATGTACAGACTTCCAAACAAAAAAATTATGAATTGTTTTTCAAAAAATTCAAATCCCAAGTAGGATAAGTACAAGAGAGCTAAGCCTAGGGACATCATAGTTGAAAACTAAACAAGAGAAGATTTTAAAAGATGCCAATAGGAAAAGTTACAAACAAACAAACAGAAACAACAAAACCTTTAAAAGATTAGAAAGCATACAGAGAGGCCAGAAAGAGTGCAGGGGGTACGATACTTGCTTTGTATGCTAAAAACTTTATAGGGCTCTATACTCAAAGAATCTCTGAAAAGCTAATTACAGGAAGTAGGAACAAAAGGTGACATATGCGAAGATGAAAATGAGCAAGATATAGGGGAAGATGAAAAGAGTGTGGTCAGGGCTGGAGTGATAGCCCAGCAGGTAGGGCATTTGCCTTGCACGCGGCCGGCCCATGCCGGCCCGGGTTCGATCCCCCGGCATCCCATGTGGTCCCCTGAGCACCGCCAGGAGTAATTCCTGAGTGCAGAGCCAGGAGAAACCCCTGAGCATTGCCGGGTGTGACCCAAAAAGCAAAAAAAAAAAAAAAAAAAAAAAAAAAGTCTGGTCTATGGGAACTCAAAATCCATGTCACATCTTATTGGAAATTTCAGGATCCATTAACGAATTCAGACATAACATAGAGAACTGAAAATCTGTCCCTGAAATCAAATGTAATATAATCATTTTTATATGGGTGGAACCATTTTTATACAGGTTCTGATATAATAATCCCTTTTTCTGTTTACATATCCAACTTTATCCTTTTGCTAGTAGAGATTATTTTGACTTTGCTAACTTGATAAACTGCATAACACAGCTAGAAAATTCATGGGTAGCAATGAAATTAGCAATGATAGAGCTGGGAGGATAGTTCAAGGGTCAGGAATACATGATTTGCATGTCACTGCCTTGGGTCAATATCTTTATTTCATTGTCCCCTGATCATAAAGCTGGGAGTAGCTCTAAAAGTTGCTGGATGCAGCCCAAGACGTAGAGAAATCAAGCTACAAATTATAGGGAACTTGGGTTGACATAAGATATACAAAATTTTGTATATCTCACCTAATGTTTATAGCATTATATATCTAGAGATTTTTTAAAATATTTTATTACACCACCGTGAGATATACAATTACAAGATGTTCATGTTTCGGTCATACAGTGTTCCAGCATACCTCCCTCCACCAGTGCCCATTTCCCACCACCAATGTTCCTCTCCTTTTTGTCTCTCTCTCTCTCTCTCTCTCTCTCTCTCTCTCTCTCTCTCTCTCTCTCTCTCTCTCTCTCTCCTTCCCTGTCTTACACATTGTGGATTGTAATACATATATTTAGAGGTTATCATGTATATCTTTTTGCCTATATTCAATGCTCAATTCTTGGATGGTATCATTATTTTCAATGATTATCAGCACACTGTTCCCTTCTCTGTGCTGGGGCTCTCGGCCAGACAGCAAGCAGGTATTCAGGTGCAGGGCGGAGTCTCTGCCTGCCTGCCCTGTGCTAGACTGATAGGGCGTCTTGGGGTGGGGGAAGGTTTTTTGCTCCTTGGCCTGTCCTCTGCCAGGCTCCCAGAAGTCAGAAAACCTCACGTAATACAACCACAGTCATCCTCTGGTCCGACTTCACAGCTGGACACAACCTGATTGCCATAGTGAGCGAATGCAAAGAGCCTGTGTGATATCTCAAAACCTGGTATACACAAATGTGCAGGAGTCAGAGGCTAGATAAGATATATATAGAGATTTTTAACCTTCTATCTTAAAGATGCTGAGCTAGATACCTGAAGGCTGATTGTGGATTTAGCTCTATGTTCCTGTCCAACCATTATCAGAAGTTGGAATTCAGTATTTAAGATGGTAGAGAGGCAAATTCTATAATTACTCTTCATTACACTAATTCCTAGAGGGAAGTATTTTGGATACAAATATGAACAGATTGAGTGATACTGTGTGTTTGGGTGTCTAGGCAACATGTATTTAAGGAGGTGTTATTCCCATGTCAGAGAGTTCTTCTGAAGATACTATTCTGATCTGTCTGCCATTTTCCTTTCATTTTTTCCCCCTCTCTTACACAAAAAGGCAAGTGAAAATTAAAATGGAAACTTTAGGGAAAGGCAAGTAATGAGTATTCTAATTATTAAATATTTCTCTCAGGCCTGTAACTGGCACATGGAGTTGGAACTGTCTTGCTTCTAATCCTGTTAAGAGCAGACATCAATGTCTGAGAATATTATGATGCTGCTATATGTGGAGCCGTTCCTGTCAGCCCTTACCCAAAGACAGTAGAAAGTGGAGTTCTCTCCGGCAAGATGGCAACTCATCTCTCAAAATTAATTTCCTCTGTGCTGCGATGACATAATGAGCATTAGTGAGGATTGCTCTCCAACTTAAGTTCTAAAATCAGCCTTCCATTTTTTTTTAGATACAAGAGAATATACTGCTATTTGTACACACATCTGGGAATTGGAAAAATAAGAGATTTCTTCAAATTCTACAGAATATGGGTCGGTAGTAGAATGCATCATTTTTTCCCCAAAGTAATAAAAATCCATATGAATTTAACGGTGAGTAAATTGATGTTTATTGAATGATCCTGCTGCAAGAACATTTCATCTCCTGGTGATCAAAATACTACTTTCAAATTCCAACCACCTCAGCTAACTTTGTTAACAGAAAGAATTAAACTCTAACTGACTATCACGACTACCTCCATGAAGTATTCCTTCACAGTCCAAGTCAGATCTTTACAGCGTTGGTGAGACCAGTGTCCACAAGTGATCACAGTCAGCAGCTGAAGGAGAGAGGGCAGTGGGTACCCTACTCCCTGACTTGTTGGACTTTCTTGCCCTCCTGGAGATTTGTCATTAAGTCCTCGGGACTTGCAGCGGTGTCTCTACTGGCATACAGACAAGATCTGTCAAAGTGAGCACAAGACAGACACATAGGCAGCAAGGGGATGCTGCCTGCTAAGGGAGACAAAGGTGCCCTGAGCTGAATGCCAGCATCTGGACAGCAGGCATGAAATCACCCTGTGCTTAGGCATAAGCACGCTGCAGTCTTTTTCTATTGAGCACAAATTGCTGGGAAGTTACACGCTCCTCTTAGCTCCAGCTGTGAAAAGCCTCTCTAGGTTGGTTGTTGTCTTCAACAAAATAGAACTAAAGTTGAACAAAATTTTCCATCTTCAGTCTCACTCCTATTTTGTTTTGGTTCTTCAGTTTCTTAAGCTGGAGTTTACTTTCAAGTTTCCTAGGTAAAATGTGGATTATATGCACACGTATGTCTGTTTGTGTGTATGTATAGACAAACAATAGTAAATTTACAAAACCCCTCCTTGAACTTCTCTGCACTGGTAAATTGCTTAGCTTAATTAAGAGAGAGATTCTTCTTTATTGACCCTGCCATGCAAAATCGTTGTTCCAGAAAACAACAACACCCTAATCAAAGGAAACAAATTCATTTTCTGAGATTTTAGAGGATAATCTGCATTTTAAAGTGATTGTACAGAAGATCTTTTGCCCAGATATGGGGACTGACAGCCATATTCCATTCTCAGGACAGATACTACATAGGGAGCTGGAAGGAAGCAAGGGGCCAGGGGTTGAGAGTGATGTAGGGGAGATGATAGTATGTTTAAAACTAATGTGCAAGTCACCATTAGGATCAAAATGAAGCATTCCTGCCATCTGTTAAGTATTTTAATCGAAAGTTCTGCTTCAGCTGGTAGAAATGGCGGTGAATAGTCCCATTTAAATAGCTGATGGGTGAGAACATTTGGGCTGGGACACTTGCACAGCAACAGCTGACCATAAATCTGTAGAGGAGTGAGAAAGGCAAGTCTAGTCATGCTTCTTGAACTTGGAAATGCATCTTCAAAATATTCAAATCAATAGTCAGTGAGCACTTGTTTAAGAATAACAGTTTGTCCTATATAAACCTTTCCTTTCAAATAGTTCAGCATGTTGGGTGAAAGTGTACTGTTATGGGAAACATTGTGTTGACTTTTAGGTGGTGGAACTTAGGGGCAGCTTACACACACCAAAATGGTACCAGTACCTGTGGGGATGCTTAGAGTCTTTGATAACCCCTGGAATATCCTTTCCAGTGACTAGACTTTCTCTGTTGAAGCAGACACGGCCTGATGGAAGGAAAGAACTACTACTTTTCCTTGATTACAGTTGGAAATTCATGGTATAGAAGTTAAGAAACAGAGTGAATTCTTTAAGCAAGTAAGTACTTCCAGATCTTTTTCTTTTTTTTTAATTTTTTATTTTTACAATTACAAAGATATACAATTAAAAAGTTCATATTTGAGTTTTGGTCATACAGCACCCATCCCGCCACCAGTGCCCATCTCCCACCACCAACGCCCCCGGCTCCCTCCCACCTCCCGCAGACCTCATCCATGGCAGGTTCTTTATTTCCTTCCCTTTCTCTCTCTTTTTCTTTTCCTTCCCCTCCACACTATGGATTACAGAACATACATTAAAGGGTTGTCATGTGTATCCTTTTGCTTCCGTTTATGCTCAGTTCATTTTAATTCTCAGTTCTAGGTTGGCATTAGTACCCTTGACAATTGTTAGCACACTGTTTCATTTTCTGTCTTACCTAGCCTCTGACTCCCACACGTTTATGATAATTTCCACCTTTGACAAGACCTTCTTTCCACCTTTGACAAGACCTCCACTTCCAGATCTTTTCACTGCATATTTATCACAGAATTTTCTGTTAGTACAAATATTTACTTGCAGAAAGAAATGACACAATTTAGAAGAATAGTTCTTATTTTCTTTTTTAATTATTATGGAGGAAATAATCTCCTGGTGGACAGTTCCACAATGAAATTGACCACATCATCTTCAATCGACGGTTTTGTCTGACCGATGTTGCTGTCATCCCCAAATTCCAAACAGGATCAGACCACCGTCTCCTTCGGTGCAAAATTCTACTTCCCGCAACTGGGAGAAAAGGCTGCAAAGTTTAAGAAGAGAACTCCCAGAACGACCACCAACTGGGAACTCTTTGGCACCATTGCAGCAACATGGGAAGATACCACCATTGACAACACTGATGAAGAATACAACTGACTGGTTCAGCATCTCCATGATTGTGCGAAGAATGCCGAGAGAGAGAGAGAAAGACACAAAAGGACGCCTGTCTTCAGAAACTCTCGAGCTCATTCGCCAACGTGCCAAGGCGCAAGCCTCAGGAGACCAAATGCTAACGTCCAAGCTTGCTAAACGGTGCAGAGAAGCGATAAAAGAAGACCTCAAAGACAGAAGCACAAAAATACTGGAAGATGCAGCAGAAGCCGAAAAAAAGCATTTGCACCGCCCACCTGTCCTTCGCCAACTATAGGACCAAGATGACTGCCCTCCAACACCCTGTGATCTATCACATCTTCCAGAAAGGCAATGGAGAAGATTATCCATGACTTCTACTCAAATCTCTTTGATAGCCACATCCAACTGCCCACATACCAAATTCCACAGGATGGATATGTCATTCCCAATGTTCTCCCTTCTGAAATTCGACGTGCCATCTCATCGGTAAAGAAGGGAAAAGCACCAGGCCCAGACAAAGTCAGACCCGAACACCTGAAGAATCTGCCGTCAGTACTCATCAATACACTAGCTCAGCTCTTCACACGCTACCTGTCCGAATGCAAGGTACCTTCCCAATGGAAAACCAGCAGGACAGTTCTACTGTTCAAGAAGGGGACATTCACGACATCGGAAACTATCGCCCCATCTGCCTGTTGTCCGTCATCTACAAGCTGTTTACAGGAGTCATCCTGAACAGGATTAGCAGAACACTAGATGAAGGACAACCATGCGAGCAAGCAGGCTTCTGGAAAGGATTCAGCACAATCAACCCTATCTACACAGTAACCAAGCTCATTGAGGTTTGTAGGGAGTACAAGATGCCGTTCTGTCTCATGTTCATTGATTTACAGAAAGCCTTTGATTCTGTGGAGACTGAAGCAGTCATCGAAGCCTTAGCCAAACAGGGTGTTCAAATTCAATACATCAAGATCCTTCGTGAGCTGTATTATGGATTCACCCCCAGAATCTCACCATTCTACAAAGAAGTGATCATTGATGTCAAAAGAGGGGTTCGACAGGGCGATACCATTTCACCAAAACTCTTCAGCGCCACCCTCGAGAGCATCATGCGACAATTAGAATAGGAAGGAATGGGAGTGAAGATAGATGGTCTGCAACTACACCACCTCCGCTTCACTGATGACATGGTTCTAATAACACCAAACATTAGCCAAGTGGCACAAATGCTGGCTGACTTTGACCGAGAATGTGGAAAGATAGGCCTACAGCTGAATCTAAATAAAACTATGTTTATGAAAAATGAACTAGTTCCTGAGGCCCCATTCACTCTCAATGGAACAAACATCTTTGAATGCAGCAGTTACGTGTACCTAGGGCGAGAAATCAACATGATGAACGACCTAAACCCTGAACTGTGCAGGAGGAAGAGAGCGGCATGGAATGCCTTCAATGGCATCGAAGAAATAACTATAACAACAAGAACCTCTGGCTCCAGGCACATCTCTTTGACTCCACCATTCTCCCTGCATTAACATATGCCTCAGAGACCTGGGCCCTATGAAAGCAGGGATGAGAATGCTATTCGGGTCTCCCAGAGAGGAATCGAAAGAGCTGTGCTTGGAATATCATGCCTCACTCAAGTGAGAGAAGGAATCTGGAGTTCTGACCTCCGTCGCTATTCCAGAATCAGGGATTCTGTCTCATTTGCCAAGGCATCGAAAATCAGATGGGCTGGACATGTAATGTGATTTGGAGACAACTGCTGGACTAGAGCCGATACCGACTGGATCCCACGGGATGTCAAAAAGATCACGTGGCCGCCCACCTACAAGATGGTGTCAGACTTCCTTGTCAAGACCCTGAAGGAACGGTTTGAGGCTCTTCATATTTCTGAATTAACCAGATGCCATTGGGTTACATTGGCACGTGATAGGGTCCAATGGGAATGTTACTGGTACCTGCTCGAGCAAATTGATGAATAACGGATTCAAGTGATCAAGTGATGGAGGAAATAAGACTAATTTGATCTCTGGTATCCCCTGAGTTTCTCCAATACTAATGGGAAATGATAACATGATGAACCATTCACTTCCTAAAAGATTTTGGTAAAATAATATATAGGTTAGGGTTAAGATTAGGTTCTTGACATATAATATATCTAGTATTTATTTTATATGAAGATATATGTAAAGATGTTTTATTTGTATCTATAAATAACTTAATTTTTTTTAATTATTTGGCTTTTTGGGTCACACCTGGCAATGATAAGGGATTACTCCTGGTTTCTATACTCAGGAATTACTCCTGTTGGTACATGGACGACCAGATAGGATGCTGGGGATTGAACCTGGGTTGGCCAAGTTCTAGGCAAATGCCCTACCCAATGTACTATCACCCAATGCCAAAACTTCAGCTTAAAAAATTGCTATGTATTGATATACATTAATTTATTAATACATTGACATTGTTTGTACTTTTAACTGAAGACTCATTGCCTTTCCACCACAGTTCATTAGACTCATTCTATTTCATCATGTGTTACCATCTCATTCACTTGACCAGTCTTTTATTTCTTTGGTTCTTTATATACCACATATCAGTGAGATTATACAGAATTTTTCTTTCTCCTCTGACTTACCTTGCTTAGAATAACGTCCATTTTTATTCTTGTTTTAGCAAAAAGGCTGAATTTCAGTCTTTTTTGAGTAATATACATTCATCTATCATTGAGCAGTTGTACAGAGCATGGTCCTTAATAGTACTGCAATGAACTTGTGTGCATATATAGAGGTTTTGTGTTCTTGGAATAGATACCTACTAGGTATATGTTCTTGGAAAAGGTATGATAGTATGATTTTAAATTTGTTTTACAGATGCACCAAGTCAGTTGACATCCCACAGGGAGTAAATGGGTTTACATTTCAACTATACTCCTGTCAGCATTTGTTTATGGCCTTTTTGAGGTCAGATATTTTCACATGAATGAGATTAATTTTATTGTCACTTACATTTTCATTTCCCCTGATTATAAATTATAAATAACATTTTTATGTAGCTATTAATATCTATTGGATTTGATAAAGTGTCTGCTTAGCTCTCTTCCAGCATTTGTTGTTGTTGTTGGATTGTTTTCTTTTTGTTGTTGAGTTTTCTGAGTTTTTAAAATTATGTATCTTGGACAATAGTCCTACATTAGATATGTGAACTGAGAATATTTTCTTCAGCTCATTAGAAAATGCTTTATTTTTTATTGATTCCTTTATTTCTTTTGTTTTAGATTGTGTTTTGTTTTGCTATGTAGAAACTTTATAGTTTGATTTAATTTTGATTATTTATTTTTGCTTTTTATTTTTATTGCCAGTAAAACGCATGGAGACACACTGCAGCCATCATCATTGATTGTCTTCCCATATTTTTTTGGTTTCTGTTATATTTAGTTGTACTATTGAAGTTTTTAATCCATTTAAAGTTAATTTTTGTGTATGGTGTGAGATAGGGAACCGTTTTCATAGCATGTGGCTACCCCCAGTTTTTCCAATAGCATTTGCCAGAGACTTTTTCTGCTCTATTGTATGCATTAGGTCTTTTGGCATAAATTAACTGTCAATAAAAATGTATTTCTGGGTTTATAATTGTGTTTCATTGGCTTGTGGTGTCACATCAATTTTCTTAGAATAACTTTGGTATTTGAGATTGTTTTATACAATTTCCCCTATATACTTGAAGAAAGTTAAGAGATTGTTAGGGATTTTTTGTTTAGAATATTCAAATATGTTATTAATCTGATCATGGAAGTGATGCTATAATTGTGGTATGATTCTACTTTTGGTAGAATGATCATTTTAGCAATGTTACTATTCTAATTCATGAACATGAAGTTCATTCCCATTACTTTATGGTTTCTTTTTTTTTAACAATGGCATACTTTTTATTGTATAACTCTGTCATCATTTAAAAGTTGACTCCTATGTGATTAATTCTACATATAATCTATACAATGCAGTAATTTTTTTCTTCTTTTTTTGTTTTTATCTATTTTATTTTTCAATTAATATTTTATTATACCACTGTGAGATATACAATTACAAAGTTGTTCATGTTTGGGGGCTTCGGTCACACAGTGTTCCAGCACCCATCCCCTCCACCAGCGCCCATTTCCCACCACCAATGCCCCCAATGCCCCCCCTCTTCCCATAGCCTGCCTCTATGGCAGGTTCTTTATCTCTTTTCTCTCTTTCTCCCCTCCCTCTCTCTCTTCCTTCTCTTATATATTGTGGATTTTAATGCATACACTTAGAGGTTATCATGTGCATCTTTTTGCCTGTATTTAATGCTCAGTTCTAGGTTGGTATTAGCCCTTTTGACAATTATTAGCACTTGTTCCCTTTTCTGTCTTACCTAACCTCTGACTCCCACACATTTGTGGTAATTTTTTTATTTACTGTGTTATCTCCACTAGAATTTATAAATATAAAAGATTTTCATGTATTTATTTTGTTATTGACTTGTTTACTAAAATATTTTACTGGCATTTTAGAGTTTCCTATGCATTTTATTATGTAATATAGTTATCAGGTTATTTTCAATTAAGGCCCATTTGATTCATTTTTCTACCCTATTTGCTGTGGCTAGAAATTCCAATCATGTGTTGAATAATGGTGGTGAGAATGAGTATCTGATTCATGTGCCTGATACTGGGGCAGAAAGCTTTAGTGTTTTTGCCATTAATATGATGTTTTATTCATACTCCATGTGAGTTTCCTGCATGTAATCTCTGCTATGTTGAGGTATATGTCTCCATCGCCGTGTTGTTGAGATTCCTTTGAATCATATCAACTTTAAATCTTGTCAACTACTTTATCTTCATTTATTAATAAGATCTTAGGATGCCTTCTTTCATTTTGCTGTAGTGTATAATAATTGGTTTGTATCTGTTGAAACCCCTTTTTGTCTCTGAAATGCTGTCCAATCTAATTCACTAAGACTAGAAGTCAAGTTGCTATTGTGGTGCTATTACTATTACAATATGAAAGTTGATAAAAAAAAAGAATTGAGCATTAGACATTTTAAGATAAGAAAGTAATGAATATAGGAATTTAAATTATATTCCAGCAGTAAAGCAGAATAATTTGGTAGATGAGTAATCGCTCATCTACCAAAGGAGCCATTTGGTAGAAATGGCTACCAAATGAGGAATGGCTAGGCTACATTCAAGACTTTCAGCCTGGACATCTTATGGATGCTGGCTGGCATAAAGAGGTTAAGAAGACATAATATTGAGAAGGACAGAAATTGATGTGCTTATAGATATATAGTCAGTACAACCCACAGACTTGAATTAATGAGTCTGAGGCTAATAAGAGAATATCTGGCTTGAAGAAGAGTTGTGGTGATTAAAACTAAGAGTGTAAACATATTGGATTATCAAAGGGAAACAGAGATGAAAGAACTAAGAAATAAAATTAAGAAAAAGACAATCTCATAAGGATAGGATGGAGGAAAGTAACTCATAAAAGTACAGAACAAGAATCATAAAATAAGTATAAGAGAATGCAATAAACATACTGCACAAAGCTAGAAGAGCTGAGTATAAATAATATTTTATATTATTATTAAAACAACCAATAAATGCTACAGGGGGTCAGACTTATTACAAGATGCTTCAACCTAAAATATGTCCTACCATTTAACTTATCTTAATATTTTTAAGTACCAAATTCCCTTTTCTTGAAGTCATCTTTACCATAAATTAAAAATTGAGAAACAGTGGAAACTAGGTGCCTACAGATGTATTCGCTGTTGTTTTGTGTACCTCATACATCATGACTTTCTTTGCAGACCAAGCTCTCTAAAAGACTGAAGTTGTCACTGGTTTGCATATAGTTCTCAATTAGGGTTTACTCTGCTCTATGAAGGTGTGTAGAAATTTCAGGTATCTGAATAAAAACATGAACCATAACTAGAGGTCCCAGGAGGTCTTGTCAAAGGTGGAAATTATCACAAACGTGTGGGAGTCAGAGATTAGGTAAGACAGAAAATGGAACAGGGTGCTAATAATAGTCGAGGGTACTAATGCCAACCTAGAACTGAGCATTAAATAGAGGCAAAAAGGATACACATGACAACCTTTTAATGTATGTTCTGTAATCCATAGTCTGGAAGGGAAGGAAAAGAGAAAGAGAGAGAAAGGGAAAGAAATAAAGAACTTGCCATGGAGCAGGGCTGGGGAAGGGGAGGGAACCGGGGATGTTGGTGGTGGGAGATGGGCACTGGTGGAGGGACGGGTGCTGAAACACTGTATGACCAAAACCCAAACATGAACTTTTTAATTGTATATCTTTTTATTTGTATATCTCACGGTGGTATAATAAAATACTTAAAAAAAAAGAATCTTCAGAGTCCTGTAAAAACAAAAAGACAAATTTGATGAATAAACAGTACAGAAATAATAGATAAGAATCTTCCAGAGTTGAACACTGTATGACTGAAACCCAAATATGAACACTTTTGTAACTGTATATCTCATGGTGGTATAATAAAAAAGTTCATATAAAAATAAATAAATAAATTTATGTTTTGGGTTCTGAAAAAGTACTGTCATCAAACTCCAGTGATTAGGGGTCCATTGTATCATGTACATTTAATAGCTTTGGTATGGGAGATTCATAATACTACCCAGAGTACTCTCTGCCCCTCGAGGTGTTGCAGGTGTGGCTGTGGTTCTCAGCTGCGTCGGCAGGTGGCAGACAGGAGACAGGCTTTTCTACACTCAGGGTTCTGTCCTGTGGGCCCTGGATGGTTGATGGTCTGACATAAAAGACTGGGTCCCTTGGGATGAACCCAGACCCATGGCAGAGCTTGGAAAGCTACCTATGGTGTATTTGATATGCCAAAGACAGTAACAATAATGGACCTCATCCCCAATGAATGGAGACATTGCTGCTCAAGCAAATCGATGAACAACGGGAAGACAAGTGACAAGTGACCCAGAGTACTCTATGATATTGTCATTTAAACAGTTGAAAAACTTGCTTTCATAATTTAAAATGCACATATCACTGTGAATCTGGAGATAACATCAAGGGGTGCTGGAGTCCCTTTTAACAATGCTTGTCCAAACTAGAATGGCTAGTTCATTGCTGAGACCCAGTGATGCAGCTCTGCTCAGCCTCAGCTTTCTTCAGTGGCCACCAGGCCCTCCTCAGCAGTGCTCAGGGAATATTACGGCTGAAGCTGATGGTTTATAGGAGGGACATGTGGTGCTGCAGGCAAAATTGGCTCCTCATGCATGCAAGTATATGTGCCACTACTTTAAGATGTCTCCCTAATCCCAAAATATTCTTTGTCTATTTGTTCTCTGAAGGTCAATGACTTATACTGGCCATTGTAAATAATGCCACTATGAACATAGAGATTTATATATAGGTATTTCTTTAGGAAGTTGACTTAGTTTATTTCTGCTTTTTTTTTCTTTTGAGGAAGGTCTATACTGTTTTCCATCCTGGTTACAAGAATTTCCATTCAATCACATTCTTTCAAGGAGCTTATTATGTCTTGACATTTTAAAAAATAATAGTCACTGTAACAGGTGTAATATCACCTTGTGGTTTTGTTTCCCTGGTGATTAGTCGTATTGAGCTCCTTCTAATGTACCCATTTCTCATTTTTTATATTTATAGATGAAAATTATATGTTTTCTTTTGACAACTGTCTATTGAGATCTTTTGGTTGAAATGTCTAGAAAGAATTTTTTGTGTTTTGATGCTGAATTGTGCTGGAATTATATTAGTTGCTTATATGTTTTCTAAGCTAGGAGGAACCTGGAAAACAATGCATGTAGTCCACTAAGTAAAAGAAAAGTTACTAATTTGCTCATATGTATAATATTTGGGATAGATTAATTAATTCTTTTTATTAATGTACTAATTCATTTTTTTTAAATATACCATTAAGATCGCTCCTTTGTGACAGCAAGTTACCACCCTGAGTTTTGAATTCTCCACATTGTGTTTATGGCAGAAACTGACAATACATGCATATTAATTACTGAATTCCAGTTCCATCTCAGAACACTCATCTACAAAGCATTCCCAGTGGTAGCAGACAACCAGACATCATATGAGACAAAAGTAGTTTGCTGGTTGTTATTTTTTGTATGATGGTGCTGAGTCAGGAGTAAAGATATTGTAAAAGGCAGACAGATTCATTTATTTCCAAGATAGTTATGATTAGACTGTAAAAGCAAACTATTTTTTCTTTCTGTAATTGAAAGACAGAATGAAGTGTCTTCTCCTGCAGGGGAAAGAAAGCCAGACACACTGTATTTTGCTGTTTACTGTGACATTCAAGTAGTGTCTGATTGTTGATATGAATGCCGTTGAAGGGCTCTTATACTCTTAGGAACAATTGTCGTGGTCAGGCACAGGCAGCTCCCAAAGCAGTGGCTACCAGTATCGATATAATAAGGGCCATGTGAAGAGCTTATTGAAAATAAAGATTTCCCAAGTTCTACTCTAAGACTGTTGTTTAGTAAATATGGTTGTAAGCACATTCAGAATAAAGATTTCCTGCATTTTTCTGTAAGATTCCCACTTAGTAAATAAGGTTGCAAGCCCATCAGTATAGATATTTTTTTCAAAAGACTCTTGATTCTGATATACATGGACTAATTGATCACTCTATTGTGAGAAATGCTTTGTTAGAAGAGTGGTCTCCAAAATAGGGTATATGCTCCTCTATCACTATCACTATCTTCCTGTTCATCATCTATTTGCTAGAGCGGGCACCAGTAATATCTCCATATGTCCTGTCTCATGCTAGTAGAGCCCAAGGGCATCTGCTTGCTCTAGGAACATAAAGAGCCTCAAACCATTATATTAAGTCATGGGAATGACCTAATATAATTGTTACTGGTATTTGGCATATCATATACAACACGAGCATCTTGCCAGGCTTGCCATGCGGGTGGCATACTCTTGTAGTCACCTCTAAATAAAGCATTTATTGATGAATTGTGGCCGTGTGAGCCGGACTGTGAAAGGCTGGTCTGCTGGGTTGAGTTCTGACTAGAGGGAAGTCCGGATGTGGAAAATGGCAGCCCCCATGGAATGTCTGGCTTGTTGTGAGGCTCTGCTGGGGTGGCGGGCCAGGGCTAGAACCTGCCATGCCTCCCGGGTGCTTCATGAGCGGTTGGGCACAGGGAGAGCAAGTAGCAGCTCTGCCCCCATGTCTGTGAGTCTCTGGATCAGCATACCTGGGCCAGATTGAAAAAAAAAAACACTGCTGCAGGGTGGATATCAATGATCCAGGCTGTGATAGGCTCCTCTATGATAAGAAATAAACCCTTACAGCATTTACTTATGCTTGTCCTACTGAAGACAAGCAGTTAAATTTTTCTATTGTTTGGTACAAGTATTAAAATTGTATGATCTTCATCTGGTTCTTACCTGGACCACAGCAAGAGAATCCTCAAGAGCAGAATGAGAGTAGATGACTAGAATTTTGCTTACTATATATCCTGAGGTTTATGTTGCCTAGATAAATGAATTTAGGAGTCAAGATCTTGTTTAACTAAACCACCCTCACCACATTGGCAAATGACTTAAACAAATTTCTACCAAAAAAAAGCCCGTGCATTGATGACAATGCCAAAGAAACAGCCACAGAGAGCAAAAGAAAATGACCAGAGACAGAATTATTCTGCTTATTTGAAGTTTTAGATCAGTGAGATGAAGGGGTAAAAATGACAATCTATTCAAATATTCCCTAGGAAAGTATTTAAACTATGGATTTACAGCTATGACCGTTAGTAATTAACCTCTCCAAAAGAGCATATAATGTCTTCAAAGATTAACTAATGCCACCCTAAAGAGCAGAAAAGAATAGCAATTTGAGAAAGAATAGAAGTAGAAGAGTATAATACAACTACCACTATCAAACTACTGGGTTTGAATTCAAGTTCTGATGCTCATGAATATGACCAGAATATGCTGCAGTATTGGGGTTCTGCATCACGGCTTCACTATCTGTAAACTGGGGATCCATAATAATACTTTATTTGAATGTATATTATAGGGATTAAATTAATTAATATGTATAACTACATAGAAAGCACTTAGATGAGTGCCCTACTCATAGTATACTTGATTCAAATTTTAGTTTAAAAATTTTATTGCATCTTATGTCATCCTCTTTTTAGGGGGATATGAGAATCCTCCACAGTGGAGGAAACAGTCATCCAGTTCCTCAGGCCTGATGGTGTCTAGACCAGCAGTGCTAGAGAACACTAGGGCAATATTTAGCACACACAGGGCTCAATGTTGTGCTGGGAATCAAATCCAGGGCATAAGGCATGTAAGGTCTACTCTCAACCCTTTTGGGTATCTCTCCAGCCTTATAGATCCCTATTTTTAATGTTTCATACAACTTTGTTTTATGAACAACTTATAAATGTGCTGACATGGAAGTCATGCTCAATTCTTGTTTCTCATGAACTGAGTGGGTAACTCTAGTCTTCTTTCTATCAGTGGTGAGACTCCCCAAACTCTCCCAGGCTCTAAAATATAGAGAATTGCTGACATCAGTTGCAGCCTGTGAATACGGCCCAGACTGTTGGAGGGTGAGGATGGAGTGTAAAAGCAGAAGAATCTCACCTCTCACAGTGTTCTCACTTGTTTCTTCTGAATATTAAACATACTGACCTGAGTGTCGCTTTATTCAGTTTCCTTTCATGCCTTTTTAGCCTAGTCCTCACATCTGTCATGCTAAGATATTAGCTGAAAAAGTACTTGGGAAAGTGCGAGTCTGAAATAATGAACTTCTAAGGAGTTTCCTTATTCCCCTGCTGCTTTGGCTTCCCACCCCCACCTTTGCTACCTGCCACCTCACCTTCTGTTGGGAGCCTTGTGGGCATAAAAGACCCCTGAGCCCAGCACGCCCAGGCCATCCAAACAAACAAGAGCATCTAAACACAATTCTTCCCTTTTCCACTTAAGAAAAGATTGAATTTTTTTTCAAAAGCGACATTACTGAGAGAAACATAAAAGGGAATAAACAAAGGAAGCACCAAGCCAGCAAAGTAAATAGAAATGTCCGAGATTTCTTTCTAGCCATCATTTACTGCACACACGCTCCCCATCTCTTTGTCTTTCTCTGCTTCAGCCAGCGTCTGCCTACTGGCTCTCAGTTGGCTCCTCTGTGCTTGCCCTGCGCCTCTGTTCTAGTTACTCTTGCCTCTACTTCAGAATCCAGACTCCATGGGCTTTTACTCTGCTCCATATCTGACTCTATTCTAAGGGCTCGTTACAGGCTTGAACTAGATTGCCTTCCATACACACTTGCCCACAAAGTCTGCATTGATCTTTCAGAAATAGACTTTTCCAAGTTGTTTTACAGATTTCTAAATTTACCGAGCTCATTTTCTTATGACTCCTTTTGGAGTTTCCCTGATTCCCCCTAATACAAATTTTAATCTGACTTTCAGATTCTATCAAATTCTTTCCTAAGGATTATTATATCAGCTCTTTCCTGAGGGGCATCCCTACCTACACACATACACACACCTGAATAATATAGCCCCCAAATTATATGTATATTGCCACACCTGGTGATATGCAGGGCTTGTTCCTGGCTCTGTGCTCCATGTTGGCAGTGCTCAGAGGACCATATGGCTGCTGGATATTGAATCTGGGTTGGCCACATGAAAGGCCAGTGCCCTGCCTTCTGCACTGGCCCTCGGGTCCCAGGTGTGTGTTTTTAAATTGATTGAGAGTCTGTGACATATAACATTGTTATTCATGGCTCCTAATGCACATAGTTTCAAAAAAACACCCATCAACAGTGAACCCACCTTCCCCCAGGGCCCCCAAAGCCCTTCCACTTCAAGACCCCCTTCAGTTGTGTGGATCAGTGCTCCTATTGTATTTCCTTTACACTGTGGCTGCTACCTTGTGTATTAATAAGTCCCACACATGAACAAAATCATTTTGTATCTATCCTTTTGCTTTCTGGCTGACTTCATTCAGCATGATACCCTCTAGTTCCATGTATATTTATGTAAATTGCATGATATTTTCTTTCTTATGGATACATAGTATTATAAGATATATACAGTGTGTATATCTTGATCCTTATTTGGACAGTTGGATTTTTTCCATATCTTGGCTATTGTACTAACTGATGATGGACATAAGGGTGCATATAGCTTTTTTTTTTTTTGGCTTTTTTGCATCACGCCAGGCAATGTTCAGGGGGTACACCTGGCCTTACATTCAGGAATTACTCTTGGTGGTTCCTGGGGGACCATATGGAATGCTGGGGATAGGTTGCATTCCAGACATACCCTACAGGTTGTGCTATCACTCCAGTTCCTCTCTTTTGAATTAATGATTTTAGTGAAAGTGGATGATTTTAGTGTGACTTTGTAGGCCAGCAACATCCAAAATATTGCCATTCTAAATATGGCAATATTTTATATAGCCATGGATCTTGGTGCTCAGGTTTGAAAAGCTATCTACCTTTCACTAACACTCAGTATGCGGCAAACTCTAAGCATACTAATGCCTAGATATGCATGCCATAACATCTCAGATCCTGCGGAGCTCACTGCCTTTCTTATTATTAATTTCCTAAAACAAGTATTTTCCATTTATGCTGTACCTGTATTTCTACAGATATAGAACACATTCTTCAGAATCTGAATGTCCAGACAGCACGGGCAGAATTTGAGGGGGACTTTGTTGGACTAATGATGAATTTGGACTAGAGTCAGACAGTTTGGTTACTCTGGAAACATAAATTGAATATACCAGGTAACTAAGATTTGACGTTTGTTTAATTTGAATGTATATTTCCCTCTTCCTCAAGGTGAATGTTGAAAGGTCCCTTGAAGCAGATGTACTTGTCTCCTAACATGGGGAAAGGCCAGAGGACTGTTTCCTTGTCTGAAATCTAAACTCCTTTTCTAAGCACCACAGGACTTAGTAAATTTAAGCTATTGCAGTTTCTTAGTGCAATATTGACAATAGGTTAGTGTGCAAAAATACAGACCTGGGACACACTTGCCTTTGGGTTATATGTGTTAGATAGGAATGTTAGTTAAAACTGTTGACTTTATTTTAAGCATGTATATTTATGAGTTTGTTTTCTGTTTTTCATTCTTCAATACAGTTTTCACCTTTATATCTTGTATATTCTCAGGGGAGTCTCACCACTTGGATTAGTTTTCAAAAGTCTTTGTCTATCAATGTTTTTAGATTCTCATGCCCCATATTCTCATGTTAAGTCTCATTGTTGGCCTAATCTGTAAGCAATGATTCCTTTAATAATATCTCCTTCTGCACAGTAGTTAATGATTTTAAGAATATATTCACAGCACTTAAACATAAATATGCATCTCATTATATGTCGTATGCAGACTAAAAAATAAACAAAATTAGATGAAATTATGTTAAATATTGTTGTTGAATTTTCTTTCACTGGTAAAGCAGCAAGCACTAGATTCTGGAGAAATTGCCAAATGCATTATAAGAAGAATATAGCTTCATCTTCTACATAATGCTTATATCCTAAGTCCATCATATTCCTAATCATTTAATAAGTTAATTTTGTTGCAGATGTAAATAGCAGTATAGACTTCAATCTAATTACATGAGTTCAATCTAGCTACATAAGTATTAAAAAATAGAGAAAGAATATTTTCAGTGATAACCAGAAGGAAATAATTCTGTGAAATAAAATCAGAGCTAACTTTGCTAGCTTTCAAATGGAGGTTGGGAACAAAAACTCGAAGAATGTGTGACTTCAAGAAGTAGCTAGAGAGAGAGAGCAAGAGAGAGCCAGAGAGAGAAACAGATAGATGGAGAGACAGAGAGACAGATAGAGACAGAGAGAGACAGGGAGACAGAATGAGAGAAAGAGACAGATAAAGACAGTGAGGAAGAGAGAAAAGTAAAAGTGCCTGCCATAGAGGCAGACTGGGGGAGGGGGAGGGAATCAGGGGACATTGGTGGTGAGAAATGTGCACTGGTGGAGGGAGGAGTGCTGGAATACTGTATGACTGAAACCCAATCATAAACACTTTTGTAACTGTATAATAAAATTAAAAAATATAATAAAATTTAAAAGTTTTAAAAATGAAAGAAGATACAAAAGACAAGATTTAATATTCTTGTTTTGAATGACCAAAAGAAATATAGGGGTGGAGAGATAGTATAGGAAGTAGAAAGATTGTCTTGCCTATGACTAACCCCAGATTGATCAGTATAGGAAGTAGAATGTTGTCTTGCCTATGACTGATTCCAGATTGATAGTCATACCACTTATGTTTCCAGAGCATAGCCATGAATCACTCCTGAGCACAGAGGCTAGAAAATCCCTGCACACTACTAGGGGTGTGTGTGGGGGGGGTCTCTTTCAATAAAAAAAGAAAGTGCCTTCTAGCACCTTGGTTATAGTCCAGTAGAACCAAGTAGATAAACTTATAACCTACTTTTAAATGAGTTTTTGTAGTTTAAATCATTGTGTAGTTTAAAGCATTCACATGGAAATTTGTCAGAGCAACAATAAAAACTAGTAAACTATTTCAAAGAATAGAGGGAAAATTAATATAGTTGTGAAATCAATTTCTTTTTCATATTTATTGCCGATATGGGCATTACATTCTGTAACTAGAAGAACTTGCTGTACCATCAAATACAGCCTATCTATCTAACATTCAGTATCTTTGGGAAATGTGTATTTTTGCTTTTTTTTGGCTTTTTTTTTTTGGGGGGTCACACCCGGCAATGCTCAGAGGTTTCTCCTGGCTCTACACTCAGGAATTACTCCTGGTGGTGCTCAGGGAACCATATGGGATGAAGGGGATCGAACCCGGCCAGCATGTGCCGGCTGCATGCAAGGCA
The DNA here is from genome assembly GCA_021461705.1 of Cryptotis parvus. Taxonomy (NCBI): domain Eukaryota; kingdom Metazoa; phylum Chordata; class Mammalia; order Eulipotyphla; family Soricidae; genus Cryptotis; species Cryptotis parvus. Next base: position 18,942 of record JAJIBD010000632.1, on the reverse strand, counting down.
AATTACTACCCGCTGGGCTATCGCTCCAGCCCGGGAAATGTGTATTTTAATGTGTCTATATTATTATTTGTTGTTGGAATCATTCAGAATTGGAATGGTTTACACCTCTACTATGAAGTTTTAGAAATCAACAATTCATAAATTATAATTATTTTGGTTGTTATTGTTTGGGGCCACACCTGGTCAGACTAAGGACTTACTCTGGGCTCTGCACTCAAGGATCATTCCTGATAGGGCTTGGAGGACCAAATGGGGTACTGAAGACCAAACCTAGGTTGGCAAAGCAAGTTCCCTATCCTCTGAAGTATTTGGTCCCCAAATTAAATATTTTTTACTTTTATAAATGACCTTTCTGAAATGCTAACTAGATAGCATTCCTCATTTTGTCTTCTTTCATTGAATAATATCAAAGCAGTTAGTGTGCTCTTCAAGGCACTTCAGGAAACAACCCATCCCTAATCTTCCAGCATTGCCTTTCCACTTCCTCTGATCCAACCACATTATTTCCTGCCCTTCTCTGAATGCATCGCATTCTTAGTCCATGTACTGTAGAAACTCCTTTTCCCCTAAACTGCTGCTATCATTCATGTCTCAGCACAGACATTTTCTCTGTGGAGACTTCCTTTAAGCTCTTCAACCCTTCGTCCTTTGTACTTCCCTACAATGCTCACCTTGGCATCTGTATTTGCATTCATAGTAGTATATTGTGATGCATTTTCTTGTCTGTGTTTTTATGAGTATTTTATAGACAAGCAGAGAAACTTGCATTTTTATTCCTAATAACTATAACCCTGTACCTGAAAGGAAATTAGAAGGTGCCCAATGAATCCTTGTTGAATGAATAAATGCACCATATACTTTTGTCCTTGATAGTTCTGCAGCTTATATTAGGAATGAAGAAAGTAGCTCAGATCTTTGGAAACTACAGCACCACTAAACTCATTAGAGGTGTCTCAAGAATTTCAGATACTTCTGTTTTTCTCATTCTGAGATACTTCTCATAGTTTGAATAATGTAAGACTTCCATACAAATAAGAAAGTTTGAAGTAATTTTTAATCAGGAAATTAAGGACCCCTTATGATAGTCACAAACGGGCTTCTAAGGACCTAGCTGGACAATGAATTACTCAGTTGACTTATTCATTTTCCGGTAAAAGTCGGAGACTTTTCTTATTTTCTGAAACAAAAATGGTCTAAAAATTTTGGATGGTAGGAATCTGAAGTGAGCTCAAGGGGCCCCATGGTCACTCCTGGAGATACACAGCCAACTGGACTGCACAGTTTGATGTTAGACATTGTCGTGGAATGCTGCCGGGGGTCCCCGAAAGTGCTGGGAAGCGAGTTTCCTTCTACCTCCAAAGCCGGCAGGAAATGGATGAAGACTCAGGAATCCGATGCATTTTTAAAAGGCTTTACTTATCACAGGTTCAGGCATACAAGTCAGCAATAGGAGAAACCCTGTGCTTAGGATTCCCGGCTAGAACCCCAGACATGTGTAGGCCAAGATGGCGGCCACCATGTGTTAAGGCCTTGTAAAAAGGAGAAAAAGACAAGACTCCCAAGAAGGGTGCAAGCTCACAAAGAGAAAGCACAAAAAGAGCGAGAGAGAGAGAGAGAGAGAGAGAGAGAGAGAGAGAGAGAGAGAGAGAGAGAGAGAGAGAGAGAGAACAGACTGGTTTTATACCCCTGCAATTCAGACCTCCCACTATTATGGGAAGCAGGAAGGGTCAAATGCCCTCAGGTAATTTCTCCCAGCACCTCACCTAGGCCCTGTTATATGCTAATGTTTTCAGCCAAGATCTGCCTGGAAATGCCTTTATAGGGTAGAGAAGGGAGTTTCTGATATGGCATGCCTCTATACCAAGACTATACTAATGCCAGTTAAATATTTCTCCAAGCCTTCACAAGAGTCTCATCTACTTCATGGTAGTTTTTTTTTTTTTTTTTGGGTCACACCTGGCAATACTCAGGGGGTTACTCCTGGCTCTGCAATCAGGAATTACTCCTGGGAATGTTCAGGGGACCATATGGGATGCCGGGATTGAACCCAGGCCGGCATGGGCCAGCTGCATGCAAAGCAAATGCCCTACCCGCTGGGCTATCACTCCAGCCCTCATGGTAGTTTTGTATTTTAGTTGTCTTTGAGTTATCAGGGAGCCGTGCTTGCTTGCTTGGAGGCAAACAGCATTTCTCTCTGGTCTAATTACTTAGAGATCCAATGTGGCCAGGCAAATATGCTGGTAAGATCTAGCTAGTCCCACGATGATTGTGGTAGCATGAGAGAATATTTATACCAGCCAGTATAGAACACATGGTCAGATAAGACTGCCACATTTAGACTACCCCCTATCTATGAAGTGACCTGCAGGAGGCAATCCAGAGCAGATGCAGAGGCTCTTAGAGGAGTTCTGCAACAAGACATGAAAACATGGTGCTGGCCAGTGCCGTGGACTGCTAGGCTACTCCAGTGGCTTTCAAGGCTCCACTAGGTGGCACTCTTGCATGAGTGGCTGTGTTGGGCTCTAACATGTAAAGGTGCCATGCACTTTGAACCTGGTCCAGGGAAACTTTTATAATAATCATGTTGCCTCACTTTAAGCCTTTCAAATTTAGTTTCAGGCTTCTCCTCTCTGAAAGCTTTTGATATCTCATTTGAATCCAACGGATGAAATGGGTTCTGTTATTGCATACTGGTAGTTATAAAAGCACTCCTCCTTGGGATGATGGTCTTGGTTCATCTTTTTTTTCCCTATCAACAGTGGAGAGTGTGATCTGACATTCCTTTTATGAATGTGTGGGATACCAGCAATTTTCATAGGATTTCCTATTCTCGTACTAATTAGGGAGTTACCATTGTTACTTAGTTCATTATCTGCTTTGAAGAAAAAATGTCAGATAAATCACATGAATTGGACTAAATTTCAGCCCATTTTTAGATTGCTTTCCTGATACCACGAAAGATATTTATAAAATCCAACCTCAGACCTTTCACACTTAAAGAGTCTTTCAGAGAAAACCAGAGGTCAGTTGATTGAAAAATATTCCTGTTTTCCTTCTCCTATCAAGCTTAAAGAAGCGGAGAGGTACAAACTGTAACCGTGGCTTTAGATCCTTTGGTTAAACGATGTGCGTTCTTCCGGAGCTGGACACATGATGTGCTTTCTAAACAGGCAGCAAGCCTGCACGCAGAAGCTGTTTTGCAAATAAACCTCAAAGTCACAGACTTGGGTACAGCATATGAATGAGACAAAGAAAACAACACATCTCTTCTTCAAGGTCAACACTCATGTCTCTAAACTCAATGGAAGAGCCTAAAATGACTGTCTTAGTAATTGGAGAATTTTTCCTTGGTGAAGGACAATATCTGACTGTGTTATCCAAAACTTATCTACCATCTTCAAAGCTGCAAAGCCTGGACAGGCAGAAACTGGCTGTTCTGCCTTAGTTAATGGCCTGTCTGCGCCAAATGCTGCATTTGTGTTTTGAGGCCATATATGAATCAGGATTAAACATTCAATCCAGCAATTTGAATGGTTTCTATTTATTAATGTCTGTAGTTTGTAGAGTATTGTGAGGCAAACATTTAGAAAGGCCTTCAGATTCCTCTAGATAGGTTTGGATATAAGCAATCCAGTCATTTCTGTTATTTCAGTAGACCCCTTAACTTTGCTTATTCTGGTGTATATTAATGAATCCATATGCATCCCTTAAATATATATTGATCCTTTTCTTCCATGTGCAGAGCCATAGCAGAGGGTTGGCAGAGCAACAGAGTGGAGAATACCGAATTCTAGTTGCTAAAGAGTTTCAATCTATTGTTTAGCTGTGATACTCTTTTAGAAGCAGGTTAGTGATACATTATAAATAACAGTCGTTCCTTTTTTTGCCTCTGTTGCTCTTTTCTTCTCAGGAAAGAATTTGGTTTCTGAATTGAAGAGTTTATGAAGACTCAATTTTGTTGAAAGGGAGTGGTACACTCTTGCATTAATTAGGGCTAGTTTTGCTTATATTCAGACTTTACCAAAACTCTACATGCTTCATAAGATCATGGTACTAAGAAATTGTGATAATCTTAAGATTCCCCTTTTTTCTCTACATTGAAGGATACCTCAACCAGGACATAGAGTAGGATTTAATTTATTCCATTATTCTTGCTTAGCGTTTACACATTGTACATACCTATGTACTTTTAAAGCCCGTTTTCCTTTTACTTCCCAGACTTTATCACCCTTCTATCTGTGGATGCAGACAGACCTGAGTAAGTTTTCTTGAAACTAGTGTTTTTCCTTTTCTTATGTTGAAACCTACTGAATCTTGGTGTTCCTTCTTTTTGACAGTCCTACATGTGACAGAATTTGTTCCTTCTTTTTGACAGTCCTACATGTGACAGAATTTATTTCCTTTTTTCTTTTTTAAAAATTTTATTTAAACACTGTGATTTACAAAGTTTTTTCATGGTAAAGTTGTTTTCAAGCATTCGGGCATTCCATGTTCCAGCTCCAGGGCCACTGCCAGCAGTATCTTCCCTCCAGCAACGTTTCCAGTTTCCCACCTTCTCTGCAAGACTGACCCTTAGGAGGAACAGCCAATTTATTTCATTTGCTTGTTACAACAAAATGGCAGCTAGAATTGCCAGAAAATAGATAAATTAAAGTCAGCTTGTGAGCTCAACTGGCACCAACCAGCTCTGTAAATCATCAACCATTGTTAGATATAGCAATTAGCACAAACTGACGTTCCTTTTGATGACCATATTGGCTCAAATTTGAAATCTATCTAACTTTAACATGACTCTCCAGCTCTTACTGAAACTGATACAATACAGCCAGCTCATGTAGAGGTTACATCTGGGTTTTGTTTTGTTTTTGCTTTGTTTGGTCACCAGAGTTGGTGATGCTCAGGGAGTCACTCCCAGCTTGGGAACCAGATGCTGCCAGGAACTGAACTGGGATTTCTACATGCAAAGCGTGTGCTCAGACATTAATGCTGTTGCCCTGCCTCTAGAATTACCTCCTTATTGTTCCCTTTCTCATGTGTGATAACTGTCCTTAACTAAACTTCCTGTCTCAATGCTAAAAGTAAGTTACACCAATTTCTAGTAAATATTTATCTCTTTCCCAGAAGGGGCCTTGACCAAAAGGTAATCATATTTTCCACTTAATTTCAGAATAAAACATTCTGGGGCCAGGCTTGCGTCACACCTAGGAGGCTGTTCCTGCTCGGTGCTTGAAAGTAAAGTATGCGGTCAGTCTTTTAGCTTTCTCTTTAGCCCCCAGGATATAAATAGTGGGTTTCGATGTCAAGTTTACAAAAGGTTTCTCCAGAAAGCCTTTACAATTGTAAATGTTATTTACAATTGCAAATAATCATTTTATTAATTGGTCAAGAAAATAAAAGATGTAGATGGGTTTGAATGATTTATATATATATATATATATATATATATATATATATATATATATATGAGTTCAAGATTAAAAGAGCTATTAAATTCCTACTGATACATTTCAGTGGTGGAAGTTTGATAATTCCAACTTTATATAAGGAAACAAGGAAGCCTTCTTTGTGCTAGCATAGCACTTGGTCCTTACATTTATTATGACTTTTAACACTCTTATAATTAGCATTATTGTTTGATTATTTAATCTTTTCAAGATGTGAGTGAAATTTTTTAACTTTCATTGCTTTATTGGTTGAACTATCTTTATTTTCTGCAAAAGAAAAGAATCTATCTCTGGCTGGTTTAAAAATATCAAAAGGAAATTCATTGGTTCAAATATTGAAAAATTTCGGGTTGAGTCAGGTTTAGTTTTGGAGTCAAATGATTTTTTTTCAACATGAATGATCATATTCTCTGTCTCTTATGCAGATCGAATATTAACTACCTTTTCTCTTCTTAAAGAGACTCCATTCATAGCCAGAGACGACAGCCTTGCCTAGCTGCTACATATTTGCAGTATACGCTTTATGACAGGGATATTGGTTTGTTTCTATTTATTTGATGGAAATCTTCCGGAAGGGGCTCTGATCAGCTGATCCTGGGTCTCATGCTTATCCCATGTGTCCAAGAGAACTGAGGACATGCTTTTTATGCTTGAGACCTTTGTCTAATTTTGAGCAAGTGGATGCAGTCAGGCCTACTCTAACTACAAGTAATAAGAGACTGGAAATTTCCAAAAGGATATAGTAGTGAGGAAGCAATTACTATAATAATTAACATTTGGTGTCTTAATATAATACTATAAACTTTAGATAAACATAGAGAAAGGATGCCTTGCTTCCTCCATTTGACTGTTAAACCCAAATCCCTTGTAGTGTAACTTGGAAAGGTTTACCAGATAGATACTACTAATTTCAATGCCACCACAATTTACTTTTCAACATCGGATTCAGTTTGTTGTTGTTTTGTTCAGTTGTTGTCATGTTGTTTTGCTGCTAATTTAAAATTGGAATATCTCCTGAGACCTTTGAGTATTGATCTGCTTTAAGGTCTGACTCCAATATTAACCACTGTTTAAGTTCTAATGTGCCTAGAGTCCATCACTAATGCTTGTTGATTTGATTTTCTAGAAAAGACTACATGGCATGACAGCCTTGCTTGTTGTCCTTATCCAATCCCAATAAATAAAACTTGAATTTGAATACACTTGGTATGAGTAGGCTATTTTCCATTTTGAAAAAAGCACTGTGAACTGGTGATATGAATTAAGCTAATGGATTTCCTTCTTACTGGTTAGTGAGGAAATTAGTCATCTTCATTACCTTATGTTGCTACATAGATGAAATATGTGTAACAGAACCTTCTATTTCAGGCTTTTGTGATAATAAATTAAGCCACAATTTATTTAATTGCCATCTTTAGACTTCTTTTTGTCACTATGAATGGTGGCTGCTGTCCAGAGGGCTGAATTAAGCTCTATTGTTATAGGAACCCCGAGGTCTGGTGTGGGATGAGGGAATCTTTGTTCATTAGTGTGCTTTTTGGACACATTTGGCAATGTTCAGTGACTAATTCAAACTCTGTGCTCAAATGTTGCTTTCAGTGGTGATGGGAGGGGGCCAGATGGTGCAGTTTGGAGGATTTTGAACCCAAATGTCCTGTCTGCACTCAGCTCATGGAGCTGTATCTTTGCAGCCCTTAGACTTAATAGGGAATCTTAATTTCTAAGAGGAACAGTAGGTAGTTCTGATGCAAAGATAATGATAAAAATTAATGTTTGCATAATATATGTAGAAAGTGTGAGATAAATGGAACTTTTATGAATATTTGACTTGTACTTTAAATAATTCATAGAATATATGTGATAAATGGACCTTTTATGAATATTTGACTCATGCTTTAAATAATTTCAGTTATTATCTTTTTTGGAGAGTTTTTTTTTGAACCTTATCCATTAGTGTTCAAGAACTTTTTGACTCTGTGCTCGGAGTGCTCATGGGCACCAAAAGAAGAGTAGGACATTGAACTATGGTAGGCCAAATGCAAGGCAAGCACTTTAATCCTCCTTTACTGCTTCTCTGATCCCTAATATCTTTTATTACTAATTCACTCACTATTGAGCAAATGTTTATTTGTCCTGAGAATAAGTAATACATTATTCCTGAATTCTCTTTAAGAATATCCTGAGTATCACAGGTAAAGATTTGGAAACATTTGTAGGGCTTGGGACTCAGTTCAGGCCTCTGACTCACATCATTTGCTCATAACCCTTGTGGCCTTTGGGCCGCACTTTCAAAAGCTAATGACCAAATATGTGTACACGTTATCTGAGTGAAATTATTCTGAAGAATTAATGAAGATATCCTGTTTGATTTCATTTAAGACACAGATTATGATGAGATTTTGGGGAAAATGTGTTACCCAAAATAGGTTATATATATATATATATATATATATATATATATATATATATATATATATATATATATAACCTATTTTCATGATCACTTGATCACTTGATATCCCGTTACTCATCGATTTGCTCGAGCAGGCACCAGTAATGTTTCCATTTGACCCTATCACGTGCCAGTGTAGCCCAGTGGCATCTGTTTGTTTTGGGGATATTAAGAGCTTCAAACTGTTTGTTTAGGGTCCTGATAAGGAAGTCTGACCATCTTGCAGGTGGGCGGCCATGCGATCTTTTGGCATCCTGTGGGATCCAATCGGTAATGGCTCTAGTCCAGTGGTCGTCTCCATATCGCATTATAAGACCAGTCCATCTGATTTTTGATGTTTTGGCAGATGAGACAGCGTCCTTGATTTTTAGAATAGTGACGAAGGTCGGAACTCCGGATTCCTTCTCTCACTTGAGTGAGGCATGATATTCCAAGCATGGCTCTTTCAATTCCTCTTTGGGAGACCTGAATGGTATTCTCATCCTGCTTTTGTAGGGCTCAGGTCTCTGAGGCACATGTTAATGCAGGGAGAATGGTGGAGTCAAAGAGATGTGCCGTGAGCCAGAAGTTCTTTGTTCTTTTGGCTATTGTTTTGATGTTTTTTGAAGGCAGTCATTGGCTATTGTTTCGATGTTTTGAAGGCAGTCATGCCGCTCTTTTCCTCCTGTGCAACTCGGGTTTTAGGTCATTCATCATGTTGACTTCTCGACCTAGGTACACATAGCTGTTGCATTCAGAGATGTTTGTTCCATTGAGAGTTAATGGGGACTCTGTAACTAGTTCATTTCTCATGAACATAGTTTTGTCGAGTTTCAGCTGTAGACCTATCTTTCCACATTCTCGGTCAAAGTCAGCCAGCATTTGTGCCGCTTGGCTGATGTTTGGTGTTATTATAATGATGTCATCAGCGAAGCATAGGTGGTGTAGTTGCCGGCCGTATATTTTCACTCCCATTTTTTCCCATTTTAGTTGTGCATGATGTTTTCAAGGGTGGTGCTGAAGAGTTTTGGTGAAATGGTATCACCCTGCCGAACCCCTCATTTGACGTTGATGATCATTTCCCCGTAGAATGGTGAGATCCTAGTGGTGAAACCATAATATAGTTCATGAAGGATCTTTATGTATTGGGCTTGAACACCCTGTTTGACTAGGGCTTCTATGACCACTTCAGTCTCCACAGAATTGAAGGCTTTCTTTAAATCAATGAACATGAGACAGAGCAGCATCTTGAATTCTCTATAGACTTTAATGAGTTTGGTTATTGTGTGAATATGGTCAATTGTGCTGAATCCTTTCTGAAAGCCAGCCTGCTCGCATGGTTGTTCTTCATCTAATGTTCTGCCAATCCTGTTCATGATGACTCAAGTGAACAGTTTGCAGATGACAGACAACAGGCAGATGGGGTGATAGTTGCCAATGTCGTGAATGTCTCCCTTCTTGAACAGTAGAACTGTCCTGCTAGTTTTCCATTGGGAGGGCACCTTACATTCTGTCAGGTAGCGCGCGAAGTGTATCTATTTCATGATACATTAGAAAAATTCCCAAATATGTCACGGAGGAACCTTATGCTCCTGAATACAAGCTTGCAGATCAAGCTGATAAAACTGGGCAGTAGCAGTCGTTTCATTGCCAAACAAGAGCAGCAGTGAGGGAATCCCTAACTCATTTCTATTGAGATTCTTAAGGTAACTTTCAGCCTTATGAGACTTGTAGGGTTGTTGAACTTTTTATCCCTCTAGCTTCCACAAGATCAAAAGTCTAACAGGAGATTTTTCTGATTCTCTATGTCAGTTTTGCCAAAACTTCAGTATTGGCAGTTTGAGGACCCTTTAATTAATGTGTTGCTTTTCTCTCTATATCACATTATCCCCAAGCTTTAGCAGACTTACAAGCTACATTTTTGAAAGTCTAACATAAAGTAATTCTACACTTTAAATTGTCGTTTCAGATGAACATTGTGTTAACTGAATATAGATCTTATAAACCATTTTGCTAACTCCGCAGGTCTCTTCTTATACTCTGTTAGGGGTGTGTTATTGTGACTGTTTGACCTCTAATCCCTAAATAATTACTAAGGATTCTTCCTTCTGTCCCTCAGGAGTCAGAAAAAATTGTCAGAATTGCTTCAAGTTTTTTTTTAAATTTTAAACCTGCATTAAAAATAAAATTAGATTGTCTTTTTTTGTTTAAGGCAAAGGTCATCAAGTCACACTCATTATAAAACTATGAAAATAATAGATATCTTAGATGGAAAATCATGGCACTATAGACATATGTCTCCTCTAAACAATGCTTTTATTTAAAGCATGCATGCATGCTTACTTATTTTTTATCAAATTCATTCATATTTAGTACATATGTTAAGTAAATATTTGAATTTTTAATAATTGGGTGGTTTGGACCATACCTGGCAGTGTCCAAAGATTATTCCTTATACTGTGCTTTTGGCAGTGCTTAGGGAACCATATGTGGTTTTGAGATTGAAACATCAGCCATATATTAATAAAGTTCCTTACCCAAAAACCATTGCTTCAGTCTCAGATTTGTATTTGGCATAACAAATACGACCCAGGTAGCTTGCCAGGCTCTGCCATGCTGATAGCATATTCTTGTAGTCATCTCTAAATCCAGCATTTATTGATGAACTACGTGGCCGAAATCTGCCACGTGAGGCGGGCTGTGATAGGCTGGTTTGCTGGGTGGAGTTCTGATGAGGGGGAAGTTCGGATGTGGAAAATGGAGGCCCTCATGGAGCGGGGGGGTCATCTGGCTTGTTGCGAGGCTCTGATGGGGTGGCGGACCAGGGCTAGAACATGCCATCCCTCCCGGTGCCTCGTGGAGCGGCTGGGCACAGGGAGAGTCAGTAGCAGCTCTGCCCCATGTCTGTGAGTCTCTTTACTTATAATATAGGCAATGTACATCCTAATAAATATGAACGGTCAAATACAATATTTGGATAAAGGACATTGAGTTTTTAATTAAAAATATGTTATTATATAGGTATTTATTTTAGGGCACTGCACATGGCATTTTGGCACCCATAGTAGTTTCATCAGCAGTGGAGTCTGAGCTCCAAATACAAATACTCCATGATTTTTCAAAGATCTCTGATTCAAGGCATGGTTCTGTTTCTCAGAGTTTACCTAGGTTTATCCCCTTGCTATTTCCTATATGTGAATAAACAAAGAGCACCTACACAGGAATAAGCACAGACTTTGAAAAAATGTGGAGCAACTACATCAGGGGAGCCAGTCACCATCATTCTGTTTGTCAGAGACTCATTGGAGGCAGATAAGGGAAAACTTTTTGGTGCCAAAAGGAAATGCTAAAGTTATTCTCAGATCAACCTCTGTTCACATCGGGAAGCGGGATGCAAGGTAACTTTTCATGGCACATCTAATATAATTGTTCTGAGAAGTCTAATATTTTGGCTGTTGTGTTTGAACAGGGCATAAAATAGAGGCTCTGATTATTATTGATCATATCCTAACTCTTCTTCTTTAATTACTATAGAGATGATGATTTGACTTCTTAGGGTAGGTGTGTGTGTGAGATCTATCGTTACATGTGTTTTGACCATTGTCCATTTGTACGTTCAGTCACTTTATTCCTCCTTTTGGTCATTTTCTAGATTTTAGGAGATTGAATTAGTCATAGAAATCTAGACATTTAGAATACCTTTTTATTTTTTTTGGTTAGAATTTTCTTTCTATTCAGTAGCATCCTGAAATTTTCTTGACCTTTTGCTGTTATACCCTCAGGATGATCCTTCGCATAAATCAGCTGTGCAAAAGAATTGAAGATTCTGGATAAAATTCAGTGGTCCAGCATTCTAATAAAAATGACAAAATAATAGCTATTAATAATCATTAATAAATCCATGTACCCAGGATTCCCCAGCTCCCAAACTCAGTCCAAGAGAACAAATTTGATAAGTCAAAAGTAATATATAACCTCTCTGTCTTATATATTTCATTAGTCCACAGCAGCTAGAAGTATCAGCAATGGCACATATGTCACCATAGCTAGCTAGGTAACAAGGTATCTAGCAGAGCAATTATCCACCAATACTTGTATCAACAATCTAATTCTATCTCTAGTCCATCTAGGACACCTGTATGGTATTGTTAACAACTCCTGCCAGAGTTAGTAATGACCATTATAGACCTTTCTATTTATTTAATTCACATCATGGGAATACTATTCTGAGTTCACATAAAGAATGAGTTATTAATTCTCCCTGGTTGAGTAGTATCCAATGAATAACCAGAGCAGGTCTAATTTGGAATTTTAGCCTTTAGGCCTTAGATATTTCTATAATTAGAATTTATGTGTATAGAAAAAAATCAGAATAGTATCTTAAATTCCCTGAGAGACATTTATCCAAGATAAACAAGAACAGGCATATAACCTACAAAGGAAGTAGAATACTGTAGTACTGGAATAGTAATCTTGATACCAGGAATAAAGTAGTTGTCTGGGCTAGAGCGATAGCACAGGGGACTGGAGGTCTAGGATGCTTGCCTTGCACATGGCAGAGCCAAGTTAGATCCCCCTGCACTCCATATGGTCCCTTGAGCCTTCCAAGAGTGTTCCCTGAACTCACAGCCTGGAGTAAGTTCTGAACTCATAGGTGTGGCCCCAAAGCAAACAAACAATAATTAATCATTCATGAATTAAGGTCAGAATTATGCTTATGGACTGGAGCAATAGCCCAGCAGGTAGGGGCGTTTGCCTAGCACGTGGCCAACTGGGTTCAGTCCTCAGCATTCCACGTGATTTTCCAGCACAACCAGGAGTAATTCCTGAGCTTAGAGTCAGGAAAAACCACTGAGTGTCCCTGGGTGTGACCTCCTTCCAAATAAAAAAGAAATCATGCTTAGAGAAAGAGCCAGAAGGATAGGGACAGGCAGAATGATTGCACTCATTTGTGGAACAGTAAAAGAAAAAAATAACACAAGAAGTATGAGACTAGTACCCAAGGGCAGTAGAAACATGGACCAAGATTATTGGTCCATGGTTGAAAACTTGCCTCAAATGATGGGGGAGAAGGCAGATGGGATAGAGAAGGAATCACTATGGCAATGATAGTTGGAAATGATCACTCTGGAAAAGAAATTTGCACTGAAATTAGGTAAAGAAACAAATATGATAACCTCTGAGTATCTGTATGAAAACCATAATATTAGAGAGAGAGGGGAGAGAGAGAGAGAGAAGCCTGTCTGCCATAGAGGCAACCTGGGGTGGGTGGGAGGGAAACTAGGCCATTGGTGGTGGCAAATGTATATGGTGGAGGGATGGGTGTTGGAATATTGTATGACTGAGACCTAAGTATGAACAGCTTTGTAATTGTGTATCTAGCAGTGACTCAGTAAACAAAAAGAAAGACAGATAAGAGGCCAGATCTTACATAATATGGGTAACATAGTTAGAATTCTGAGTCTCTTATAGGTACCAATTATGTGCCCATCATCTTATTAGGGGCATTGATTTCAAATTTAAAATAACCTAGTGTTTGAATAATAAATTTATTAATTATTATTTTTGTGTAAAGAAATACACAGATAAATTCACCAATTTATTTCTTTTTTTCCAATTTATTTCTTAAGACTATTCATTAGATAGAAGTGAAAAACAAGCAAATATCATTTCTCACTTGATTTAACTAAAATTTCCCATAAATTTTGAATATTTGTTATTTGATATGCCAGATACCGGTAACAATTATAGACCTCATTCCCATGACCTGATGGCATGGTTTGAGGCTCTTTATGTTCCTGGAGCAAGCAGGTGCCCTTGGGCTCTACTTCATGAGACAGGACATATGGAGAAGTTACTGGTGGCCGCTCGAGCAAATCGATGATGAACGGAAGACAGTGATACAGTGGATACAGTTCCCATAAATTGTTTTTGCCATTGAGGCTGGAGAACAATGGTATTCTTCGCAGTTAGGAAGTCTAAGGGAAGAGGCTATCACTTGAGATCAGTTAAGAAGAGATAATATGTAGAATGAGTATGTTCGTGTCTAACAATTATAATAAGGAGGGAAAAATAGATTCATTATGTCTGTGGCAACTAAATGCTTATAGAAACTGAGGAGAGAAAACCCTCAATACCAGTATAAGAATCAGGCAGGACTTGTTCTCCTGTATTGGGTAGAAGCTTGAAGCAGTGCACTCTCTGAGGTCTGCAGCTTGTGTTGAATGTCTTGACTCAACTGATACGCCTTAAGACTGGCTGCGGCTAGAGGATCTTTAAGAATCCTCAAAAAAAAAAAAGAATCCTCTGAAAGGCTTTATGAGATTGGATCAAATCTGGAATTGGATCAAATCTGGAGTTTATTTTTGAAATATGAACCCAAGGGTGAACTCTTGCATTTGTTGCTAATGGTACTTCACATAATCCTTTACAATGAGACTCAAGACTGCTTTTTCTTTTGAACTCTCTCCCAAGAGAGTGCATTTTCTGGTTTAAGAACATGAAAAGACTCTAAAATGTTGTGAGACGGTAACCTTAAACATCAGTACTTGGACTGGGTATAATATATGAGTAGCTTGAAATATTTGTCACTATGTGAAGAAATGTATTATCTAGTATCAGAAGAAAAGTACTAAAGTTCATGGACCTTCTAGACATGAATTCATAGAAAAATAGCTGATATAACCCAAAGATAATGTACTGTATACTATTTTTGTTTTTTGCATTTTATTTTGGGGCAACACCACTCAGTGCTTAGGACTTACTCCTGGCTGTGTGCTCAGGGATTACTCCTAAAAGGTCCTAGGACTATATGTGATGCCAGGAACTAAACCCAGGACATCTGAGTGCAAGTCAAGTACCCTACCCACTGCACAATTGCTCCAGCCCTACGATTTGCATATTCTTAAAGGCTAGCGTAAATAATATTGTTTGAAGAAGTTCAAGATTGTTTTCTTTTATATTGTGCTAATAATAATTTTGCTTTTTCCAATTTATTCAGAACATAGTGGGTGGTAAAGGATAGTATTGAGCTTGAGTGAGAGATTATACCTTATAAAATTCTTTTATAATATTTTCCCCAGAATGCGTTAGTCAGTCACTTGCTATAAAAATCGATCTGTTCCTGGCTGGAAATACAAAATCAAATAGCTTTTTAGAAACAACAAGGGCTATAGCTTTTTTGGCAAGGAAGTGCTTCCACCCACCCTTAAAGCAGACAATGCTATAACTAAAATACATTCAAGTGGCATCAAAGTTGAATAAAATCCATCTAAAAGTGATTAAAAATTTAGATTTGGGTTCTTAGACTTATTCCATCTTCATATATTTCATAGAATTATGTTGTTGACTGGTAGGACACATGACCTGAAAATAATTGAAATATATTTCTTTATTAAGTTTTTCCACTGATGCTGATTTAATACAGGAATCAAGCTGCTTATGCTAGAACAAGTAGTTTCATGAAGAACCATAACTAATTTCTGCCTGAAGCATCTAGCACCTTTGTGGTTTTCTTGAGAATCCCAAAGTATTCCTATTTTTATTTTGAAATCTTCCTTTTTTAAAATTTCCTTTTTAATCATACTTCTCTGAATCATTTCAGAAATTTATTAATATATGGTTAAAGCTATTCGTTTGGCCTAAAAGATGTTATGTGACCTCCGTGATCACGCTTGTTTCCATGCACATTTATTCATTCATTCATTCATTTATCTATCTATTTATTTTTATTTTTTATTTATATCCATCCATCTAATCATTTATTTATTTATTTATTTATTCGTTTTTGGTCATGCCTGGCAAATGCTCAGGGGTTACTCCCTGCATCTGCAATCAGGAATTACTCCTGGCGGTGCTCATATGGGATGCCAGGGATCAAACTCAGGTTGGCTGCATGCAAGGCAAATGCCCAACCTGCTGTACTATCTCTCCAGCCCCTGCATGCATCTTGATAATAGTCACTTTTCTAGGAAGCAGAATTTATCAAAAATGTCCTTAATTGGTTTGTTTTGGGTGAAGGTTCTAGTAGAACTGAGAAGCATCCTTTGTTTCTAAAGCATCTTGATAATAGTCACTTTCTAGGAAGCAGAATTTATCAAAAATGTCCTTAATTGGTTTGTTTTGGGTGAATGTTCTAGTAGAACTGAGAAGCATCCTTTGTTTCTAAAGCATCCCCAAATATTAAGAATATACCTGCTATCTTGATATTTGGGCACACTCTAGTCTTCACACAGCTTCCGTAAACTCTAGTAAATGCTGTAAGTTCTACAAAATTGGGTAATTTTTAATCGCAGCTGGAGAACTACATTTTAAAATAGACTTTAAATTCGTGATATTGGATCATGCTTGATTACCTCTGGGTACTTTCCCATCAACAAATAATATTAGTTTAAGATTCTCGGTGGTAATCTATTACACAGTAATAGATTACAAAGAGAAAAGTCCTTTTACTGGGGGAAAAAAAGCAGGAATCAGGTTTTACTCTGGTGAATTCTGGTGGAAGGTGAAAGAGAGGTAAATTTCAGGGTATTCCTGCAATAAAGAGTAATATGAGGGAAAGAGAATAACAGTCTCCTATAAGGCCAATTGAAGTACTGTGCATTCTCAGTCAGTAGTAAAGTCTCCTACATGATGAACCATGAACTTTCTTTGCCTCGGACAAGAGTGAAAAACATCTGAAACAGTGTCAATGATGAGGTTATATTGAGTGTTGGATTTTAATGCTTCAAACCTCCAGAGACTGCACACACAAATAAATAAAAGTGATTTTGATAGGATTATTTAGGAAAAAGAGACTTTGATGCATTCCTTTAATGGGTTTTACAGAAAACCCATTCATGTTTGGAGTTCCTATCTTCCCAGGGAATGTATCTATCAGAGGACTTAGGTCATATGGGAGAGCCCCAAACTCAACTAATTCAGCACTTTAAATTTTTTTTTTTATTATACTACTGTATGATACACAATTACAAGATGGTCAGACTTCCTTGTCAAGACCCTGAAGGGAATGGTTTGAGGCTCTTCATTCCTGAATCAACCAGATGCCATTGGGCTACATTGGCACGTGATAGGGTCCAATGGAAATGTTACTGGCGCCCACTCCAGCAAATCGATGAATAACGGATTCCAGTGATCAAGTGATGATACACAGTTACAAAAACGTTCATGATTGGGTTTCAGTCATACATTCTCTTTCTCTCTCTCGCTCTCTCTCTCTTTCTCTCTCTCTCTCTTTCTCATACATATTGTGGTTTGCTTTACAGACATTTAGGGCTTATCATGTAAATCTCTTTGTGTACATTCCAATGTTCAGTTCTAGTCTGGCGATAACATTTCCCACAATTAGTAGAACACTGGTATTTATTTATATTCTATTAATAAATGCAGTCATTCTATCTGTCCATTTCCTTCTGACTAATTTCACTCAGCATGATAGTCTCCATGAGCAATAGTACAGTAGGTAGGGCATTTGCCTTGAATGCAGCTGGCTCAGGTTGGATCCCAGCATCCCACATGGTTCCCTGAACACCACCAGGATAAATTCCTGAGTACAGAGCCAGGAGTAACCCCTGCACATTGCTGGTGTGACCCAAAAAAGCAAGCAAATAAATAAATAAATAAATAAATAAATAAATAAATAAATGAAACCCAGCCAGAATACAAATAATCTCTATAATCATTTTATAAGCAACCAAGGTAAATTGATAGATTTTAATAGAGACCAAGAAATAGCCCCCTATCTGGGGACACCTATTTAAAACAAAATAAAAATACACATTTTAATAAAGAGGAGTTTTTCTGTACTTAAGTAAGTCATACTATAAAAGATAGATGGTATTTGGGTAAAATCTTTTTGTCCCTCTCTTAGTTTTGCTGTACATAATTCCCTCACATCCCTGTCACTGAAAGGGCAAAGACTCATGCCCAATGTCCTTATGTTATCTCTGGCTGGCTTCCTCCCACCTCCCTCTAATGCCTCCTCCCTCGTCCCTCTTATTGCCTCCTCCCTCCTCCCCTCCTATTGATTCCCTTTCTTTGCTATTCTCATCTCTTTATTCCAGGACCAAGACTTTGCCATCATGTGATACCTTCCATTCCCTTCTCTTGTTACATTTTATACCACAGATAAGTGAAAATCACTAGAATTTGTTCTTAAACCTCTGACTGCACATAACCTGAAACCTGCCAGTTCCAAGCATCTTATGCAAACAGTTTTTTCATATTTTCTTGTGGTGGCATGTGAGACAAACTATAATAAACAAGGTATCACTGTATCACTGTCTTCCCGTCATCATCGATTTGCTGGAGCGGGCACCAGTAACATTTCCATATGACCTGTCTCATGCAAGTAGAACCCAAGGGCACCTGCTTGCTCCAGGAACATAAAGAGCCTCAAACCATTCCATCAGGTCATGGGAATGAGGTCTATAATAGTTACTGGTATCTGGCATATCAAATACGACACGGGTAGCTTGCTAGGCTCTGCCGTGCGGGTAGCATACTCTTGTAGTCATCTCAAAAATCCAGCATTTATTGATGAACCGCACGGCTGCAAGCGGCCACAGGAGCCGGGCTGTGACAGGCTGGTCTGCTGGGTGGAGTTCTGACGAGGGGGAAGTCCGATGTGGAAAATGGAGGTCCTCATGGAGTGGCGGGGGGTCGTCTGGCTTGTTGTGAGGCTCTGCTGGGGTGGTGGGCCAGGGCTAGAACCCGCCATCCCCTCCGGGGCACCTCATAAGTGGCTGGGCACAGTGAGAGCCAGTAGTAGCTTAATAACAAGGTAAAATGGAAAAAAATATTTCCTAACAAAGTACAGAGGGAGAGAAGGAAAACTTGCTTCTTTGGAAGAAAAATGCTAACACTAAAAGTAGATTTGGTGTTACAACATATCTAAAACTCAGTTAGTGACAGCTTTGTAAGTCATTGTGAATTTTAACAAATTATTACCAAAGCTGTGAGCAAGAGAATTGAGACCTTATTCAGAGGCTTCTTTGTTTATTAAATAAAGATTGTTTAATATTTGTTTGTTTGTTTGTTTATTAAATAAAGATTCTCTACATACTATAC
>JAJIBD010000631.1:0-31675 GCA_021461705.1 Cryptotis parvus | reverse complement strand
ATAACTTGTTAATATTTTAGATTTACTCCCCAACTCTTCTCTCCCCCCTACCTTCCTGCATGCCTGCCTCCCTCCTTTCCATCCTTCCTTCCTTCCATCCTTCCTTCCTTCCTTCCTTCCTTCCTTCCTTCCTTCCTTCCTTCCTCCTTCCCTTCCTTCCTTCCTTCCTTCTTCCTTCCTTCCTTCCTTCCTTCCTTCCTTCCTTTCTTCCTTCCTTCCTTCCTTCCTTCCCTTTCCTTTTTCCCTCTGTTTTAGATATCAATATTCGATAGATACTATCTATATTTAAATTACTTTTTGGTGTTTGTACCACCTTGTGGAACAGAGAGTCTATTCCTGGAACAGTGCTTTGGGCTTGCTTGGTGTTGTCTGGACCATGCAGTTTCAGAAGCAGAAACCAGTCCTCCAGCATACAAAACACAAATGCTCTAGGTCTTTGAGGTATTTCAGGCTCAAAATCTCTGCTTTCAAATTCCTTATTTGCCAATATAGCATCACAATTTTATTAACTATACAATATTGAGATTAATATTATCTACCAGATAGCCTTATGGTGAAGGCAAAATACCTATATATTTTAAGTACTTGAAGCAGTACCTGACATATATTATATGTCTATCGTTATACTGCAGAGCACTTAATGCATAAAACCCTATTGTAAGAAGGAATAATAAAAAAATGAGAAGTACAAAGTCACACTGATAAAAGCAGGGTACAAGCCAAGTTGCAAATGAATCTTCAACAATTTTTTCATGCATAGCAGGATTCGTATATATTTCCCCCTTGAACTTCTTACATGAGACATTGTAGTACTAAGCACATAGATTATAAATATATATACACAACTCAAAACTTACTTATAGTAAATAATAAAATTACATGTCTGGTGGTACAACCCGATATGGGGTCCTACATGACCTACAGCTTTGGTAGCAAGAATGTATACAGTCTCAATCAAAAGTCTCCCCAAACACAAAAGCCCAGGTCCAGATGGATTCACCAGTGAATTCTACAAAACCTTTGAAGAGGACCTACTCTCAATTCTTTTTAAGCTCTTCTGGCAAATTGAAGAAACAGAAATACTCCCAAATAGCGTTTATGAGGCACATATCACCCTGATACCCAAAGCAGACAAAGATGTCACAAAAAAGGAAAACTACAGACCAATCTCCCTGATGAATACGGATGCTAAGATCTTCAACAAAATACTAGCAAATAGAATCCAAAGAGTCATCAAAAAGATTGTACACCATGACCAAGTGGGATTCATCCCGGGAATGCAAGGATGGTTCAACATCCGCAAGTCAATCAACATAATACATCATATCAACAAAAAGTAAAATAAAAACCATATGATCATATCAATAGATGCAGAGAAGGCATTTGACAAGATTCAACACCCGTTCATGATGAAAGCTCTCCGTAAAATGGGGATTGAAGGAACCTTCCTCAAGATAATCCAGGCCATCTACTACAAGCCCACAGCAAGCATCATTCTCAATGGGGAAAAACTGAAAGCCTTCCCCTTAAGATCAGGGACAAGACAAGGCTGCCCGCTCTCACCACTTCTATTCAATATAGTACTGGAAGTACTTGCCATAGCAATCAGGGAAGACAAAGACATTAAGGGCATCCAGATAGGAAGGGAAGAAGCCAAGTTATCACTATTTGCAGATGACATGATATTATACCTGGAAAACCCGAAACTCTCTACCAAGAGGCTCCTAGAAATAATACATTCTTATAGTAGAGTAGCAGGGTACAAAATCAATACCCAAAAGTCAATGGCCTTCCTATATGCAAACAGCGAAAAAGAAGAAAGGGACATTAAAGAAACTATCCCATTCACAATTGCACCGCAGAAAATCAAATACCTAGGAATCAGTCTGACAAAGAATGTAAAGGATCTCTACAAAGAAAACTACAAAACGTTACTTCAGGAAATAAAAGAAGACCTGAGGAAATGGAGACACATTCCCTGCTCATGGATTGGAAGGATTAACATTATCAAAATGGTAATACTCCCTAGAGCTTTATACAGATTCAATGTGGTCCCTATAAAGATACCCATGATGTTCTTCAAAGAAATTGAACAAACACTCCTGAAATTTGTATGGAATAATAAAACCCCACGAATAGCTAAAGCAATCCTTGGGAAAAAGAAGATGGGAGGTATCACTTTCCCCAACCTCAAGCTCTACTACAGAGCAGTTGTAATTAAGACAGTGTGGTATTGGTATAGAGACAGACCTGTAGACCTATGGAATAAAACTGAGTATCCTGAAACGCACTCACAAATATACAACCACTTAGTCTTCGATAAAGGAGCAAAAAATATTAAGTGGAGCAAAGAAAGCCTCTTCAACAAATGGTGCTGGGAAAACTGGGCAGCTACGTGTAAAAAAATGAACTTAGACCTCCTTCTAACGCCATGCACAAAAGTCAGATCAAAATGGATTCTAGATCTCGATATCAGACATGAATCTATAAGGTACATCGAAGAAAACATAGGAGAAACGCTCTACGACATCGAAACGAAAAGTATCTTTAAAGACGACACACCACTGACCAAGCAAATGGAAGCAATGATAAACAAATGGGATTATATAAAATTGAAAAGCTTCTGCACCTCAAAAGAAACGGTGACCAAGATACAAAGACAATCCACAGAGTGGGAAAGGATATTTACCCAATACCCATCTAACAAGGGGTTAATATCCAGGATATATCAGGCACTGGTAGCACTCCACAAGAAGAAAACAGCCAACCCCATCAAAAAATGGGGAGAAGAAATGAACAGAAGCTTCCAAAAAAGAAGAAATTCGAATGGCCAAAAGGCATATGAAAAAGTGCTCTTCATCTTTAATCATCAGGGAGATGCAAATCAAAACAACAATGAGATACCATCTCACCCCACAGAGACTGGCACACATCCAAAACAGCAAGAACAACCGGTGCTGGGGTGCTGGCGTGGATGTGGGGAAAAAGGGACTCTCATCCACTGCTGGTGGGAGTGCCGACTGGTCCAGCCCTTTTGGAAAACAATATGGGCATTCCTCCGAAAGCTAGATATTGAGCTCCCATTTGATCCAGCAATAGCACTCCTGGGAATATACCCTAGAGACCGAAAAACACATAGCAGAAACACTATCTGTACTTCTTTATTCATCTCTGCGCTATTCACTATAGCTAGAATCTGGAAACAACCTAAATGCCCGAGAACAGAGGACTGGCTAAAGAAACTGTGGTTCATCTACACTATGGAATACTATGCGGCTGTCAGAAAAGATGAAATTATGAAATTTACTTGCAAATGGATGGACATGGAGACTATCATGCTGAGTGAAATTAGTCAGAAGGAAAAGGACAGATATAGAATGACTGCATTCATTAATAGGATATAAATAGATACCAGTGTTTTACTAAATATGGGAAATGGTAACGGCAGATTAAAACTCACCACTGAATATACACAAAGAGACTTAAGTGATAAACTCTAAATATCTGCAGGGCTAGCCACAATGTGTAAAATAAGAGGGAGAGAGATGCAGAGACAGAGAGAGATATAGAGAGAGAAAGAGAGGAAACTGGGGTACCTGCTATTAAGGCGGCCTGGGGGGCAGGAGGGGAGGGGTACATTGGTGGTGGAAATGGGGCACTGGTGGAGGGATGGGTGCTGGAATACTGTATTACCAAGAACCAATTATGAACACCTTTGTAATTGCATGTTTCACGGTGGTATAATAAAAAAAATTTAAAAAAAATGAATGTATACAGTCTCTATAGTTGTAATTAGCCCACTTGCTGAATGTGTTGTTACTTTCAGGAACACTTCTCTTCTTATGATTCTGAGCAAGTGGAATGCTGTTTCCGAATGGAGACGATTAATGGGGCCCCTAGACCCGGAAGAAGCAAGACTACTGTCCCCAAATTCTATTCGTGCCCGGTATGGAAAAAGCATTTTGAGAAATGCTGTTCACGGATCGTCTAGCAACTTTCATGCAATGGAATCTATAAGTAAACTATTTGAAGACTTTGTTATTGAGACTCCTAAGTAAAAGTAAATTTCAACACCACTGTATTATTTTCTGTGTTATATTTTTTTGGTCCAAGGACTTGGGTCTCTAAAAAGGCACAAACATTCTCTGTATGCCTGAGTAAAATGAATCTCTGCCAAATATACTTTATGTTGTTCCATTGCAGCCTTGACACCTCACAGCCAAGCTTGTAACTGCTATGGACCTGGGAGATAATGTTTTGGGCGAGATACCCTTGATTATGTAAGCCTTGATCTCAACTATTTGCATCACCTCTGTTTTTTTTTTTTTTGGGTCATAGACAGCATGTTCAGGGGTTACTCTAGCCGTGGATTCAGGAACAACTCCTGGCAGTGCTTGGGGGACCATATGGGATGCCGGGGATCTGCGCCACCTCTTATAACTCAGCTCATGAACCTCTGCTGACTTCCTATCATTTATCTTGAAGGACCAAAGTCACATTCAGTAATTTTAGATCTACTAAGTATTTGGAAACTTAGCTCCTACTTCCTCTGGGTCTCATAGTATAATGTAAGGTTCTAGAATATTATAAATCACTGAGCATGAGATCACTTGTATCACTTCACTTGTCTTCCCGTTGTTCATCAATTTGCTCAAGCAGGCAACAGTAACATCTCCATACATCCTGTCGCATGCTAGTGTATTCCAAGGGCATCTGCTCGCTCTAGGAACACAAAAAGCCTCAAACCATTCCTTCAGGTCATAAGAATGAGGTCTATAATTGCTATTGGTTTTTGGCATATGAAATACGACATGGGTAGCTTGCCAGGCTCTGCCGTGTGGGTGGTAAACTCTCAGTAGTACGTAGGCTCTCAGTTCATGCATTCAGTGATAAATAGGGAGAGATCAGCTTTTTTTCTTGGGTGGAGCTCCGACAGCTGTGGAGTCCAGATGTTGAAAATGGCTGGCCTTATGATGCGGAAGGTTCTTCTGGCTTCTTGCGAAGCTCTATTGGGTTGGTGGGTCAGGGCTAGAACCTGCCTTCCCTCCTGGATGCCTCATGATCAGCTGAGCACAGGGAGAGCAAGTAGTAGCTCTGCCCTGTGTATCTGTGTTTCTGGTTCAAGCATACCTGGGCTTGAAGTAGATTTTGCTGTAGGGTAGGACTCTGACGAGCAGGGCTTGAAATTGGCTTTTCTCTTAGGTGGAGCTCTGCCTAGCTGTGGAGTCTGGATGCTCCACATCCAGAAAATGGTGGCTGTTGTGATGTGGAGGGTCCTCTGGATCTTGAATGGTTCTATTGGACGGTGGGCCAGGTCTAGAACCTGCCTTCCCTCACGGATGCCTCATTATCAGCTGAGCAAAGCGAGAGCCAGTAGCAGCTCTTCCCTGTGTATCTGTGTCCTCTAAAACATATAGCATGAGATAATTATTTCTATTTCTTGGTATAAAAGGTGCTTAGTGGAATAACCACATATGCATGAATTGAGTCTGCTTAGTTCATTAAAATTAAAAACTCTTCAATCCTGTGAATTATGATAGATGGCATAGAAGATAGTTTAATTTTCCTGTTAGTACTACTGTCTAAGAGCATGAGAGCATGAGAGTCTAAGAGCATCTTTTCTAAGAGCCGTTCTAAAACTATACAGCTGTATGGCTCTAGCTGTTGGCTTCACTATGAAAGTACAACCTGTTCAGGAGGGATGTCCCACATGGGTGAACGAAATATAAAGTCAGTCTCCAGGGCAATACAAATAAAGCAATGTGAAATGTAGAAACTGTTCCAACCCCAACCAGCCTACTCAGGAAGAGTACCCTATTCCTCAATATTGTCATGTTGGCTATGGTTTTCCAAGTATAAGAAAGACTAAGAAGCAGCTCATGATTAAATCAAAGTAGTAAGCTGACATAGTACTGCCTCCATAAGTCTAACTGGATAATACACAAGTGTGTGATTAAATAATCCATAAACTTACATTGATTCTTACATTGGAAAAATAATTTATATTTGCTTCAATATTGTGTTCTTAAATCACTGTCTGTATCACTGTCTTCCCGTTCATCATTGATTTGCTCGAGCGGGCCCCAGTAACATCTCCATATGTCCTGTCTCATGCTAGTAGAGCCCAAGGCATCTGCTTGCTCCAGGAACATAAAGAGCCTCAATCCATTCCGGAATGAGTCTATAATTGTTACTGGTATTTGGCATATATATCAAATACAACACGGGTAGCTTGCCAGGCTCTGCCGTGCAGGTAGCATACTCTTGTAGACATCTCTAAGTCCAGCATTTATTGATGAACCAAGCGGCCGCAAGCGGCCGCAAGCCAGGCGCTAATAGGCTGGTCTCCTGGGTGGAGGTATGACGAGAGAGAAGTCCGGATGTGGAAAATGGAGGCCCTCATGGAGTGGGGGGTCGTTTGGCTTGAGGCTCTGCTGGGGTGGTGGGCCAGGACTAGAACCCACCATCCCTCCCGGCGCCTCATGAGCAGCTAGCTGGTCACAGGGAGAGTCAGTAGCAGCTCTGCCCCATGTCTGCGAGTCTTCTTAAATAATAAAATAATTTATTGCATAAAAGTTTTACCCTTCATCTACTGGGAAGATGAAAGTTTTAGAAATAAAATCTAATTATGACCATCATAGAACAGTACACTATTAAACATGCATTACGAATTATGTATGATGGCGGTAAAAGCAGTAAGGTAAGAGAAATTATTTTCTTTATAGCATCTACTGACATTATGGTATAGATCAATATCTTTACCATATCAATTTTTTGATAAAGCATAAACAATGTAGGGTATAGAATTTGTGCACAATTCAGTGCTAAAATGATTGATGTATATTAAATGAGTAAGAAATGGCAAAGGGAAAGAATAAACTTTTAACATGGGTAGTATTTTTTAAATCAGAGGTAAGGAAAGAAGAACGAAAATACACTTTTGAAAGTTTCAAATAATGATAAATGTTCATGCAATCATACTTGATATTCTTATATGATATTTGATATCTGAATTTCTATTGCTCTCATAGCACTTGAGGGCTAATAGTGTGCCTTGTGTTTCAAACATTTATGAATCTTTTGTTTTCCATATTCTGGAAACTGCTGTCAAGGTGAGTTTATGATTCTTATTATAATAAACTTTGTTATCAATAGAATAAAAAGGTACGAAACAGAAAATCAGCATGTGCTCTAAGGCAACAATCTTCAACCTTTCATTTTTTATATCTTTTTTTATTTTTTTGCTTTTTGGGTAACACCCAGTGATGCTCAGGAGTTATTCCTGGCTCATTTGCTTAGGAATTTCTCCCTGGCAGTGCTAGAGGACCATATGGGATGCTGGGGATTGAACCTGGGTCGGCTGCATGCAAGGAAAACGCCCTACCTGCTGTGCTATTGCTCCGGCCAAATCTTCAACCTTTTAAACCTGCAGACCAGCACCTGTACAGTCTACTGGTCCACGAACTGACATTTCTATACAAGGTTGTAGTCCAATCGTTTTCAAACTCCTAAAACCTATGAACCAGACTTGCTGAACAGAGTTTGATCCCCAGCACCTCACATGATCTTCTCCAGGAACAATCCATAAGTGCAGAGCTATTTTTTTATATCCCAAAAATAAATGCAGTCATTCTATATCTGTCCTTTTTCTTCTGGCTAATTTCAATCAGCATGATCCTATCCGTGTTCATCCATTTATAGACAAATTTCATGACTTCATTTTTTTTCCTAATAACTTCATAGTATTCCATTGTGTAGATGTAGCACAATTTCTTAATTCAGTTGTCTGTTCTTGACCACTCTGGTTGTTTCCAGATTCTGGCCATTTTGAATACTGCTGCTATGAACATAGAAGTGCAGATGGTGTTTCTGCTGTGTGTTTTGGCTTCCCTGGTATATTGCCAGGAGTGGTATGGCTGGGTCAAATGGGAGCTCAATTTCTAGTTTTTGGAGGAATATCCATATTGTTTTCCAAAAAGGATGTATGAGTCGACATTCCCACTAACAATGGATGAGAGTCCCCTTCTCCCTGTGTATCCATGCCAGCACGTGTGCTTGCTCTTTTGGATGTGTGCCAAACTCTGTGATGTGAGATGATATCTCATTGTTTTTTTTGATTTGCATCTCTCTGATGATTGGTGATGGCAAGGATTGTTTCATATGTCTTTTGGCCATTCGAATTTCTTCTTTTGGAGGTTTCTGTTCATTTCTTCTCCCTATATTTTGATGGGGTCGACTGTTTTCTTCTTGTAAAGTTCTATCAATGCCTAATATATACTGGATATTTACCCTTTATCAGATGGGTATTGGGTGAATATTCGTTCCCACTCTGTGAATTTTCTTTGTATCTTGGGGACTATTTCTTTAGAGGTGAAGAGGCTTTTTAGTTTCATATAGTCCCATGTTTATTTTTGCTTCCAATTGCTTTGTTAGTAGTGCTTCATCTTTGAAGATGCCTTTAGTTTCATTGTCGTGGTGTGATTTTCCTAAATTTTTTTCCACATACTTTATGGATTCAGGTCTGATATTGAGGTCTTTGATCCGTTTTGATCTGATTTTGTGCAAGGTTTTAGACAGAGGTCCACATTCATTTTTTTACACGTCACTGCCCAGTTTTCCCAGCACCACTTGTTGAAGAGGATTTCTTTGCTCCATTTCATACTTTTTGCTCATTTATCAAAGATTACAGGATCATGTATTTGAGGATGTTTGTCAGATTACTCAACTCTATTCCATAGAATCACAGGTCCGTTTTTACTCCAATATCATGCTGTTTTAATTAGGTGATGCCTACCATCTTCTTTTTCCCAAGGATTTATTTAGCTATTCACTTGTCACTTTACTTCCCATTGCTCATCGATTTGCTCAAGCAGGCACCAGGAATGTCTCCATTCATTGGGAATTATGTCCATTATTGTAACTGCTTTTGGCATATTGAATATACCACAAGTAGCTTACCAGACTCTGCTGTGGCTCTGGGTACATCCCAGGGGACCCAGTCATTTTTCTATGTCAGACCATCAACCATCCAGGGCCCATGGATGTAGACAAGCCTGTTGCTTGTCTGCCACCTGCTGATGCATCTGGGCACCACAGCCACACCTGTAATACCTCAAGAGTCAGAAGATTTAGCTATTCATGGGGGTTTATTATTCCATGCAAATTCGGTGTGTTTGGTCAAATTATTTGAAGAACGTTGTATAGGGATATCATTATAGGGACTCCATTGAATCTGTATAAGGATCTAGGAATTATTACCATTTTGACAATGCTAATTAAATCCATGAGCAAGGAATGTTTTTCCATTTCCTAATGTCCTCTTTGATTTCTTGAAGCAGCGTTTTTTTTTTTTTTTTAGTTTTCTTTGTGCAGGTCCTTTATACTCTTAGTTAAACTGATTCCTAGGTATTCAATTTTCTGTGGCAGAGTTGTGAATGGGATCATTTTCTTAATATCCCTTTCTTCTCTTTCATTATTTGTATATAGGAAAGCCATTGACTTTTGGGTATTGATTTTGTAACCTACCACACTACTATCGTTATTTATTGTTTCTAGGAACATTTTGGGGGAGAGTTTAGGGTTCTCTAGGTGTAGCAGTATGTAGATCTAAGGATATGCAAAAGAAGGTCTGATGTATACTGCCTGTTAACAGATACATGGGGTCTTCTGGCAGACTGTCTCCCCAATAGAGTTAGTTTGTAGAAAACCCTAATGAGACTTTTAATCAAGCTGCAGATATGCAGACAAGGCTATCCTAGGTCATTTCTCTGCACATTCCCTTGTTGGCTCTAATTAACCCTAGATGGAGTCTTATGAACAAGACCTCCTCTTCTGGGGCAATTTCGGAAGGCTATGTTAACTGTTACATTCTTTGCTTATCTCACCTCACTGAGATAGCACCACCTGCAGGCTTCTGGCTCCTGAGTGTCTCCTCCCTATCACCATAAATCCTATGGTAAAAATGTAGAATGTCCTTGCAGTGTCAATTATGTAAATTTAACTCTAAGTTTTACTGCCCTTTGTTGTGTTGGCTTATAAGGAGTTGGGCTCTTTGTTTAGGGGTCAGTAAGCTGTAGTTGGTCAGTTCTCCTCAGTGAGCTGCTTTCAGTCATCTCTGGTCAGTTAGCTGCGGTCAGTCAGCTGCGGCCAGTTAGCCACCTGATGAAAGCTGCTGCCCCTCCGGCTGGTGATTATTAAAAATATTACTGGAAATACGTCTTGTGCCTGGAGTTTCATCTCTGCGCCTCCGACCCAACGGGACATTCCTGCTTCATCTAGGTATAATATCATGTCATCTGCAAATAGCAATAGCTTGACTTCTTCCTTGCCTACCGGATTCCCTTAATGACCTTTTCTTCTCTGATTGCTATGTCAAGTACTTCCAGTACTATATTGAATAGGAATGTTGACTGTGGGCAACCTGTCATGATCAAGTAGGATTCATCCACGGAATGCAAGGGTGGTTCAATATTCATAAGTCAATCAACACAATACATCATATCAATAAGAGAAAAAATAAAAACCATATGATCATATCAATATAACCAGAAAAGGCATTTGACAAGATCCAACATCCATTCATGAGAAAAACCCTTCATCAAATGGGAATTGAAGGAACCTACCTAATATACTCAAAGCTATCTACCAAAAGCCCACAGTGAATATCATTCTCAATGGGTAAAAATTGTATTTTATTGGCTCTGTGTTCCATTGCATCCCTAAGCTCCTTATGCATCCTTAACAGCTCCCTTCGAAATTGCTATCAGAGAGGTTATACAGCATATCGTTATTACTTGGCTCCTCTTGGCAGGTGACTTTGTTCACAAAGCTAGATGGAATTCTGCGTTGCTTCACCATTATGACTGTTACAGGTTGAACTGACTATACTTGTGTGGCTGGGAGGTGCAGTGGGAGTTTGTCGACGGTTTTTAACTGAGTTTGTGGGGTGTGGGGATATTGTGGCTATGGGATGTGGGGAGTGTTGTGGCTATGTACCCCGGTTTTTCTATATAGGATATCCAGAAGCTGATTGTTTCACGTGGACGCTAGTGTGTTCGAGCGGTTTTGAGTTTTGGGGTGTGAAACCTGGGTTACACACTGATGTTGGCAGTTTGGGTGTGTGTGTGTGTGTGTGTGTGTGTGGCTGAGATGGGGGGCACAGGGAAATCCAAACGCACCTGGAGTAGAGCATGCGACAGGACATATGGATATATTACTGGTGCCTGCTTGAGCAAATCAATGAAAACAGGAAGACAAGTGACAAGACAATTTATATCTATCTATCTATCTATCTATCTATCTATCTATCTATCTATCTATCTATCTATCTATCTATCTATCTATCTATCTATCTATCTATCTATCTATCTATCTATCTATCTATCTATCTATCTATCTATCTATCTATCTATCTATCTATCTATCTATCTATCTATCTATCTATCTATCCACACCAGACAAATTATTGCCCTGGCTGGAATTAACCTCTACAAAAATGTGTTCAAGTGACCAAAAGGTTCTAACCGGATTCTTCATTTACTTTTTAAATTTTATTTTAGGTACCATAGTTTGCAAAACTTAGTTTGAAAAACTGTTATTTGTAGTGTTTTGTACATAAATCATTCCAGCAACATGCTCTCTGCTAGTGTCTGTTTCCTTTCACCATTCCACTGCTCATTCCCTCACAATTTTCCATCCCTTGTGGTAAAATTTCTACTAAAGACCAGTGCTCAGTTTGTGTTGCATTTGAACATTTGTTATTCCCTTGTTAAATTTCTTTTTGTCCCACATGAAAGAGATAATTCTGTGTCTGTCCTCCTGCTTCTGACTAACTTTGCTCAGCTTGCTACTCTCCAGTTCCATCCACATAGCAATAAACAGCATGATTTTGTCTTTTCTTAAAGTAATATTCCTGGATATTTTATTGTCTTCTGAGTGAAGTCAGTTAGAAGGAAAGGGATAAATACAAATTAATCTCTCTCCTATGTGGATATGTGGGGCTTCAAGGCAGCAGGGTAGCAACAAAGGTTGCCTTTCGGAGCAAAATAATGGGAAAATTGATCCATACTACTGAGTTGGGGGAGGGGAGGGCAATAAGGAGCATTTTTAAAATTTCTTACAAGTAGAATTTTTTTGTGAATTGCTAGGGGAGAAGAGTCTGTGGTATCTCACTCTGTTGCAGGTGTCATGATGGTGTTGCCTCCTGATCAATATATTATTTGCCTCAAATGTATTGGTTTCAAGGGTACTGTATACACCTAGATTATCATTCTGATTTATAGAAAAAAACACAGTTTCATGGACAGGAAAGAGCTTAGGGAATCCCGTACTGAAATCAGTTGTGCAAGGAACTTGTGTAAAGGAACTTCTTTAAAAGAAATACAAAGCTCTCAAAACTTTTCCACCAATTGCAACATTCACTCATGATGCTGTGATTACCCTGCACTTGATAAAGAAAAGTCTTTTTACTCCTAGCTTGATAAGAGATTTTATATTTTTAATAATAAATTAATATTTCATTTTTATTACTGTTCACTCTATTCAGGTAATTGTTTATATAGATACATATTTTTATTATAATCTTTCACTATTAATACAGATGCTTTAAGCATATCTATAATATAATATTTTCTAACATAAAGCCAATATTCCCTTAAGACTAAATACACTTCTATATCCTTATAGTTCTATTCATATTTACCCTGAAGACTGTTGGGCTCTAAGTAGCTAGTATTAGGGAATGGCACTTTCCACCATAAGGCCCTGGGGGATGGGGCCCAGAGATGGGACCTGTTCTCAGGGCAGTGGAGCTTCTAGATGCTCAAGAGTTTACACCCACATGAAGGACATCTGAGCTTTTCCAATTGGAAACTGGTAGGCAAGTGATTTATGTCTTAGGTGAGGCAGGATGTGCCTGGTCTTCTGATCACAGGAATTTGTAGATCAATGATTGTTGCCTTGCAAATGTTACCTTGTAAATGCTAAATCTGTGATTGTAATCTGTTGCAATGGCCCTGGAGCTTGCAAATGCTCAGTGATTTGTGCTTGTACCCCTTCACCCTAATATTGTATAAAAGGCTTAAACTGTGTTCAGTAAAATGAGTACTTCTCTCCAGAACTCCCCACTGCATCGGTGTCTTTATTTCTTTCCATCCTTAGCAGCAGCAACAAGGCAGAGTTTCTCCCAAGTCTATCCCTCTTCTATTTCCGTAGGGATAAAGTCTAGCAAGATCTAGGTCTACACATTCGTGTTGGAGGCTGCCTGCCAGCCCCCCCCCCCCCAACCCCCCGGCAAAGACGATACTAATTCTTCTCTCATCACTTTTAATACATAATATATTAGTAAGAGTAATTGTAAATTATATATTATCATTCCTATTAAAAGAGAAAGATTTCTTGAAAAAAATAATCAACTTATCATTGATTTATAATTTTGTGGAATTCCAGGAGTTTTGCTTTATTCACCTATATGTAGGTAGGTGTCATCACCACAACAATTAAAATAAAAAAAACTGTCTTATATGTGGGATACAAAGAAACATAGTAAGAGAATAATAAATGGTCAAAGTTATCTGTGGGTGTAATATTGGAAAGAGGTATGCATGGAAAGTGTTACTCATGGTATTATGAATCATGGTACCTTGATACAAATTATAAAATATTGGTTTGGATTCTTATATTACAATATTATGTTTGAGAGTTACACTTATGAACATTAATTTTATTGTTTAACTACACAAAATCTAGATACATGTAATCTACTTGTAAGGATAAATCTCAAGATGCAAAACTATTTTTCTAAATTTATAATGCAATTTTTAATATCCAGGGAATATAAATTATTGACTTTTTTACACTTTGCAAAGAAGAAACATAGTAAATATCTTCACCTTTATCACTACCGTCACAATGAATATGGCTTTATTCTGTTTTATATACCTGTTAGCATTTGGGTTTTGTAAGAGGCACACACAGCTATAGCTTCAGAATTGCTCAAAATTTCAAAAAATATTGTGATAAAACTCTCTTAAAGTTAACAATGCATTTTTCCAGCAGATGGCATGACTCACTCAGTTTTCCCTCTATACACACATAGCTGCACAAGGAAGCAAGACAGAGAAAGAGGATTTCTTTCAGGTAGCAGATTTAACTTTGAGGGAAGTAGTCAGAAAAATGAGCATCCAAAAGACATATTAAATGAAACTAATTCATGTTAGTATTTGTCCTGAGGGTGGTATGTAGAATGCAGCAGCATAAGTTCTCAGGAGGGGTTCGTTTTGTTCCTGTGGGATAAAGATTGGACAACGCTGTGACCTTGTGAGGATGGAGCTGTGTAGACTGAAGGCTTATCTAGCTGGACTTCAGGGAGGGAAGAGGCATCCTGAATCATGTCGGAGGGGAATAAGCACTACAACTGTTAAGTCAAAGGGGAACTTGGATTTAGATTTTCAAGCATGATGAAAAGCAAAGCATGACGGCTCAAGGTTCTATAGAGGAAATGACACAGAAGATGACAAAGATATATGCCAGTGAGGAAATACAGTTCTCCCAAGAGCTGGAAGTAGCTGAAATGGAGACTTTGATACCATGAGTTTTGTCATAAAGAAGTTCTCATCATTTGGAATCCACCCTGTCATTCAACTTGCCTATGGAGCCGCACTTGTCTCGCCACACCCCCCAGCTCCGGGCCCTGCTCGACGCCCCTCTCTCTTGTTGGCCTGTTTACGCACCCCGTTAGAGGAGGGGGCAGGACAGGCCAGAAGTTTCTGTTCCCCAGTGCCTCTCCGTTTCCCTTAACTTGGGTTCAGAGTGGCCGTTAGTGACGGGGCTACCTCCCTCAGCTTCCAGGCCCCTAGTGTCTCACTCTGAGACCCACAGGTTGAGGGGAAGAGGGTCCCCCACCCCCCTCAGCTGCCCTTTTAGCCTCTCGGCTGATGCGATTTTTTTTTTTTGGTTTTTTGGGTCACAGACATGGGGCAGACTCACAGACATGGGGCAGAGCTTCTACTGGCTCTCCCTATGCCCAGCCACTCACGAGGTGCCTCGGAGGGATGACTGGTTCTAGCCCTGGCCCGCCACCCCAGCAGAGCCTCACAACAAGCCAGACGACCCCCCACTCCATGAGGGCCTCCATTTTCCACATCCAGACTTCCTCCTCATTAGAACTCCACCCAGCAGATGAGTCTATCAAGCCCGGTTCATCAATAAATGCTGGATTTAGAGATGACTACAAGTGTATGCTATCCGCACGGCAGAGCCTGGCAAGCTACCCATGTCGTATTTGATATGCCAAACACCAGTAACAATTATAGACCTCATTCCCATGACCTGATGAATGGTTTGAGGCTCTTTATGTTCCTGGCGCAAGCAGGTGCCCTTGGGCTTTACTTGCATGAGGCAGGACATATGGAGATGTTACTGGTGCCCGCTCTAGCAAATCGATGATGAACGGGAAGACAGTGAAGGCAGTGAAGGGGAGTGGTGAGGTGGGGAGTCACTCGATCACTTGAATCCCATTATTCATCGATTTGCTGGAGCGGGCGCCAGTAACATTTCCATTGGACCCTATCACGTGCCAGTGTAGCCCAATGGCATCTGGTTGATTCAGGAATATGAAGAACCTCAAACCGTTCCTTCAGGGTCTTGACAAGAAAGTCTGACAATCTTGTAGGTGGGTGGCCACGTGATCCTTTGACATCCTGTGGGATTCAGTCTGTAACGGCTCTAGTCCCGCGGTTTTCAACAAATCGCATTACATGTGCAGCCCATCTGATTTTTGATGACTTGGCAAATGAGACAGCGTCCCTGGTTCTGGAATAGCGACAGAGGTCAGAACTCCGGATTCCCTCTCTCACTTGAGTGAGGCGTGATATTCCAAGCAATTCTCTTTCGATTCCTCTCTGGGAGACCCGAATAGCATTCTCATCCTACTTTCGTAGGGCCCAGGTCTCTGAGGCGTATGTTAATGTAGGGATAACGGTGGAGTCAAAGAGATGTGTCTGGAGCCGGAGGTTCTTTGTCCTTTTAGCTATTTCTTCGATGCCTTTGAAGGCACTCCATGCCGCTCTCTTCCTCCTGCGCAGCTCAGGTTTTAGGTCGTTCATCATGTTGACTTCTCGACCTAGGTACACATAACTGCTGCATTCAGAGATGTTTGTTCCATTGAGAGTGAATGGGGCCTCTGGAACTAGTTCATTTTTCTTAAGAGCTGGGGGAGTTCCTAGCTTTATTCCTCTAACCTATTTTAAGATATGAGACTTGCAGTCCTCTTTGTTGTTGAATAATCTTCTCCTGAAGAAGATGACCTACATGAATGGATGGATTTCCCTAAAAGGCTGTGCTCTGTTTTATAGATACTCTTGATGTCCTTTCTGCTCACAAAAGTAACTCACCTGATAAAAATGCTTATTTAAACTATGTCTGAACTTGCTACTCTGGATGACCTCCAAAACCAGAATGGCTTACTTATGCTTTTAATAAAAGAAGAAAATTGAACTGGTTAGGTATTTTTAGCAGTTAAAATATTTCAAAGACCTTATCTTTCTAAAATTATTAGAATAAAATGTTAATGAATTAAAAATTATTAGTAAATTCAACTCTTGCAGTCACCTCTAAATTTAGAGGTGTGCCACCTGCACAGCAAGGTTTCAAGCTACCCGTGTTGTATTTGATATGCCTAATACCAGTAACAATTATATTAGGTCATTCCCATGACCTAATATAATGGTTTGAGGCTCTTTAGGTTCCTGGAGCAAGCCGATGCCCTTGGGCTCTACTGGCATGAGACAGGACATATGGAAATGTTACTGGTGCCCGCTCGAGCAAATCGATGATGAATGGGAAGATAGTGATAGTGATATTCAATTCAACATTAATTTAAATTTCCCAGTAAGCAGAATTTTATTCATAATTTTATTCATAATACTATTTTTTCTTAACTTTAGCATTTTATGCCTCAGATATGTCATGTGACTATAATTTTTTGAGATTTGAGATCATTCCTCTGGTTATGAATATTTTCTGGTTTCTAAATTGAATTGCTTATCTACTATGTGATTTCCCTTTACAAAGTTTGTTACTAATGGAACCCAAACTTGCTACCTTCTCATTGAGATATTACAGGTACATATTTTAGGGTTATTTAATTGTATAACAACCCCTTACCCCTTCTATGGTTTTGCACAGGGCTTTTTCCCTGATTCTGTGCCCAAGAATCACTCCTCATAGTGCTCAGGGACCATATGGGATGATGTTGATGGAATCTGCATAGGCCACATACAAGGTAAGAACCTCACCTGCTGTACTATATCTCCAGTCCCTCTATAAATGTTTCATACAAGTATCACAGTTAAATATGTGAAGCTTACAGTTAAGTTATCTGGAATTATAAAAGAAAAGTTATATATCTTGTCACTTGTCTTCCCATTGTTCATCGATTTGCTCGAGCGAGCACCAGTAACATCTCCATTCGTTTGAAATGAGGTCTCATTATAGTTCATAGTTTTTGGAATATCGAATACACTACGGGTAGTTTGTCAGGCTCTGCCGTGGCTCTGGGTTCATCCAGGGGGCCCAGTCTTTTTCTATTTCAGACCATCAACCATCCAGGGCCCATGGGGCATAGCCCTGGGTATAGACAAGCCTGTCTCCTGTCTACCATCTGCTGATGCAGCCAGGCACTGAAGCCACACCTGCAACACTTCAAGGGGCAGGATAGCCAAAGTTATATAAACATCATACAAATTTATTACTATTGGGGCTGGAGCGATAGTCCAGCAGGTAGGGTGTTTGCCTTGCACGTGGCCGGCCTGTGCTGGCCCAGGTTCGATCCCCCGGCATCCCATATAGTCCCCTGAGCACCACCAGGAGTAATTCCTGAGTGTAGAACCAGGAGTAACCCCCTTAGCGTCGCCAGGTGTGACCCAGAAACAAAAAAAAAAAAAATATTACTATTAATTACCTCTTAAAGAGCATGTCACCTCTCATAGAAAGGGAAAAGACTATAAGGCATGCAGTTGTCATTTTCTTTTCAATAAATCTGAAATAAGTCAGAAAACACATAAATATTAGACAAATGTTTGGGGAAATTAGGTCATCAAATATAGCATTAATAGTGTCAGAAATTGGCATTTGTTGTTTGGCACTACACCTTATACATAGGAATTAACATATTGCAGCAAATTTTCAACAAATTTGTCATTGTTTCACCATGATTCCTTGAAGATGTGAGCCACAGACCCTAATTATAAGTCCCATATTTTACCAGGAAATGTTATGCTGTGACTTGAAATCCACTTCTCCCTTTACACCAATACCAGTCTGCCAATGAGTTACTCCAGGCCAATGACTGGGGATGGCAGGAAACTCAAACAGAGGTCCCGGGAATAGGAGGGGTTCCCTAAAGACCAGTTTTCCAAGGTATTTTCATTAACTCTGACTATCTGTCCTTAAACATGCAGGCAGCTTGAAGTGTTTCCACCAATATTCCCTCTCCCTTCTCTTATGGTTTTCCCAGTCATATCTGCTCCTTTTCCCATTCTCTTTCATAATGTTTTCCTCCAATAGAACTCTTTCACCACTGTACCACTGTCTTCCCGTACATCATCAATTTGCTCGAGCGGGCACCAGTAACATCTCCACATGTCCTGTCTCATGCAAGTAGAGCCTAAGGGCACCTACTTGCTCCAGGAACATAAAGAGCCTCAAACCATTCCATCAGGTCATGGGAATGAGGTCTATGATTGTTACTGGTATCTGGCATATCAAATACGACACGGGTAGCTTGCCAGGCTCTGCCGTGTGGGTAGCATACTCTTTCACATTTAAAATAATTACATTTGCTCCCAGCTTCTCTGAAGATTCAGTTATTTCTCTGAAGACCCAAACTAACATATATATATATATATTTATATAGTCATTGAAATAAATTTCATTTTCACATGACTCTCTGACTTAAAATTGCACTATGACATACTTACCGCCCTGTCTCTGCCAGTCTCTATCTCTCTGTCTTACGTACACACAGAGACTCACACAATGCCATCCACAAGCAGCTAGAGACTTGTGCAGATAAACTTCCCTCTTTTTAAAAATATTCAGGTATTGAGCCCACCAACTAGAAATAATCTTGAACTAGCATAGGCAGCTTCATCTCTCATTAGTTTATCAAAATGATGAATTTGCCTATTAAGTTTGATCTCATATTTAATAGTTAATTTCAGTTAATATTCAAAGTAAATAATGTTACATTTGGCAGGGCTGTCAACGAACTCTTATTACATTTAGTTTTGCATGGAATAAACATTTAGGAAAGAATTTAATCTGCATTTCCTTGAAGAATTCCATTTGTAATTCTGCTCTCCCAAAGATTTCCTACTGTGCTAATCTGCAGCTGTTAGCTACAGGTTCCCCAATCTCTGGGGGAAATGCCTGGCTTCATCCTGAGAGACCTTCTGTCTCCACTACCATTATTTTATAAGTACTTTTCCTAGATTTCTTTAATTTGGCAGCCACAGTAAACCCTTATCTGATTGTTCAGTCAAAGAGCTTTTTGCCTTGATACAGTAGCACCTTGCCCTGTAGGAGAGGATATTTAGGTTCCTTTAGTGAAATGCCATTGAAGTATGGTGCAGACAAAGTTAACATTACTTTTTCTTTCTAAATAGAAGTCTTCATGAATTGACAAGGCATCCCAGCAAGGATGCAAGCACTTACACTAAGAGCTGCAGAGGTGAGCTACAAAGTTCAGATTTCTGGAGAAAAAGAGTGCTCCAGACCACATTCTCAGTCTCATTTCTTCACTCATCCTTGGCTTATCCACACACAAAGTTCTGCAATGAACTGAAATATTGAATTAGCTTCTGTAAAGGCCATGTTACTTAGTCTTCTATGATAAATAGGAACTAAATGAAATCCATCTGTTTGCTTGGGAGCCATACCCAGCAATGCTGAGAGCCTACTCCTGGCTCTGTGCTCAGAAATCTCTCCTGACAGTCCTGGGGAATCATATGAGACGCTGGAGATTGAACCCGGTCAGCTGTGTACAAGATGGACGCCCTACCAGCTGTGCACTATGTCTCCAGCCCTGAAAAATGAAATTGAAAAGAGAAAAGTTGTCAAGGCCTTTTAGTTGTTCTTTAGCATCCTTGAATTGTGGCTGGACAACTGATCACAAGGGTTTCTTCCAGGCACAAATTTGGCATATAACAATGTCAGCAGAGACAAATCAGGATGAGAACTGATGCAGGAGTGGTTAGGGGCTGCTCTCTGTGTTCATTATGGTTCCCAGGTTCTTCAATATTTTAAAGAGAAAAAAAATTGTGGCAAGCAGGTAGCTAGGGAAGAGCCCCCATTACAATGGGATTCCTGGGATGTAGTAAAACCAACTAGCCCTAAGACTGTCAGAACTATCTTGTGAGCCTAGGAACTAAGGCCTGATAAGACCATTACCTGGTGCCAGCACAGACCACAGAAGCCTGGACCCTCCTTCAAAAGAAACTCCAGCGAAACAAAAGTCAAAGAAATTTCAAATAAGACTATGAGAGCAGAAGCCCCACATGACAGGCTGCAGGGTAGGGTTCGACCCTGGATTTTAATTAACCAAAAAACCGAGCCCTGACTCTTTACTGGAAAGCCCCCTAGACTATGCTAGTTGGAGGCTGAAACAATAGTGAGATGTTGAAACAGTAGTGAAAAGTTAACCAACTAAAGGTAACTCTGATGGCATTCCCTGATAAACCCCAAACTGTGTCCTGCTTGTAAAACCCAAAATTCTACGATATAAAAGATTTCTCAGTTAGGACAGTGGGGTCCTTCCCACTTGGGGGCCCTTGTGTTAGCTCTCTCCACTTGGACCCTAGCTCTAGGGAGAAATAAACTCCTTTGTTTTGCATCTCATTGTGGTTTTGTCTATGTCCAGGAGGACCCCAAGCTTGAACTAACAAGAGCATCAACTACTCCGAATTCTACCGCCTTAGCAACCACCCAAGCAATGGACTGTTCCCTAGAAAGAAAGCCCCCACATGGGGCGCTTGGGAGAAACCCTAGTAAAGCCGACTCGAACGAAAGCAGCTAAGCATGGCATATGCTATCCAAGCCCATGTGCTGCTTGAATCCTTATGTCTTGGCCAAGCACAGTGTTGCCCACATCCCCTACCCGAGGTGTTCATGTCTAATGCTGGACTGTATGCTGGGGCTAGCTCCACCTTTGAAGAACCTGAGCTCTCTTTTAAACATGTTTCTCTCTCTCTCTCTCTCTCTCTCTCTCTCTCTCTCTCTCTCTCTCTCTCTCTCTCTACCTTCCTGAAAAACCTCCAAATAAAATCTGTTTCATTTCACTGTTCGTCTCCTCATGAAATTTTATTCTTTACATTTTTTTTATGTCTGAAACCACCCAGATTTAAATTTTGTTTTCTGTGAAAAGACAAGGATGGGAAGGGCTAGGAAGTCCTAGGGCTGACTTTTCTTTCCTGCCAAGAGCAATTTCCCTCACTCCAGGGGGGTAGCTCCTGAGCTGTAAGTGGATGTAGCTTGACAGCCTCTTAGTGGGGGCTGGCAGGACTAGGGGGCAGAGCCCTGCAGGGGCTCACAGACTATCCATCCTAGCCTTCCCAGCTGGCCCCTGGGCTCTCAAAATGAGAAAAGGCCTTCTGTCTCTTCTCCACCTCACATAAGAAACAGAGCCCTCCCCGCACCCTGGGCATAAATACCAGCAAGAAATTTCCTCAAATTCAGAGTTTGTGAACAGAAAAGTTTATTGGAAAGTAAGCAGAAGAGAAACTCCCTAGAAGTAGGAAAACTGGCTCTTTGGCTCTTTGTGTGACTTATCAACAAAGTATGAGAGAATTCTCATTTGTTCCCCAGAGGTGTCTTGTTAACTTAGGACTCACTTGTGTTGTAAGATAAGACTAGTGCTCTGTATTTATTTAGAGCCTTTAGGTTACTTATTTGGTCTTTTCCCTGAGTATCTTGACCTGCTGTGAGCCCAAGAGCTGGGACAGAATTTATGGTCTTGGGAAAGAGTTAACTACCCAGTCTCAGGCGTGATCCCTGCGTCTCCGCGGACCCAAACTGCCCCAGGGAAGAGCGGAAACTCCATCAACGGGAACCAAGGCTAACTGCCTTGGTTTCACTGCGGAACCTTGGGCCCTGCTCTTCTGTAATCATCCCAAAACTCAAAACCGCTGCGGACGCTAAGCGCGCCGCTGAACCTTTACTACCTATCTTGCATGAGGTACCACTGAACCTTGGTCCCTACATCCTTGCTACCCACCCAAACTCCGCAAACAGACCAGACACCTACTAACTGTACTATCCTGTCATCCAAGACCCCACATTTGCAACCTACAATAGTCAAAATGGTAAAGCAACGCAAAGTTCCATCCAGCTCTGTGAGTGAAGTCACTAGTCCAGATGAGCCAAGCAATACCAATGAGTTATATAACCTCTCTGATAAGGAATTTCGGAAAGAAATGTTAAGGAGTCATAAGGAATTCAAAGAAGCAATGGAATGCAAACTCAATAAAATACAAGAGGACATGATAGAAGAAGTGAGGAAAATGCAAATGGAAATGACATATATTAAAAATGAGGTAAATGAAATGAAAAACACAGTGGAAAGCCAGCATAGCAGAATAATAGCTACTGAAGAAAGAATTAGTGATCTCGAAGACGCGCTCCAAAGATTCTCTACACAACACCAGAAGATAGAAAAAAAGACTCACAATTACCGAACAGACAACAAGAGATAATCGGGATGAAGCCAGAAGAAACAACATACGGATCATTGGGGTCCCAGAAGGGCAAGAAGAAAACCCTGATGAAGAAGAAACTGTCAAAGCCATCATTGCTGAGAAGTTCCCGAACTAAAGAACACTTGCCTCAAGATCCAGGAGGCCCGTAGGATACCTGCTAAAAGAAACCCCAACAAGAA
Organism: Cryptotis parvus; assembly: GCA_021461705.1. NCBI lineage: Eukaryota > Metazoa > Chordata > Mammalia > Eulipotyphla > Soricidae > Cryptotis > Cryptotis parvus. Next base: position 8,745 of record JAJIBD010000631.1, on the reverse strand, counting down.
TACTCCAAGACACATCTTAATTAAAATGACAAAAACTATAGATAGAGATAGAATACTGAAAGCAGCAAGATCAAAGAAGGAAATCACATACAAAGGAACATCTCTAAGATTTACAGCAGACTTCTCTGATGAAACACTCCGAGCAAGAAAACAATGGTGGGATATTGTGAAAAGGCTGAATGAACTGCAGGCCTCACCAAGAATTCTTTACCCGGCCAGACTCACATTCAGATATGAAGGAAAGATACACAACTTCATGGATAAGCAACAACTCAGGAACTTCATGGACTCAAAACCAACCTTAAAAAGAAGGACTGAAGGGTCTACTGTAATACGACCAAACCCATAAGCACAACAAGCTCAAACAGAAAGATGGCACAAAATCCGATGACAATAATCTCTCTCAATGTCAATGGTCTAAATGCACCAATTAAGAGACACAGAGTAACAAAGTGGATTAAAAAATTGAACCCAACATTCTGCTGTCTACAAGAAACACATCTGAATAATCAGAACAAACACAGACTCAAAGTCAAAGGTTGGAAGACCATTCTCCCATGCAAACAATTCCTCCAAAAAAGGCTGGTGTGGCCATATTAGTATCAGATAATATAGACTTCCAGGCTGAAAAAGGTTAGAAGGGACAACGAAGGCCATTTCTTATTACTTAAGGGGTATGTACACCAGGAAGAAATTACACTACTAAACATATATGCACCCAACGAGGGGCCAGCAAAATACATAAAACAACTGCTAAGAGACCTCAAAGAAGACATTAACAGTAGCACAATAATAGTTGGAGACTTCAACACTGCTCTATCAACGATGGATAGATCAACAAGACTGAAACTCACCAAGGAAATATTGGCCCTGAAGGAAGAAATGGAAGAAAGAGAGCTAGTAGATATATACAGGGCTTTTCATGCCAAAAAAGCTGAATACACATTTTTCTCTAGTGCACATGGAACATTCTCCAAGATAGACCACATGCTAAGCCACAAAGCATACCTCAATAAAATTAAAAAAGATAGAAATTGTGTCAGCTATCTTTTCAGACCATGATGCACTGAAAATGGAAGTTAACCGTACACAGAAACAGGGAGTCAAACCAAACACCTGGAAACTGAACAGCTCACTCCCTGAACAACAAATGGGTCATAGAAGAAATCAAACAGGAAATCCAAAGATTTCTGGAAACAAATGAAAATGAAGACACCAACTATAAGAACTTGTGGGACACGGCAAAAGCCGTGTTAAGAGGGAAATTTATAGCTCTGCAAGCATTCATCAGGAAACAAGAAAGGGCCCACATAAATAACCTGACTACACAGCTGAAGACATTAGAGAAAGACCAACAAAAGGAGCCCAACCCAGGCAGAAAAAAAGGAAATAATAAAACTTAGAGAGGAAATCAATGAGTTGGAAACCAAAAAAAAAATCCAAAAAGATTAATGAAACCAAGAGCTGGTTTTTTGAAAAAATAAACAAGATTGACAAACCATTGGCAAGACTTGTAAGGACAGGGAAAGAGAGAACCCAAATAAACAGAATCAGAAATAAAAAGGGTGACATCACAACAGAAACCACAGAAATCCAAAAGATCATCAGAGATTACTTTGAGAGCCTGTATGCCGTGAAACATGAGAATCTAGAAGAAATGGATCAATTCCTGAAGTCCTATAACCTCCCACGGCTGAAACAAGAAGACCTCCAATACCTGAATAAGCCTATCACCATTGAGGAAATAGAAACAGTAATTAAAAGACTTCCCAAACACAAAAGCCCAGGTCCAGACGGATTCCCTAGTGAACTCTACCAAACCTTTAAGGAGGACCTACTGCCAGTCCTGTTCAAGCTCTTCCAGGAAATAGAAGAAACAGAAACACTCCCAAACAGCTTCTACGAGGCACATATCACCCTGATACCCAAAGCAGGGAGAGACAACACAAAGAAAAGAAAACTACAGACCAATATCCCTGATGAACACGGATGCTAAGATCTTCAACAAAAATACTAGCAAACAGAATCCAAAGACTCATCAAGAAGATTATACATCATGACCAAGTAGGATTCATCCCGGTATGCAAGGATGGTTCAACATTCGCAAGTCAATCAACATAATACATCATATCAATAAGAGAAAAAAAAAAACCATATGATCCTATCAATAGACGCAGAGAAAGCATTTGACAAGATCCAGCACCCGCTCATGATTAAAACCCTCCAGAAAATGGGAATTGAAGGGACTTTCCTCAAGATAGTTACAGCCATCTACCAAAAAGCCCACAGCGAGCATCATTCTCAATGGGGAAAAGTTGAAAGCCTTCCCCCTGAGATCAGGGACAAGACAAGGTTGCCCACTCTCACCTCTTTTATTCAATATAGTACTGGAAGTACTTGCCATAGCAATCAGAGAAGAAAAGGACATCAAGGGCATCCAGATAGGCAAGGAAGAAGTCAAGCTATCATTATTTGCAGATGACATGATATTATACCTAGAGAACCCTAAACTCTCTACCAAAAAAACTCCTAGAAACAATAGACGCATATAGTAGAGTGGCAGGATACAAAATCAACACGCAAAAGTCGGTGGCTTTCCTATATACAAATAACGAAAGAGAAGAAAGGGATATTAAGGAAACAATTCCATTCACAATTGTGCCACAGAAAATCAAATACCTAGGAATCAACTTACCCAAGTGTGTAAAGGACCTGTACAAAGAAAAACTACAAGACACTGCTCCAAGAGATAAAAGAGGACACAAGGAAATGGAAACACATTCCCTGCTCATGGATGGGGAGAATCAACATTGTCAAAATGGTAATACTCCCTAGAGCTCTATACAGATTCAATGCAGTCCCTATGAGGATACCCATGACATTCTTCAAAGAAATTGACCAAACAATCCTGAAATTTGTATGGAACGATAAACCCCCAAGGATAGCTAAAGCAATCCTCGGGAAAAAAGAAGATGGGAGGCATCACCTTACCCAACTTCAAACTGTACTACAAGGCAGTAGTAATTAAAACAGCATGGTATTGGAATAAAAACAGACCCGTGGACCTATGGAATAGAATTGAGTATCCTGACACCCAACCTCAAACACATGATCATTTAATCTTTGATAAAGGTGCAACGAGTCTAAAAATGGAGTAAGGAAAGCCTCTTCAATAAGTGGTGTTGGGAAAACTGGGCAGCGACATGTAAAAAAATGAATTTGGACCTGTGTCTAACACCATGCACAAAAAATCAGATCAAAGTGGATTAAAGATCTCAATATCAGACTTGAATCCATAAAGTACATTGAAGAAAATATAGGAAAAAACCCTCCATGACATTGAAGCTAAAGGCATCTTCAAAGATGAAACATCTCTAACAAAGCAACTAGAAGAAAAGATAAATATATGGGACTACATGAAACTAAAAAAGCTTCTGCACCTCAAAAGAAACAGTGACTAAGATACAAAAAGCAGTCCACAGAATGGGAAAGAATATTCACCCAATACTCATCTGATAAGGGGTTAATATCCAGGATATATCAGGCACTGGTAGAACTTTACAAGAAGAAAACAAACAACCCCATCAAAAAATGGGGGAGAAGAAATGAACAGAAACTTCAGCAAGGAAGAAATTCGAATGGCCAAAAAAACATATGAAAAAATGCTCATCATCACTAATCATCAGAGAGATGCAAATCAAAACAACAATGAGATACCACTTTACACCACAGAGACTGGCACATATTCAAAAGAACAAGAACAACAAGTGCTGGCGTGGGTGTGGGGGAAAAGGGGACACTCATCCATTGTTGGTGGGAATGCCGGCTGGTACAGCCTTTCTGGAAAACAATATGGACATTCCTCCAAAGACTAGAAATTGAACTCCCATTTGACCCAGCCATACCACTCCTGGGAATCTACTCTGGGAAACCAAAAATACGCAGCGGAAACACCATCCCTACTTTTATGTTCATAGCAGCATTATTCACAATAGCCAGAATCTGGAAGCAACCCGAGTGCCCGAAAATAGATGACTGGATAAAAAGCTTTGGTACATCTACACAATGGAATACTATGCAGCTGTTAGGAAAAATGAAGTTATAAAATTTGCCTACAAATGGATGGACATGGAGAAGATTATGTTGGAGCTAAATTAGCCAGAAGGAGAGAGACAGTTACAGAATGACTGCATTTATCTGCATAACATAAATATATAGGTACATATTATGATACCAATATCCAAGGTCAAGTGAAACATAGATCAGGAGGTCCTGTCAAAGGTGGAAATTATCACAAACGTGTGGGTGTCAGAGGCTAGGTAAGACAGAAAATGGAACAGTGTGCTAACAATTGTGAGGGTACTAATGCCAACCTAGAACTGAGCATTAAATAGAGGCAAAAGGGATACACATGACAACCCTTTAATGTATGTTCTGTAATCCATAGTCTGGAGAGGAAGGAAAAGAGAAAGATAGAGAAATGGAAAGAAATAAAGAACCTGCCATGGAGGAGGGCTGGGGGAGGGGGGAGGGAACCGGGACGTTGGTGGTGGGAGATGGGCACTGGTGGCGGGATGGGTGCTGCTACACTGTATGACCAAAACCCAAATATGAACTTTTTAATTGTATATCTTTGTAATTGTAAAAATAAAAAAATTAAAAAAAAAAAAAAAAAATCACGGTAACTAAAAAATAAACTTTTAATTACTAAAAAAAAAAAAAAAAAAAAAAAGAGCAGCTGTCTAGGAAGAGGGGAGGCTCCCTGAGGGACTGGCAGGATGTGAAAGCTAAACAGCAAAGTCCTGTGCAGCTCCTTCCACCCTGGAAAGCACAGCTGGTTTTATTCTACAACCAGGATTCCCTGGGAAAGCAATTGTACATAGGCAAAGTGCTCTGCCATTGAAATTTAGTGCCCAAACCACAGGATTGTCCCTTTTCACTGCCCACCCCCGCCACCACGCGGTCCCCAAGTAGGGTCAAAAAAAAAAAAAAAAAAAAAAAAAAAACTACCCAGTCTCAGAGAGTCCAGGAATTTGCAGGGATGTCTAAATGCAGGTTTAAGTCAGCTGAAATGACGCAGTAAGCAATAGTGGGCACAGAGAAAAACAGAGGCTTCCTCTTTCAGAGCCAGGAAACTTTGGGCTGTTTTTCCTCATCGGTTAACTGCACCCAGACAGCAATCAGTAGGTCATAATCAAAAACCTGTAGTACTTATTCCAGGCAGTGGCATCCTGGATATAAAATCACAAATGTCCCACTCAAGAGGGGAACTAGAAACAAGGACCCTCACCACTAAGCTAATTTGTCCCTTTATAATTGGTCGGTTATTTTAATTTTAAAATCAGTTTTAGAGCATAAAGGTATGTTTGTAAAAAAGTTTTTAGAATATTCATCTCCTTTTTTTCTAGAACACTCAGAAATCCCTTTGTAGTAAATTCATCTAAATGGCAAGTATGTGAGAATCTTTAAATTATCTGTTCCTCTTTCCCCCACTTTAGAAGCACTCATATATTTCTGTTCACTTTTAAAATCAAGAGGCTTTAACAACAGAAGTCAAACTTAAATAAAACACTTTGCAGAAATATCAGATATTTTTTTTGTAACATGGCATTTATTTTCCAATGCACACATCTGTCAAACTGTAAGAACAAAAGCATCATTTCCCCATGGAGACCTCAGAGTCTGCTCACACGCTCCTTTGAACTATGTATGGTTCTTCTTCCCATGAGTTTCCAGGTCACCCTTCTGTGCCAATGGCCATAAAAGTCACTGTGGTTGTGATGGCTTAAAAGAAAACCAGAAGTGTAATGTAAGAAGAAAAGTTCTGTAAGATGTGTCTATGCAGAGCCTGCAAAGTGAGTGGTCTGCATGAGCTCTGGGGTGCCTCGCTTCATCCTGAGGGAGTCTTCACTGTGGCAAATATTTCCTTCACGCTTGGGTTTGTTCCCTTCTGGGCACCTCGCTTTAACGTTCTTCTGGGGTGGCAGGTCTCAGAACAGGTGGCTTTCCCTTTGGTTTAGGGTTACTACAACTGGTGCGCGTCCTGGTGTTCGTTTCTTGTCCTGAATTGACCTTTGCTGTTCCCAAGCCTCTCTTCCCACTGCTGCAAAGAAATTTGCACGACAGTCAAAAATAATCCATTTCGGCCCTTTATGCTATTAAGTGACTACCAGAGTGAATGCAATTTTTTAAAATCCTAGTATATTTATTACTTGACAACAATTAACAGCTGTCCTCTGTGGTTGAGCAAGTCCAAGATGATTTAGTGTGCTCAATGTTTCACTGGAATTCACAGGTCCTTCTAGCTGAACACAACTGCATAATCAAGAAACAAAGTTATTTGTAAGAAGTTATCTGCAAAAGGGTGCATGTTTTCTGCATATGATGCACACCTTTGCATGTAGATGCTAGAGCTGGGATTCACTTCACCAGACTTTCCAACACTCAAGACTCTAAAACGTGCAAATTTTCCCCAGAAGTCCTAAAATGCAACATTTCCACACCAATGATATTTTTAAAAGTTTTGACATTGCTAAAAGCAGAAGTTTTCCAGTCTCAAAAGGAACAGGTTTCACTTAATTGTTTTTCATTCAAAAGGGAGACAAAAACAAAATGTCACCAACATTTTCCTAAAATTCAGATTAATATCTGTAATATCTACTTAGTGTAAAGGGAAAAGAGGCATGGGACAGTGGTTTCTTCATAAAAATAAATTAATGTGTATATAAATAACTACTATTTTAAAAATAATTGCATGTAAGGAATAAGTAAAAGTCCAATTGAATAGACAATGCATCTTATTTACAAACACACATGTCTCTAGTTTGTTAAGGGTATATTAAACTCAGCAGAATTTTTTAGCAAAACTAAAGGCCAGGAATTGCAGCAATATTAATAGAAAAACAAATATTGTCTTCACAAATCTAGCACAAATTCTAGATAATAACTCAATATAATCCATGGCAATCTTGGAATATTAGAGTCAATTCTGCTGCAATGTTCTTCCCTGTAAGAAAAATAATCATCCTGAGGGGCCTGATGGTGTAGGGATAGGGAGCTTGGCTTTCATGCTGCCAAACCCTGGGTAGATCCCCTGACACCACACATGGTCTCCTGGGCCTTGCTAGGAGTCGCCACTGAGCAGAGAGGCAGAAGTTAGCCCGGGCATGGTTGGGTGCTGCCCCAAACCACCTCTCAGTCCCAGCTAGAGAATAAATTTTAAAAATATTGCTTTTGAGCAACCAAGAATGTTTAGCTCAGGTGTAATTATAGTGTTTGTTTCTGTTATTAAGAAAAGCACTGAAGAGGAGGAACCCGGTCCAAACCAACTTCTCCCGGGTTAATTAGTAGTATATGCTCTTCACTTGGTCAAGAGTATTTGTTTATAGAACTGTAGACCACAGGCAGTAGAAGCACCTTTTGTGGACTTGGCAAAAGCTATTTAATATATCTAGGCCTATTTTTGAGAGAGCTCCTTGAATTTCAAACCATTAAACTAATTTCTTTTATTCTACCATGAATTCACATCTATGAGCAAAAAATAAAAAACTCCACTGTTCGGTAAAGCTTATCAGTATTTTTGTATGTTGTCACAAAGCAAATGCTTTACTTGGCTATAAATTACTTTCCTTATATTATTCATAGTGACCAGTCTTAAACTTATTTTAGGTATAGGAGAAAAAGTCTGTTTGTACATTGGTGGCAAAAGTTTCACAACTAGACATTTAACCGGTACAAGTCGATTTCTGTTTAATCTCAGTGTAAAAGTGTTGCAGCACACTCCTGCCCAGAGCCTCCACATCTGGCCTGGACTTGCCTCCCGCAAGTCCCTTGTAGATAGGGAGGAGTGACAGTTTCAACGTGGCATTTTATCTGACCATGTATTCGAGACAGGCTCTTTATAATATTCTCTGGGCGCAATCATCGAGGAGTAACTAGATCTTACCGTATATTTGCTCTGGCCACTTTGGATCTCAAGTAATTTCATCTCAGAGAGAAATGTTATTTGCCTTCAAGCAAGCAAACAGGGATCTCCTTGATAACTCAAAGCTAAAATACAGAACAACCGTGAAGCAAAAAGACGAGACTTTTGTGAAGACTTGGAGAAATATTTAACTGGCTAGTAGTATAGTCTTTGGTACGGATGCATGCCTTTGTATTCGAGATACAGTTCATCTCAGAAACTCCTCTTTACCCCTGCAGAGATATTTCCTGGGCGGCTGTTGGCTGTAACATTAACATCTCAAACGGCCTAGGTGGCGGTCCTGAAAGAAACTATGGTAGAGCAGTAGGGAAGTAGATCAAAATATTTTGAACTACTCTGGTACTGATGGCTTTCCCATTAGAGTGGGCTGTCTGGGTGGCAGGGAAATAACTAGCCTGCTTTTCTTTCAGCTTTCTTTAGCTCTCTCCTCTCTCTCTTCTTCCTCCCTCTCTCTCTCTCTCTTAGTACTCTCTCTCTTTCTCTCTCTCCCCCTTTGCAGGAGCTGCTTTATGTTCTCTCTGCAGCGCCTTAACACCTGATGGCCATCATCTTGGCCTACAGATGGCCAGGGCTAGCTAGAACCCTAAGTTTGAGTTTTTCCCTATTACTGATTTGTCTCCGTGAAATCTGTAAAAGCAAATAAAAGCATTTTGAAACCTCGCCAGATTCTTGCTTTCTCTGTTCTCATTTCACCGATCCTCTGAGACAGAAGGGGGATCCCCTGGCCCCCTGCTCCTGGATTTTGTGCAGGCGCTCAGCAT
>JAJIBD010000630.1:50000-111116 GCA_021461705.1 Cryptotis parvus | reverse complement strand
GGTCCCAGAAGGGCAAGAAGAAAACCCTGATGAAGAAGAAACTGTCAAAGCCATCATTGCTGAAAAGTTCCCGAACTAAAGAATGCTTGCCTCAAGATCCAAGAGGCCCGTAGAATACCAGCTAAAAGAAACCCCAACAAGAATACTCCAAGACACATCTTAATAAAAATGACAAAAACTATAGATAGGGATAGAATACTGAAAGCAGCAAGATCAAAGAAGGAAATCACATACAAAGGAACATCTCTAAGATTTACAGCAGACTTCTCTGATGAAACACTCCGAGCCGAAAACAATGGTGGGATATTGCGAAAAGGCTCAATGAACTGCAGGCTTCACCGAGAATTCTTTACCCGGCCAGGCTCACATTCAGATATGAAGGAAAGATACACAACTTCATGGATAAGCAACAACTCAGGAACTTCATGGACTCAAAACCAACTTTAAAAGAAGGACTGAAGGGTCTACTCTAATGCGACCAAACCCATAAGCACAACAAACACAAAAAAGAAAGATGGCACAAAATCCGATGACAATAATCTCTCAATGTCAATGGTCTAAATGCACCAATTAAGAGACACAGAGTGACAAAATGGATTAAAAAATTGAACCCAACATTCTGCTGTCTACAAGAAACGCATCTGAATAAGCAGAACAAACACAGACTCAGAGTCAAAGGTTGGAAGACCATTCTCCATGCAAACAACTCCTCCAAAAAGGCTGGTGTGGCCATATTAGTATCAGATAATATAGACTTCAGGCTTAAAAAGGTTAGAAGGGACAACGAAGGCCACTTCTTATTAATTAAGGGGTATGTACACCAGGGAAGAAATTACACTACTAAACATATATGCACCCAATGAGGGGCCAGCAAAATACATAAAACAACTGCTAAGAGACCTCAAAGAAGACATTGACAGTAGCACAATAATAGTTGGAGACTTCAACACTGCTCTATCAACGATGGACAGATCAACAAGACTGAAACTCACCAAGGAAATATTGGACCTGAAGGAAGAAATGGAAGAAAGAGAGCTAGTAGATATATACAGGGCTTTTCATGCCAAAAAAGCTGAATACACATTTTTCTCTAGTGTACATGGAACATTCTCCAAGATAGACCACATGCTGAGCCACAAAGCATACCTCAATAAAATTAAAAAGATAGAAATTGTGTCAACTATCTTTTCAGACCATGATGCACTGAAAATGGAAGTTAACCGTGACGCAAAAAACAGGGAGTCAAACCAAACACCTGGAAACTGAACAGCTCACTGCTGAACAACAAATGGGTCATAGAAGAAATCAAACAGGAAATCCAAAGATTTCTGGAAATAAATGAAAATGAAGATACCAATTATAAGAACTTGTGGGACACGGCAAAAAGCCGTGTTAAGAGGGAAGTTTATAGCCCTGCAAGCATTCATCAGGAAACAAGAAAGGGCCCACATAAATAACCTGACTACACAGCTGAAGACATTAGAAAAAGAACACAAAAAAAGGAGCCCAACCCAGGCAGAAAAAAAGGAAATAATAAAACTTAGAGAGGAAATCAATGAGTTGGAAACCAAAAAAAAACAATCCAAAAGATTAATGAAACCAAGAGCTGGTTTTTTGAAAAAATAAACAAGATTGACAAACCATTGGCAAGACTTGTAAGGACAGGGAAAAGAGAGAACCCAAATAAACAGAATCAGAAATAAAAAAGGGTGACATCACAACAGAAACCACAGAAATCCAAAAGATCATCAGAGATTACTTTGAGAGCCTGTATGCCGTGGAAACATGAGAATCTAGAAGAAATGGATCAATTCCTGAAGTCCTATAACCTCCCACGGCTGAAACAAGAAGACCTCCAATACCTGAATAAGCCTATCACCATTGAGGAAATAGAAACAGTAATTAAAAGACTTCCCAAACACAAAAGCCCAGGTCCAGACGGATTCCCTAGTGAACTCTACCAAACCTTTAAGGAGGACCTACTGCCAGTCCTTTTCAAGCTCTTCCAGGAAATAGAAGAAACAGAAACACTCCCAAACAGCTTCTACGAGGCACATATCACCCTGATACCCAAAGCAGGGAGAGACAACACAAAGAAAGAAAACTACAGACCAATATCCCTGATGAACACGGATGCTAAGATCTTCAACAAAATACTAGCAAACAGAATCCAAAGACTCATCAAGAAGATTATACATCATGACCAAGTTGGATTCATCCCGGGAATGCAAGGATGGTTCAACATTCGCAAGTCAATCAACATAATACATCATATCAATAAAAGAAAAAATAAAAACCATATGATCCTTTCAATAGACGCAGAAAAAGCATTTGACAAGATCCAGCACCCGTTCATGATTAAAACGGCTCCAGAAAATGGGAATTGAAGGGACTTTCCTCAAGATAGTTACAGCCATCTACCAAAAGCCCACAGCAAGCATCATTCTAAATGGGGGAAAAGTTGAAAGCCTTCCCCCTGAGATCAGGGACAAGACAAGGTTGCCCCCTCTCACCTCTTTTATTCAATATAGTACTGGAAGTACTTGCCATAGCAATCAGAGAAGAAAAGGACATCAAGGGCATCCAGATAGGCAAGGAAGAAGTCAAGCTATCATTATTTGCAGATGACATGATATTATACCTAGAGAACCCTAAACTCTCTACCAAAAAACTCCTAGAAACAATAGACGCATATAGTAAAGTGGCAGGATACAAAATCAACATCCAAAAGTCAGTGGCTTTCCTATATACAAATAGCGAAACAGAAGAAAGGGATATTAAGGAAACAATTCCATTCACAATTGTGCCACAGAAAATCAAATACCTAGGAATCAACTTACCCAAGTATGTAAAGGACCTGTACAAAGAAAACTACAAGACACTGCTCCAAGAGATAAAAGAGGACACAAGAAAATGGAAACACATTCCCTGTTCATGGATGGGGAGAATCAACATTGTCAAAATGGTAATACTCCCTAGAGCTCTGTACAGATTCAATGCAGTCCCTATAAGGATACCCATGACATTCTTCAAAGAAATTGACCAAACGCTCCTGAAATTTGTATGGAACAATAAACCCCCAAGGATAGCTAAAGCAATCCTCGGGAAAAAAGAAGATGGGAGGCATCACCTTTCCCAACTTCAAACTGTACTACAAGGCAGTAGTAATTAAAACAGCATGGTATTGGAATAAAAACAGACCTGTGGACCTATGGAATAGAATAGAGTATCCTGACACCCAACCTCAAACACATGATCATTTAATCTTTGATAAAGGTGCAATGAGTCTAAAATGGAGTAAGGAAAGCCTCTTCAACAAGTGGTGTTGGGAAAACTGGGCAGCAACATGTAAAAAAATGAATTTGGACCTGTGTCTAACACCATGCACAAAAAATCAGATCAAAATGGACTAAAGATCTCAATATCAGACTTGAATCCATAAAGTACATTGAAGAAAATATAGGAAAAACCCTCCACGACATTGAAGCTAAAGGCATCTTCAAAGGTGAAACATCACTAACAAAGCAACTAGAAGAAAAGATAAACATATGGGACTACATGAAACTGAAAAGCTTCTGCACCTCAAAAGAAACAGTGACTAAGATACAAAAAGCAGTCCACAGAATGGGAAAGAATATTCACCCAATACCCATCTGATAAGGGGTTAATATCCAGGATATATCAGGCACTGGTAGAACTTTACAAGAAGAAAACAAACAACCCCATCAAAAAATGGGGACAAGAAATGAACAGAAACTTCAGCAAGGAAGAAATTCGAATGGCCAAAAAACATATGAAAAAAATGCTCATCATCACTAATCATCAGAGAGATGCAAATCAAAACAACAATGAGATACCACTTTACACCACAGAGACTGGCACATATTCAAAAGAGCAAGAACAACAAGTGCTGGCGTGGATGTGGGGGAAAAGGGGACACTCATCCATTGTTGGTGGGAATGCCGGCTGGTACAGCCTTTCTGGAAAACAATATGGACTTTCCTCCAAAGACTAGAAATTGAACTCCCATTTGACCCAGCCATACCACTCCTGGGAATCTACTCTGGGAAACCAAAAATACGCAGCGGAAACACCATCCCTACTTTTATGTTCATAGCAGCATTATTCACAACAGCCAGAATCTGGAAGCAACCAGAGTGCCCGAAAATCGATGACTGGATAAAGAAGCTTTGGTACATCTACACAATGGAATACTATGCAGCTGTTAGGAAAAATGAAGTTATAAAATTTGCCTATAAATGGATGGACATGGAGAAGATTATGTTGAGTGAAATTAGCCAGAAGGAGAGAGAGACAGATACAGAATGACTGCATTTATTTGCATGGCATAAATATATATGTACATATTATGATACCAATATCCAAGGTCAAGTGAAACATATATCAGGAGGTCTTGTCAAAGGTGGAGATTATCACAAACGTGTGGAAGTCAGAGTTTAGGTAAGACAGAAAATGGAACAGGGGGCTAACAATAGTCGAGGGTACTAATGCCAACCTAGAACTGAGCATTAAATAGAGGCAAAAGGATACAAATGACAACCTTTTAATGTATGTTCTGTAATCCATAGTCTGGAAGGGAAGGAAAAGAGAAAGAGAGAGAAAGGGAAAGAAATAAAGAACCTGCCATGGAGCAGGGCTGGGGGAGGGGGGAGGGAACCGGGGATGTTGGTGGTGGGAGATGGGCACTGGTGGAGGGACGGGTGCTGAAACACTGTATGACCAAAACCCAAACATGAACTTTTTAATTGTATATCTTTTTTATTTGTATATCTCACGGTGGTATAATAAAATACTTAAAAAAAAAATGTGAACAGAATCCCACCCAGTCTAATTATTTGATTCCAGCATGTCTTCTTCTATGAAAGCAATATAATCAGATTGAAATAAGGTGGATTTAACAAATGCTTTCTGGAAATAATGCACTGTAAATGAGGGTACCATGTATCTGGTGACTCTGGGGGGCTTAAATCTGGTTGCAAACAGAATGATTTGCTCCTCATTCATCTTACCAGGGCGAACACTTAAGGTTGTGTCTGTCAAAGATCTATTAAAAAAAGAATTCACACAAACAAAAAAAAAAAAAAAAAAAGAGTTACCAAATTCTGCCTCTGGGATGCTTCCTCCCCTCTTGTCGCATTGGCCAACGAACTTCCTGTACAGTCAACAGCTTTGCTCTTTTAAGGCTTTTAAACTTTGGTACCAACTACCTATGAGCAACAGGGGTAAAGTGGCCTGTAAACTGGGGGCCTCACTCCGCTGGGAATGTTGAGCTTGTTCTTGGGAGAGAGGAGGGGTGGTCTGTTCTCCTTCCTTGGCCCCCAGACAGTAAACCAGCACTTCCCACCCACACCCCACTCTCCACTCAATTTCATAAGTAAAATGCCAGACTCTCCAAAAGATTCTCTAAAAGTCCACTTAGAAGGAGGCATGGAGGAATCCAATTCAGCTGCCACTCCAAGCATAAGGACAAGACCCCCTTCCTAAGACATTTGTCCTCTCCTAAGACCCTGTGCCATACTTCCGGTGCTTCCTGCAGAGTGTGCATGGTTAGTGTGGCCCCCTCTTTAGAATGAGTGAGCACCCAGCAGGTGAAAGCTCAGCCCAGATTGAAGCATTAGGTTTTACATTTTAACAATTGGTTGCAAAGACATTTGGGAGTTCTGAGCACTATTAGAATCATGGTGGAGGGAGAAGTTATGGGGAGGTGTGGGCAGCGGGTGAAGAGCAAGGTGGTCAAGAATAGGAAAAAAAGAGAGAGAGGGAGAAGATATTTGCAAGGCAGGAAGGGGGCAGAATAACCCCCAAAAGGAAATAAATTCTAAACATCAAAAGGAAGTTTGAAAGATGAGTAAAGGCCAAGAATTGAGTGTGTGGCAGAAGCAGAGGACGTTTTTCAAGAAAGGTAATGGTATAAAGAGCCAGGCTCCTTGGTTTATAGAGCTCCTTGAGATCAGGACTAACAAAAGCTCAGCAGAAAATGGGCAAACAGCACAAACAGAAAGCTCACAACTGAAGAAAGACAAAGGCTTTAACTTTTGAAAAGATGCTCAACTTCTGTAAAGAATCTCAAGTAAGAAGCGCCAGTTAGTATTATTTAGATTATTTTGGCTGTATTTCTAAAGGTTCAAAATGCTGTATGGGTTTCAGGTGTGCAATAAGTTGATGTCTGTATTAACTAGCTGATGATTGCCACCCCAAATCTGGATTCCTTGACCATTGTACATACGATGATTTATGCTGATTACCCATCTCTGTCCTCACCCCTCATTTTGTCCTGAAAATCTAAGAGTTTGGGGAACTGGAGAGATAACACTGAAGGGAGGGTGTTTGCCTTACACACAGTTGACCCAGGTTCAATGTCCTGCTTAGATAGTCTCTGGAGCCCTGCCAAGAGGAATCCCTGGGCACAGAGGCAGATGTAGCCCTGAGCACTATCAGGTGTGGCCCAATAACCAAAAACATAAATAAATAAATAAATAAATCTGGGAATTTGTTTTCATTTGGTTTCTTTATCTTCCTCATATGAGTGATATCAGTTCTTGTCTTTCATATTTTATTTAGCACAAATCTTTTGGGTTCATCCTTTATTTTTTTGTTGCAGATGGCAAAAGCCATCATTTTTTTTGAGATGAGCATTATGCAGTGGTATATTCCAAATCTTTGGTGGATATTGAAGTTGTTTCCCTCTCTTGGCTATTAAAGTGAATGCCACCTATTCTGAAGAGGTGTTTTCTTACTTTGGGGGTAAACACCTGGCTTTTTGGTATTTCTGTTCTTCCTTCCTGTCTTTGAGAAGCTTCCTCTGCTGTTCTCCATAATAATTGCATCAGGTAACTGTCCCACCAACAATACCCCCCAGGATTCCCCCTTTTCTCTACTCCCTTCCCAACATTTGATGACTCTCTGAGGCCCATTTCAGCAAACATTTTTTCATTGTTGGGAGAGAGAGAAGGGGATATTCGGCCCTCACACAGTACCTACAGGGAGGCAGAAGTGGTTCCATGTTGATGGTGGCGGGGACTCGTGGTCAGGCCCAGAGCCGCACTCTGGCACACAGAAGGGCACACCTTGAAAAGTGCTTCTCACTTCGGGTTCTAGTCCAGCACCTTCACCAGCTTTCCTGCTATATGACTGTTTCAACTCCTTCTGAAACATCTTTTGCAGGCAATTTCTCCTCTGCTTGGTCTCCAAATACTAAAGCACTCAGAGTTACCTCAGGATCCAAAGCTCCAGTGATGTCCTTTCCTCAGATGGCCACTTCTAAGAGAATAACCTGGGATGTAAATGCCACTCTTTTAATACATGCCATTTACTTTGGTTGATGCCTTTCTTTTCATGGTTGGCATCTGCTTTGACCTTTTCTGCCCTTCTCCAAACAAAGGCTGCAGGAGAAGAGGAAATTGGTTGGTCCAGTTCATGACTCTCTGTCTGGAGCCTAGGACAATGGCAGGCCGACCTGAGGTGCAGGGAAATGTGTGTTGGATGCTGATGAAAGACAAACATTCACCCTACTCTGGCCTGGACACTCCTCTTGAGCTACCTGCTGCCCGCCTGCCTCCTCGTCTTTTCCCGCACGCTTCTAGAAGAAGTAGATCATTACCTAATGTGTTGATTTAGTCATTGTTCTTCCCTCGGAAACCCTGAGCAACCAGTTTTGCCACCACAAATGTTCAAAAGCGCTTCCTTAAGGATTCCTAGTAACTCCACAAAAGTCAAACAAAACCAGTTTTCCGTTGTTCTATGTCCATTGTGAACCACCTGACACTATTCACCCTGATCAGTGGAATCTCTCTTTAAAATGTGGTTTCTTGGTGGGAGGCTTCCTGGTGTCTTAGGAATGTTCTGGGGCCCAGTTACTCACACCCAGTGAGCACTCTGCCACAGTGTTGGAGTGGTCCCTGGTACCCTTCCCTGGCATGAAGAATAATGCAAAGCTTCTTGCAGGGATCCTGACTTCTGGTGGAACCACGCTTGGCATACAAAGGTATCTGAGCACTGCTGACCCACCTGCCCACAGGACTGCCTTTGGACTGTCCACAAAGCTATCCAGGCTTTTTTCCGTGGCTGTGGACTCTCCTCCACTCTACTGCGTTGAAGGATCCTCTGTGGCGCTAGACTCTTGATGCTCTCAGTCTCAGTCCACGGCGGGCCCTCTCACGCCTCACATGATAGGAGCACATGGGCATTGGAGTGGGGGGCCCCCTGCTTGCTGTGGGACCTTGGACATGCTACTGCACCCCTTCATCCTCCAGCTCTGTACCTGCAGTGGACAGAGGTCATACCCAAACACTCAGCCATCACTGACTGCCCATTGTCCTCCTAATTAGGGCTGGCATGCAGGGCCCCGCCCACATTCCTCCCGAGCTCTTCAGGATTACCCACAGGGCCCGCCGTCCCCTGCACGCCAGGCTCTGCTCTCTGCCAAAGCGATCTACTGCTTTGAGGAGCAGTCATTTGCTTCTGGGACTTTTCTTAGTGTTCTCCAAACACACAGATGAAAAAAAAAAAAGTGTTTATTTTATAATCAGGAATAAAACTTTTTATTAATGTTGTTTTCGAACACCCACCCTTATTCTATATTTCTATAGCCCTCTCTTGATTACTCATTGCTCGTGGTTGCTTAGGCCTTTGTGTTACCACCAGATTATCAAAAGTAGCCAGTATATAGGAAGCCAAGTAAATACCAGGATATAGTACAAATATATGAGCCGGAGTTATGGCATTTCAAGCTGTAAACTCTGAGGGCTGCCCTTATTTGTCACTCCCTGGCCATTTCTTCTGTAAGGGACTGGGACTCTCAGACTGCCTTGCCCACCCCTTCAGTAAATATTTGTTTAATTGAATTGTTAACCAATGCATGTAAGAACAAGCAGGTCCTACATGCCTCATGTCTTATGAATAGAGTAAAAATAACCCATGTAATTCATCAGATGAACTGATAAAGGTTTTGTTCTTTTGCCGAGGGAGTTATCAAGCTTCCCCGAACCAAAATGCAGCCTCTGTCCACTCTCCCTGGGGAGGCTGGGAGCAGCAGAGGTTTGGAGATATTTTTCTTAGGGGTTTTTAATTCCCCACAAAAGATGATTTTGGTTCTTGACTGAGGCTGGTTTCTAAGGGGGTTGAGCAGCACCCCGCACCCCACTGCCTACCTCCAGGAACAGAAATGACACAGAACTGTGGATCCCAGCACCGACTGGGAGCTGGGGCTTCCCTCCCTAGCTCCAAGCAATTCCTGTCCCCTGCTTTCTGCTTTGAGTCAGACCACTGCCTCAAAACATAGGAGTTGGGGACTTTTCTTAGTCCCTCCAGTTCCCATGAAAGGCACTTAGTATGGTTGCTTTCATCTTATTGATAAGCCAAAAGGCCGAGAGAGAAAAATTATCCACTGCTTACCGGATCATGTTTAGATTTTCTGTTTTCTTTAGATGGGAGCCAAAATGGCACCCACATCCCCCTGCCCCAAGATCAGGGATTATCATTCAACAGCCTTCTCCAAGCACCTTCCTGCTGTGAAGCTTGGTCGAATTAAGTGGTTCCGGTCCAAAAGGAACTTGTCATGTCAAATGCATGAAGGTTGGGGTTTCTCCACCTGGGCCACTTTCGCCTCCCTGGAACTCGCTGATGTCTGGTGGGGAGAGGGTGCTACTAGAGTCCAGCGGTCACAGACGCTGCTAACCTTTCTATAGCTGGCTCTGCGCCAGAGTCATCAGCCCAAAGTCATTGGTCCTAAGGTCGAGAAGCCCGGTTAGAGAAAGAGGAGCCCTTACAGGTACATCAAATTATTTTCAAAGATTGGCCGCTCAAGAGACATTACATTCTTCATAGACAAGAGATGGGGGGGGTGTTCCTGTCTCAAAGTTCCCAGAAAGTGCTCAGCAAATGGGGGGGGGGGGTGATGAAGAGGTGGGAGTCTCTAAGGGCTCAGGAGAGCCAGAGCAGAATTTTAAGTCATCCTGATTTCCAGCCCTGGGATTTGTCTCTCTCTGATGAAAGTGCCTATCACAGCCCTCAGGAAGGTCCTTGGACAGGGAGTCACAGCTCCCTTCTGTGATTATGAAACTATTCATGAAGGCCAGAAACAACTTAAAGTTCAGAATCCTATTAATGCAAGGACCCAAAAAGAGGAACCATTCAGTCAGCCCAGAGAAGGCGATTGCATCATTTCCTTGTGTGCTGTTCAGGTTAAAAATAACCTTTAATCCTCCTTAAGAGTAAACTGTCTTGTCAAAGAGAATTAAGAAATCACTTGAGAGGGAGATGATGGAGTTGTGGGGGGGTGTGAGGGAGCAATTCATCCAGGGAGAAGTGACTCTCTGGATCTGAAGAGGAGCATTTCTGAAGGACTCAAGGACAGGTAGGGCAAAAGGAATATGGGTAGGATGGAACGCTCAGGCACCTGTGTTTGAGGCCTCAGGGAGGTACTTAAACTTTCTGCTTGAGACTGAGGCTGCCAGGTCTGAGGATTGCGACAGTTGGGCCACGAGGTGGGCTGTGAGTGCTCCCGGGAGACCAAAGGTCGTGCTGTCCTGTCCTATTGGGTCAAGAAAGGAAACATGGGATAGGCTGGACTTAGACTGAGCCCCTAGCTGGCTGGGCTCCTCAATACCCACACCAAGAGCAGCTATCCTGCCCAGGATCCCGCAGCGGAGTGGACCACGTGAGGAGGGAGGGGCCGCCTGCAAACAAAGAAAGCTTTCTCATCTCCGGATTAACTGCGGCCAGGTGGAGACACCTCTTTGCCATGTTAACACTTCCATAAAGCCAAGTCCAAATGGACAGGTGATAAACACGCCCTGGGCTCTGCACCACAACACTCAACTGTGGGCCCAGAGAGTAGCTGAAACTTCTGTCCTGCTCCTTGACTTCCGGCACTAGAGGCAACCACCTAGACTGACCTGACCCAACTGTTGGAAAGCGTGTCTGAATACGGCGTGGTGAGCATCAGTGCTTGGAAGATGAAGGATATGTTTTCTTAGATCACAGAAGCCAAAGAAAATGCTGCCTTTTCCTCTCTTCCCCCTCCTCCGAACTTAAAACCACAATAACTCGGGGTGTGGAGGTAATTTTTTTATGCATGAGTAATACCACAATGTCCTCTGTAACCCACAAAAGAAAACAGCAAGAGAAGTGTGTTTTTCTTAGAATGATCTTGCCCAGGTGATAGAGTGGTCTGATGTGAGCTGAAATCTAACCTTGACACTCATTTGTTCAGGGCCATTGAGTGGGCATTGCAGTTGTTAAAATTTGATGGTTTTTTTCTGGAATGCAAATAGTATTCCAGACCTCAGAGGGTTTGAAGGTGAAATGAAAAACCTAATGTGTGTGAGAACTCTGTATGATGCCTGATGTGGAGGAATGAATAAGTATAATTTATTTATTATCACATATATGTTCATGTAACAGTGCCAGGCATTGGAACCAGAGTCTCACACATGCAAAGCATGTGGTTAGCTGCTGAATCATATCCTTGATCCTTGGCCAATTATGATATTATTGGGGGGGTGGCTTAAAAGTGTTTCTTACAGGGGCCGGAGCGATAGCCCAGCGGGTAGGGCGTTTGCCTTGCACACGGCCGGCCTGTGCCGGCCCGGGTTCAATCCCCGGCATCCCATATGGTCCCCTGAGCACCGCCAGGAGTAATTCCTGAGTGCAGAGCCAGGAGAAACCCCTGAGCATCGCCGGTGTGACCCCCAAAAAAAAGTGTTTCTTACAAACATCTTCCAATCAGTGATCACATATCATATTATGTACTTTTCTGTGAAATCCATAAAGTTAACAGTAGTAAGTTCAACAAATGTACAGTTGTTATTAGCTTTGTCACCAAAGTCCTTTTTGGGAGGTTCAGTGTGATCACACCTGGTGCTGCTCAGGACTTGCTCCTGGCTCTGTATTCAGGAATCATTTGTGAGGAGGCTCAAGGGACCGTATAGTACCAGGGGCCAGAGCTGGGAGGAGCAAGGCAGATGCCTTACCTGCTCTTCTCTTCTGCCACCAAAGGCCTCTTGTGAACTAGAGAATTAAAATTTTCTTGTCTGCTTATAATTTCTGTCAGCAGTGGGAAATCAAAGATCTGTGTGCATACATAGATGTAAGTAACTGTTAAGAAACACACCATAAGGAATTTGACATCATCTGGATTGAAGACTGAGGACTTTTGGTCAGCAGAAGCTCCAGGGAGAACCTGGGATTCCAGCCAATAACTTCTGACCTACAGACAGAAAAGCAACTCTGGGAACCAAAAAGTCTCTTATCACATTTTAATTCAAAAAATTAAATCTTGCACTGTAAAGCCAGGCTCTATAAATGGAATAACATCAGGAAGAGTAATTTTCAGGTGATAAATAGTGTATTTGGCAAAGAGCTTCTCAAAAGTGGTATCTGTGAACCATGGAATTCTTTTTATTATATTTCCATTATGCTTATCAATAAAGCAGATGAATGTCTAGAACTTAATAACAACACCATACATTTAGTACCTGTTGAAATATCCAGGCATCTTTACATACAGGGCTTAGAAAAACGGGGGAAATTTTTCTAAGGATAATGGACAATGGTTGATTGTTTTATTTCTCCATCCATCCATCCATCCATCCATCCATCCATCCATCCATCCATCCATCCATCCATCCATCCATCCATCCATCCATCCATCCATCCATCCATCCATCCATCCATCCCCCCTACCCACCCACCCACTTTCTAGCCCACTAACTTATCCACACATCCACCCATTTTTATCTACCCATCCATCTATGTATCTGCTCAAGGCTATGTTAAGTGCATGCATATTCTTTATCAGGCTCTGGGCTAGAGGCCAATGCTACAAAGATGGGAAAGCTCACACCTTAAGGATCTTCCAAAACAGAGTCTGACATAGTCAAAAGGGAGGGATGTTCAAAATCCAGTGATTTCCATGTGAATTAGACAACTCGGAGACCTCATAAATGCTGGGGAGGACAATAGAAAGAAACCAAGTGTGTGTTACTAGAGTGGTCAGCTCAGCTCTCTGCACTCATTGAGAGCAGGAAGGTTGAGACTCTCTCCTGGCAGTTGGAGAACTACCAAGCCAAAAAAGGGGTTCTTGCCTCTCTTCCTAGCACTTGGTCCTCATCTCCAGAAAGACTTCTGTGGCTTGAAACCTTTCAGGGATCCAGTTGTCCACACTGGCTGTCTTTATTTAAGTGAGAGAGAAGTATTTGGTGCATGCTTCTTCTCTAGTGATTCTAAGCGAGTGGACATGGCTACCACATTGCTTTCAGCTGCTGAGTGCATTGGCCCAGGGCCACCTCTGCCTTTTCTCTCTTTATCTAATATGTATGTCTGGAGCCACTAGGTTTTTTTTAATGAAATAACTCAGAAAAGTTTGAAAACAGCATGAATATCATCCCTGGTTCAACAACCCATTGTGACTCATTGTTCACTTCGGCTAGTATTTTGTGCAGGTGGTCAGGGACTCGACCCAGTCTGCCTTGGTGTTTTTGAATTTGAATTTCAAACCACACAGAAGCTCTGGTGCCCTTTCTGTTTTAAAAACAAACATGCAGAAAACTTGGTCTTTAAGCTCATCTGTTTTAAACATTAGCAACATGGCAGTGAATTTTCTTTATTATTGTGAGATCTAATAACTTTCCCCTACTTGGATTGGGTTTGCAGTTCTTGCATGAGCTGGTGAGAACTGACATATTGTTAATTAAAAAAAACTTATTTGCATTTGAGAGGTTCTGGAGGTTGGAGATTTGCAAGCAATCACTTTAAAATCATCAGATGACGGAGACTCCGGTGCACACGGCGTTCCCTTCCAGACTGTGGGAAGCTGTCCCATAAATTCTAATCTGGCCATTGTTACTGGGGCAGACAAAGAATCAATCAAATCAACAAGGATTTATCCAAGACTTATTACGCACTTAGCACAGCTCTGGGGTACCATTTGGAAGTGGGGCAAGAATGGAAGATGTGTAAGACACATTCCTTCATTCCGCGAACAAGTAAGGAGGAACGACAACTTGAAGAACAGCTATTGTGCTTTTCAAATTGCTCTCTCCGTTGATGGTTAGCTTTGAATAGCTGTATGATTTCAGGTTACAAAGTAAAATAAAATGTTAGAACTATTTTTTACTTTCAATGTGCTGTGAATTACTTGGGGGACAAAAGCACCACACATTTATTACACAAGACAGGGGTTTACTCTTTACCAGATGCTATTTATTTAGGCAGTTTAAAAAAAACCCTCCATTTGCTCAAGATACCAAAGGTAGGATCTGGAGAGATAATAAAGCAAGTAGGGAACTTTCCTTGAATTTGGTTGACCAGGGTTCAATCCCCAGCACCATGTGTGGTCTCCTAAGCACCACCGGGAGTGAGCACAGAGCTCACTGAGCACAGAGCTAGGAGTAAGCCCTGAGCACTGCAGGGAGTGGCCCCAAAACAAAATAAGAGCAAATAAAAAAAGAGTCTATGGTTATAGGAAGAGTGGCAAGGCAATTGCTTCTTGCCGGCATCCTTGACCCAGCAAGTGGGCAAGTGACCAGCAGGGTCTAGCTTTGTGCTGTATTGTCTTGAAGGTCCAGAAGCTGACAAGCTCACAGAGAGAAGACACTGATGTTCTATCCATTTTCCTGGAAAAGGTGAAAATGGTAAGTTGTATAATAGTTGACTTAAAGGAAAGTTCAGATCTTTGCCCAATAAATCTGACCACCATGGAGAACCACAGTGAAATTTTCTCTTGAATGCCAAGGTAGAGACATCTCAAAGCAATGGCATGATTTTTCTGTACCAGTTCATTGAGATGTAATTTCCACGGCATGAAACCCACACACTGTCAGTGCACTGTTCACTGTGTCTGAGTAAGTTTACAGCCTTGCTACTTTCAACCAATTGCAAACCTTCTACTCCAAACTTCAGACCACTTCCAACATTCTGAAAACTTCCCTTCGGTTCATTAGCGTGGCGTCAGGCTTATGCTATCCCCAATCAACTTTTTTGTCCAGAAATTTCAAATAAACGAAATCAAGTGCTAAATCCCACTTTCTGGTATAATATTCATCACTGATTATTTTAAGAGCGACATAACAATAATCTTGAAGTGACAATTGAATGCACTCCTGATCTTGAGTTACCTACGCCACTTCTCCAGCTAATGCTCTGAAAGGTTAGAGCTAAGTAGTGTGGAAGCACACTGGAGGTGGGAAGTCATCAAGCAGAAATTGTTAAGAAAAGTCCTAAAGTAGAAACTAAGATTTTAGTACAGTGCATGAATCAGATCCTAAGGCTTAAAATGAGCCAGTTTTCCTCCACGGGAGGGAATGATGCCCAGATGCTCTTGTTTTTCTCCCGCACCCTTTTGCTTTTCACTCTCCACATACCTCCTTAGCTGCTTTGGCGCTTTATTTATTCCTGCATGAGTTTCTTCATTCATTCCGCTCCAGTGCACAAATATTTAGTGACATTTTATCATGTTAAGGAAGATACGGCTCTAGGTGCTACGGTAGACATAAAAAGGGATAAACTGGTTCTGCACAGATGCTAAAGTCAGGATTGTTTCCCCTCCTTATTTGGGGATGAGGGTTCCCAAACACTGCTGAGGTCATCCTTGGCAATACTTGGCCAACTTGTTCAGTTCTTTTTTTATTTCAAGGGGATATATCTGGCAGTGCACAGCAGTTTGCACCTGGCTCTGTGCTCAGGGGGTTCTGGGGACCATTGGGGTGCTGGTGATAGAACCCAAGTTGGCTGTATGAAAGGCAAGCACCCTGTCTACTGTACTATCTCTCTGGTCTCAACCGGCTAAGTTCTAAAGCTTAGTGATACAATGATGTCTATACCAGCAGTGCTGGGACTCTCTGGACTATACACAGCAGTGTTCAGGGGGCCATGCAGTGCTAGGAGTGGAACTCAGGTCAGTAGTCATGCTGGTCATGTGTCCTGACCCCTGAGCTAGCTCCCTGGCCCCATTAGTTAGGATTCTTAAGATTATTTTACTAGCCCCACAAGAAGGACATCTCACACATGCATAACTTATGCACGCATGGTACACATCTTACACACAGAACTGAGATAAACATTTTGAAATATGACACATCGCACTACCGGGCACTGTTATTTTCTATGCAATTAGCAAAAGCAGTTGATTGCTTTCCACTGAACTGATTTCACCAAGGTGAACGGGTTGCATCTTGAAATGGAAAGAAGTTTCAGTCAAATTTTAACCCTGTAGGGTAAAGGAGAGGACTATGCTTAGGGATGGAAGGCTGGCAGACACAAGGAGCAGACCCAAGGCTGATGAGTGGACTGGAGCCTTCTGAGAAACACAAGCTCAGTTCCTCCAGCACCTGGACCGCAGGCATCTTGGCAGTAGCTCGGGTGCACCGAAGGAGCCAGTCCCCTGTGGCTTAGCAGCAAGGGGACTGGGCTGGTGGTGGGGACATGGTGGTGGGGTCACTTCTTGAGATGACCCCCAAGAAGAGTTTTCCTTCCTTCTTCACTAATAGAACTAGGCCTTCTTTCTAAAGCACACATGCCTTCATTTATTCTAATTGGAATGCCTTTGAATTTAGTAACCCTTGCAGGATAACTAAGCATGCACGATGACTGAATGAACCTTACACACTTTCTGTAAGACTCGGCACATGGGCCATATTTTCTTTTCTTTTGACTCTACAGTTATCTTTGGTTTATTTCTGTCTTCTTCATTCAGTTCTTTAAGAATTCCTTCTCATCTGTATTCTCGCAGTTGTCTTTCTAAGGGAATAACTCAAAATGGGAATTGCATCTAAGCAGCTCGTACATATTACCAGCACCCAAGTTCGGTGGGACTTCTCCCCAAGGGCAGGCAGCACAGTGCTCTGGTGGCTTTTAAATAAGTGGGAGGACAAAGATATTAATCAGTCAAGCACGTGTCTTGCATGAGTTAGACCCTGGTAGGGGAGAGAGAGAGAGAGAGAGAGAGAGAGAGAGAGAGAGAGAGAAATGTGGGATGGAGAGAAGGGAACAGTAGGGAGGATTCATTTTCCAAAGAATTATTGAGTTTATTAATTAATAAAAAGATTTATTGAGTTTATTAATAAATAAAGCATAGTTTATCCTATTGAATTATCAAAACAACAAGCTGATGAAATAGACACCTTAGTTGCCATTTTCTAACCTATGACAGGGTTCAGAAAGGTTTGTTAACCGCTCTAGGACCACAAAGCTATTTAATGGTGGATTGAACAATTCCAGCTCAGATTGTCAGACTTCACCAGCACGTGAAGCTGGTGGCCCGGAGCCTGCCTGAAGACTTGGTATTCTCTGAGACAGAGGAGCCATCTTTGTCCCCAGAGGCTCACGGCATGGTCCAGCCTGACTTGGAAACGGCGGAAGGGATAGTGATGGTGTAGTGACCATGTGAGAAGTGACTGTGGGGGCTGAGGAGTCTATGGTGATGCCTTCTGCAGGAATTGGAGTGTTGCTGAAGGTTGACCCTGGGCAGATGTAAGCTCCCTGTGGCAACAGGAAGGAGGATGTGGGCATCTGCGGCAGGAAGCAGCAGCGAGAAGTCAGATAAGGCAGAGTGAGCCCAGTGGGAGCAAAGCAGGCTGGATACTGGAGCTGCCGAAGCAGCAAAAAACTACATTTGTTTCCAGCCTTGGTGGCCAAATGGAGTCCACCCCATCTTACCCATCCAAGATAATCTTTCTGGAAAAGGCTAGAATCACGATCACCCAGCCTGAATTCTACAGCTGGGAGAAGTCCCATGGCTGCTTTCCCTTGGCTATTGATGGATTTGGCTGGAGGTTTCTGGCCTTGGGTTTCCTGAACTCGTTAGTTGCTCCCTACCACAACAGATTAATTCACATTTTCCCCACTGGTGTTCAAGCGATGGGGGAGCATGTGATATCCCTTGCCTGGGTCCAAGTTCTCCATGCTGGCAGCCGGGCGCACCCATTTCTGCAATATGTTCCCCCATCTGTCACTGTCTCCCACAGAGTTTAAATTTTAAGTCTTGAGTAAAGGCTTTGACGTTGGTGGATTCCCCATTTTCATCCTTTTATTCTAGCTTTAGCAGTTCCTTCATCCAAGATAGAATCTGGCAATTCCAAATGGTGAGTCTGAGACCAGGAAGGCTCTTGCCCTTCCTGGTCCTTCCCTCTTCTGTCGGGCGCTCCGGCCGGGTCCCCGACAGTGCCGGGAAGCGAAGTTCCCTTCTACCTCCGGCCGGCGAGGAATGATGAACACTTAGAAATCCGATGCGGTTTTAAAGGGCTTTACTTATCACAGGTTCAGGCATACAAATCAGCAAAAGGAAAACCCGATGCTTAGGATTCCAGGCTAGAACCCCAGCCACGTGTAGGCCAAGATGGCGACCACCACGTGTAAAACTTCCAAGGGGAATAAACGCTCACAAGGCGAGATGGCGAGATCCCACCGGAAGAAGACCGGAGAGGCGGGAACCGGCTAGTTTATACACCCCCGCAACTCAGACCTTCCTCCCATTGTTATGGAAAGCAGGGAGGGTTCAATGCCCTCAGGTAGTCCCTCCCTGCATCTCACCTAGGGCCTTTACTGTGCTAATGTTTTGAGCCGGAATGCCTTTGAAATGTAGGGAAGGGGGTTTCTGAGATGGCAAGTCACTGTACCAAAGATCAACACCAATGCCAGTTAAATATTTCTCCAAGCCTTCACAAGTCTCCTCTACTTCATTGTAGTTTTATATTTTATCAGGGAGCCATGCTTGTTTGTTTGGAAGCAAACAGCATTTCTCTCTGGTCTAATTACTTAGGTGTCCTTACGTGGCCAGGCTAATATGCTGGTAAGATCTAGCTAGTCCCACGATGATTGTGATAGCATGGGAGAATATTTATACCAGCTAGTACAGCATACATGGTCGGATAAACTGCCACATTTAGACTACCCCCTTATCTACGGAGTGATTTGCGGGAGGCAATCCAGAGCAGATGCAGCGGCCCTTAGGAGTCCTGCAACACTCTTCTTCTTCCT
Source organism: Cryptotis parvus (assembly GCA_021461705.1). Lineage (NCBI taxonomy): Eukaryota > Metazoa > Chordata > Mammalia > Eulipotyphla > Soricidae > Cryptotis > Cryptotis parvus. Next base: position 92,120 of record JAJIBD010000630.1, on the reverse strand, counting down.
GTGTTTGCCAACCCAGCGATGACTGCTTACTGGTCTCCCGTCTTCAGGGGAGAGGTGAAATGACCAAGGCACCCTGTAACCAGAAAGCATGAGGATCTTAAAAATGAGAAGAAAATAGGGGAAGCATTTAAGGAAACTGGGCGTGAGGATCTTAAAAATGAGAAGAAAATAGGGGAAGCACTTGAGGAAACTGGGCCAGGTCTGCCTCTGAGGAGGGGGTTGATATTTGGATGCATTTTCAGGTAAACGTAAGAGGTGATGACAAGTTACTGGGGAAACCCTGAATTGACGTACAGAAAGGGGAGTCACTGGTTGTGGGGCATTGGAAAACTGACATGAGTCTCTGGACCTCAAGATCCTTATTTGTAAAATGGAGACAAATGACCCCACTGTCTCCCTAAGTGGGTTCTGTCACTGAGGGAGCCGTCCCTGGTGGTGAACAGGCTGGGCATTCTCTCACCTTCTAGTTTCTTCTCTGCACTCATGTCTTCAGTCCATTGATACCAACTCAGTGGAGGGAGACACTGGTGAGAATTTAGGGCCAGACTCTCAAGATTTGGCTCAGTACTCAAAGTACCTAGCTAAAGCCCTAGGTCAACCTCCAAGTGCTCATGCCTCAGTTTGTCCATTGATAAAATGGGGTTGTTGTGGGTCTTAAGTGAACTGATCTTGGTAAATCCATGAACCTCCAGAGTCTTAGAAGACACCAGATAGTCAACAAATCAACTGTTTACTCACCTTCCCTTTTCTTCTAATTGCTTATTCCTTCTCTTAGATGTGAGAACTAACACATTTGTAATTCAGTGGCACAGAGAACTGTGATCAGCCTTAGGTTTGATGTGTGACTTCTGAGAAAGCTACAGAGAAAACAGTCACCTCTAGGGCAATCACGATTCCTGGTCAGGCTGGATCCCTTGCAGGGATAAAGGATAGGTAATAACTGCATTCAATTTTTTCATCTCATAAAATTGTGCTAATATGTGGATAATATGGTACTAGTGGATGTTACCATATGTAAATGTACAGCACAGAGACATTCAGCACATTCACAATGTTACATGGCCCTCACCTCACTCCATCTCCAGAATCTTTCATCCTCAAATTCTGAGTCCTTCAAATAGCAGCTACCCATTCCCTCTCCCATCCCTGCCTACCACCATGCTTCGTCTCTGGGGAGTTAGCCAACTTTAGGTAATTCATAGAAAGGGAATCATACAAACTTGCCCTTTTGTGCCAGATTCTTTCACTGAAAATATCGTTTTCAAGATTCAGCCAAGCTGTAATTGGGACATAATAGGATTTAATGCCTTGGAAGGCTGATGAATTTTTTATTGTATGGAGAAACCACAATTGGCTTATTTCTTAGTCAGTGGACATTGGGCTCTTTCCATCTCCTGGCATTTGTGAATATAATGTTGTAGTAAACTCTGCTGTAAAATTTTGAGTTACTTAACTTCATTTAAAAAATTCTGGTGAAAAAATAACATGACTTACCATCTTAACCATCAGAAAGTATACAGTTCATTAACATCAAATACAAATTCTTATAAAACTGTGCTGGGGCTAAGTAACAGCACAGCGGGAGGGCGTTTGCCTTGCACTTGGCTGACCTGAATGTGATCCCCGGCATCCCATATGGTCCCCCAAGCACTGCCAGGAGTAATTCCTGAGTGCAGAACCAGGAGTAACCCCTGAGCATTTCCGGGTGTGACCCAAAAAGAAAAAAAATACCCCCAAAACAGAAAAAACACCCCAAAAAAACTTTGCTCCAGAACTTTTCATTGTATAAATTAGAAATTCTAGGCTGACCAAGCAAAAATTGCTCTTTAACCCTCTCCTGAGGCTTTAGTAAGCATCATTTATTTTGGTTCTTTGAATTTTCCAGCATGAGATTCTTCATGTAAATAGAAACAGGTGAATGTGTGTGTGTGTGTGTGTGTGTGTGTGTGTGTAGTTTGCTTCACTTGGCATAATGTCTACAGGGTTTACCCATGTTGTACCAGGAACTATGATTTCCTCCCTTTTAAAGGCTGAATAATATTCCTTTGCATATAGATGACATGTTTTGTTTTATCCACTGATATGTAAGTAAATATTTAAGCTGTACCCACTTCTTGGCTATTGTGAATAATGCTGCAATGAACATGAGCTTCTACTTCTAATTCCTTTGGAGGTATACCCAGAAGAGAGACAATGGAATCTAGGGCTAGTTCTGTTTTTAATTCCTCAAGGAAACTCAACACTCTCTCTCTAATCCGTCATCATTTTGCAATCCCACCACTCATGCACAAGTGTTCCAACTTCTCCACATTCTTGACAGCAATTGCTGATTTCTCATTTTCCATTAGCAACACTAATGGGTGTGAGGTGATAACCTATTACAGTTTGGATTTGCATTTTTCTGATGATTAATAATGTTGAAAATAACCATATGCTTGTTGACCATTAGCATATCATCTTTGGATAAATGTCTCTTTAAGCATTTTGCTCATTTTAAATCACATATTGCATTTTTGTTGAGATATAGGAATTCTTGATATATTGTGAATGATATACGTTTACCAGATTATTTGTACTTTTCCCCTGTTCTTTAAGTTTCTCTTACATGTACCTTGCTGATGCTCAAAGTATTTAATATTTGAAATAGTCCTATTTGTCTTTCATTTTTCCTTTCTTTGAGGGGGTGGAGAGGGCACCCCAGTGATGCTTAGGTATTACTCCTGGCTCTGTACTTAGGGATCACTCTTGAAGGTGCTGGGGTGGGACATATGTGGTACAGGGGATTGAATTTGGGTTGGTTGTGTGCAAGGCCATGACCTTACCCCTATAGATCTCTCTGGTCTGCATTTGTCTATTTTTTGCTAAGCAATTTTGGCAGGGGTTGAAGGCAGTCACAAGAACCAGTTGGTCCTATACTTGTGAAACATGAGCTTTCCCACTGAGCTACAATCCTGATCTGTAACTTTATTATAAGACTTAAAGAAAGGTGTCAATTTTTTTCTATTAAATATTATCTTAAGTAAACCTTTAGATTTTCAGATCAATGAAACAAACACATGATTATTATAGTGAATCACAGTATCTTTTCAATTTTCTACTTAAAGAGAAAAATTGCCATGAGATTAATTTTATTTATTTGTTATAATGTGTTTTTTCTTTATGATACTTGGGGGGTCGAACCCAGGGCTTCTCACATCAAGGCAAATGTTGTATAGCTGAGTGGCATGGCATGTCCAGCCCCATGAGATAAATTTTGTGTGTATAGGTAGGCGGGATTGTGTGCAGTCTGTTTGTGTTATGGTTTACTTCTTCCTGACTATGTAGCCTGAATCACTTGTATCTCCTGTCTTTCCATTGTTCATCAATTTTCTTGAGTGGGTGCCAGTAACATCTCCACTCTTTAGGAATGAGGTTCATTATTGTTACTGTTTTTGGCATATCAAATACACCACGGGTAGCTTACCAGGCTCTCCGTGGCTCTGGGTTAATCCCAGGGGCCCAGTCTTTTTTCTCTGTCAGACCATTAACCATCCAGGGCCCACGGGGCAGAGCCCTGGGGGTGTAGACAAGCCTGTCTCCTGTCTGTCACCTGCTGATGCAGCTGGGCACTGCAGCCACACCTGCAACACCTTGAGGGATGTAGCCTGAATAGAATACCCAATTCCCTGCGCCTTGATTCTTCATCTGTAAAATGGGAATATAGCTCCTGGGTGGATCTGCTCAATAAACTAAGTACTGTTCCCTGACACTATCCTGACCACACTCTCCTACTGTGAGAGAAATTCCATTAAAGGGACAAAACTAGAGAGAGTGAGACTGTGAGAAGATCAGTGACTCAAGGGAAGGGTGGCAGTGAGTAGACATAACCTGGGCGCCAGGGCCTCTGCATATTCGAGGTTGCACAGTTAGCCTGTTTTGTACGATAACAGTGGTGAATGAATGGCATCCACTTACACGTTTGTCAAAGCCCTTAGAATTTGCAATATACAGAAAGTGAACCCTGATATAAACCTTGGAGTTCTGCTAATGACAATTTATTCATGATTTATTTGTTGCAACACTTGTTCCACCCCAGTGCAGGATACTGTCGATAGAGAACACTCGGTGTGAGGATGAGGCGATGGAGGAGAATTCTCCGGACTAACTGCTCAACTTTGCTGTAAAACTCTCACTGCATCCTGGGAACTAGCTCCTTGAGGAACTCTCCCATAGGCAATGTTATTTCTGGTTCTGTCCTGGTCTGATGGCCTTCCCCACCCCATGGTTCCTTCACCATGTTTTTCTCTTGAGGCACCATCAGACGGTGGAGGGTTTGGATTGGATCCGACATCATTTGACAAAGAAAGACAGGACCGTCCCCTTCTTTCACAGGAATGACTATGAACCTCTTTGCAACAGATGCCCCATCAGAAACTGGAGGTAATGGGGAGAAATTGTTGACTTTTCCTAGGTTTACTTTCAAACAGATGAATTTGTCTATAATTGGATCTCATACTAAAGAAGAGACAGCACTCCAGGTCCACAGTATCCTGTAAATAACGATGAAAACTTCCTGTTCGGTATGGACATTGGGTCCAACTAGAGGTTAGAGATTTGGTTCTCACCTAAAAGCTAAATATTGCTTTTAAACACTTGCATGTTTCACTTCCAAGACTCTCAATGGTCAGAACTGCCATTTTTGTCTTCTGGAGCTAATGAAAAGATGAAGGCAGACTAGCAAGTGTGCTGAACATGAGAAAAGCTGATGGCATGTTTGTGGGGGAAATCTTTTGGACCAAGCAGGTTGTCCTGGCTTAGACCCATGTTCAGCCCTTGGAGTGAAATGTTGTCACTGGCAGACTTATTCAATATTCTTGGCATTTTCATGCCATTGTTGTTACCTCAGTGTCCACTGGAGCCTTTGAACCTTACAGTTGTGCTGCTATGAAAGTGAAGAACATCAAGCTCAAGGCAAATAATATTGGGTGGTTAGCTGAGAAGAGTCACAATCGGACTCCTCTTGGGAAGCTGAGAAAGGGGCATAATAAATAATGGAACTATCATATTGAGATGTTACAGGTGCCCGCTCAAGTAATCGATGATCTAAGGGAAGTCAAGTGATCAAGTGATTCAAAGCTTTGCAGTTTCCTCCAGGTACCAAGCCTTGCCCTCACTGCCTCCCCCTGTGTTCCCTTTCTGGAAGTTACTCTCCATCACAGCCCTCATTGAAGGCAAAGGCCCATATGGCAGTGTTGGCCTGATGTGACCTGCCCTCTGGTCACAGCTGACTGGACCACAGCAGCTCCTGACCTCAGAGAACACCAGATAAATGAGGGATCAGAGGGACCGGAATGCACTGGGGCCCCGGGCCCTGAGGTCATGTGAAGACAAGGCTTGAGTATGTACCATGGGAAGTCAGTCACTTGGGCTGGGAGTTGAGGACAGAGGTTAAGCGCCTCACGTGGGGAGAAGCAGACGTGCAGGAAGAGGCATAGACAGGACCACACTGCCCCAGAGAGAGGGACAGGCACAGGGTAGCAACCTGACGCCTCTCCACATCCCTGGAGGCCAGCTGAACTTCCTGTCATCAGGATCCCGGGAGGGCTGCCTGGCCTCATAACTCTCTTCTTATTGGTGCTTTTGTGGGGAATCGGTATCTGTCCTTGCCACTAAGTGTTGTGTGGGAAACACTCTGTGTTGGTGTCTGTCTATCTGTCCTGTCTGTCCACAAAAGCAGACTGCCAGCTACCCAGTTCAAAGATGGACAGAGGACATACATGGGTTGATGCTTGATGTCACTCATCCTAAGGGAAATGTAAATTAAAGCCAGCAGGACATATCCCCAGTCCACGAGGATGGCGATGGTCCAAAAAGAGAGGAAAAAAGAAAAAAATAGCAAGTGTGGATGAAGATGTGGAGAAATGGGAACCTGCACACATTGCTGGTAGGAAGGGAAAATGGTGTTGCTGCTGTGGAAAACAGCTGGGAGGGTCCTTGGAAACAATGGCCCTAAGTTATGACATCATCTGACTATCGTATTCTTAGGTAGTAGCCCAAAGAATTGATAACAGGGTTTCAGATGGATGCTGGCTCATGAATATTCACCACAGCGCTATTCACAATAGTTCCAAGGTGCTGACAACCCAAATGTCCACCAACAGATGAATGAATCAATGAAATGAAGTCGCTCCATAGAACGGAAAAGGCTTTGGCCTTATAAAATGACGCAGTCCTGAAATGTGCTGTGAAATGCATGAGGTGTGGAAACACTATCCTAATGAAAGAAGCGAGAACCAAAAGAATAAGTAGGGTCTAATTCTACTTATGTGAGATTCCTCGAAGAGGCTGACCTGAAAGAAAGTTCTTATTTTGAAGGGAGGAGGAAGTAGGGGTTATTGCTTATAAGCTGGAGCGTTTCTGTTTCAAATGATGAAAAAGTTCTGGGAAGGATAGTAGAGATATTTGTACCACATCGTTAAGTACCACATCCATGCCACTGGGCTATATGGTAAAAAGTTGTGACAATAGAGGGTTGGAGAGACAGTGCCGGGTCAGGGTGCCATGCTTGCAGTTGACCCCGATTTGACCCTGGCTGCCACACAGTTCTTGAGCACTGCCAGGTATGGTTATGGAGTATCCAGAGCACTGCCGGGTGACCTGGTGTATCCCTGAGCACTGCAGGGCCTGGGGGGCATCCAGGGGTCCATTCTGAGGGTCTCACAGAGGACTGCTGGCCTGATTGGCTAAGAAAGACTGGAAGGGGCTCCTGGGCCCCCTGGAGCTTTACTTGGGGGGTCTCCCCAAAGGGCTAAAATGGTGAAGATTATGCTACATCTGTCTCACCCCAATACAAACAACTAAGGGTGGAAAATGTAGCTCAGCAGTTGAGCACTTGCTTGATGTGTGAGGGCCTGCGTTTAATCCCTAGCACCACATCACTTGATCACTTGACATCCCGTCATTCATCGATTTGCTCGAGCGAGAGCCAGTAACATTTCCATTTGACCCTATCATGTGCCAGTGTAGCCCAATGGCATCTAGTTGCTTCAGGAATACGAAGAGCCTCAAACCGTTCATTCAGGGTCTTGATGAAGAAGTCTGACCATCTTGTAGGTGGGCGGCCACCTACAAGATGACCCTAGCACCACATCACTTGATCACTTGAATCCCATTATTCATCGATTTGCTCCAGCGGGCGCCAGCAACATTTCCATTGGACCCCATCACTTGCCAATGTAGCCAATGGCATCTGATTGATTCAGGAATATGAAGAGCCTCAAACCGTTCCTTCAGGGTCTTGACAAGGAAGTCTGATCATCTTGTAGGTGGGCGGCCATGTGATCTTTTGACATCCCATGGGATCCAGTTGGTAGTGGCTCTAGTCCAGCGGTTGTCTCCAAATCGCATTACATGTCCAGCTCATCTAATTTTTGATGCCTTGGCAAACGAGACAGCGTCCCTGACTCTGGATCACCGATGGAGTGTGGTTCTTTCTAGCACCACATAGAAAGAATAATCATGAAAGTGAATTCATGAATCAATGAGCAAACGGGAGAGGCGTTGAGTGTTTGTTCCTCCTCCCTCACTTTGCCTTGGTCACAAGCATCTAGTCGGTTCCATCAAGACTCCTCTTAGGAAGGCGAGTGAGGTTGGCAATCTCCTCTGACAGAGCTCGCTGCTGAGGGGCCAGTGTGGAATGTAAAGTAATTTCAAGCAGTGAGGAGGGAAGCTCTCAAACGCTGCACGGATGAGGCTGTTGTATTTATTCAGGGGCCTCCCCTGCCACCCCCGCCCCGCCATGATGCATGTCTACGCCTTTGATGGACTCAGTCATCTGAAACTTCTTCCTAATTATGTAGTGCTGTATTTCCCTTGACCTTTTAATAATTCTGCCCACACTGGACATGGATTCCTACCGAGGTGTTAAAAATAAGTTGGAAGAATATTCACCACAGAACTGTTTGTAATAATGAAAAGTTGGCGACCATGTGAATGCCTCAGGCAGAGGGATAGTTAATCAGGGTCTCCCCATATGGTCGAATAATAGGCAACCATTAAAATTCCCATCTCTGGGGACACTATGAGATGAGGAAGTGCTCATGATTAAATATTATATGCAAAGGCAGATCACAAAACTGGATAATCATTCCTATGGTAAGGGAAAACATTAAAATGTTAACAGTGATTTTTTACTTCAGAGAAGAAAGATTACAGTGGTTTTTCTTACATTCTTCTGCTTTCCCCCATAATATATTTTGATTATGTTCAGAAAAATTAAATGTTATTAATTTTGTTTTTTATTATTTAATATGGGGCTTATACCCGGTGGTGCCCAGGACATACTCCCTGCTCTGTGCTCACAGATCACTCCTGGCAGTGCTCGGAGGACCATATATGGTGCCAGGGATAGAATGCAAGCATACAAGGCAAGTGCCTTAACCCCTTTGCTATATTTCAGCGTTACTTTTTCATTTGAAAAAGGAAGATAAGGTGGGTTCACTTGGCTACATAGAGGAAACACAATATTCTGGGTCAGAGTTTTAAGAAACTAGAACATTTGACAGTTGCTTCTTGACCTTAGCCTGGGTCTTGGGCTGCATTCTTGTTACGAGCATGACTGAGTTTAACTCGCAGCTTGCTGATACCTCTGGAGACCTATGCTTGGTGAATCGATGGTCTCATCTATCAATAAACACATACAGAAGTGCAGCCACCTGCTTCCTTTGCTAGGTGTATGCCAGTCGAATCATTCGCGATTGCTGCTACTTACTTTCTTTCTGACTTGCTTGTGTATCAGTGATATCCACAGCCCCTCGTCTACATAGCCACCTCTGAGCAGAAGACGCTCCACCACAGCCACCATTCTGTAATGCGTTACAATTCCTAATTGCTTACTCAAAACGAGATGAGGGATTCATGCTTGGAATTCCAATGCTTGTTTATAATCTACAGAACAGTTATTCTGGGAAAGTTGGACTTCATCTTGGTTTGAATTTTTGGGGAAAGGAATAGGTTACCCTTCCTCCCAATAAAATATGTTCCCAGCTTGCTATTGTATGGAATAAGTAAACTATAAGCAAAACAAAGGCTAATGACATACTTCCTGGTGGCTGCATCACAGGCATTATTTAAAAAGGACACATAAGTCAGTGATTCATAGTAAGTGATATCTTATGTCAGTTTTTATTACCATTTTTTATTGCTTCAGAGTCTGTGGAAACTGTTATATTTGTGCTTTATAAATTGCATCCCCATTATGGCCTACGCATCTTCTCTTTGTGAAGACTGAGAATATTTAGAACGATTGATGCGTCTTTTGTACTTGGGGATCAATGTGAGGTTGCACAGTAACTGAGCTGAAAATGGTCAGACTCTATAACCATCAAGTGAGATACATTCTGGCAATCACTCAGTAGGAGGTAGGAGGGTGTTTTGGCATTTGCTCTTTATTTTTAAATACTAAAGGCATGATTAAAAAACCACCATGTCTAGGCAGAAAACAGCATATTCTTGAAGACTGGAAACACCACCCTTTCTTTATCATACTGGTCATGAAAGTGCTTGTCTACTTGAAAAACAAAAACTCGACAAGGTTGAACTGTGGAGCACTCTTACAGAGCCACCAAACAGAGCAAAATCTCAGTGTTAAAGCTAATCTAGAACACTTGCTAGAAAGAGCAGCCAATGTCATCAAATTCAATTTCATCTGCACAATGCACCCTTGAGAGTCTTGTTTGACATTGTTGAATATTAGGACTGTTTGGACACAATTATGGCTATTGTTGGTCACAGCTCTGGCATGACATTAAACTAACAACATGTTTAGGCTGTCATTGTCTCAAGGTCAAGTGCAGACCATACGAGAGAACTTAGCTACAGTGAGAGAATGATAAGAAGTAAAAACAAGATCAAGACCACTTTGCTGGTGATTGGAACCTCCATTTGTAAAGTGATTTGTTTTTTTACTTTATTGACAGGTTGGGAATAGACTAAAATCATTGGAAACCTAAAATCAAAGGATGTGCAGTGGTTACAGAGCATGTATTCCTTTAACACACAGTGCTCTGTTTTCTGGATGGCACAGCCAGGGAAACCCTCAAAGACACAGGAAATATCTTGCTTTGCAATGGCAAGCTTCTTGACAAATGTTAAATGTCCATCCCAGAAGCTGGCCAAGGAAGGGAATGAGAAATGAGCACTTGAATCAAAGACTTAGGAATGTAACCTACCAGGTTATGAACATTAACTGTTTAGCCAACTTCTGTTAACTGAGTATTATGTTGTTCAAACAAACCCTAAATATTTATCATAGTATTTAACAAGACAGCTTGATTTATTGATTTTAATATGCCACGTTCTCTAAAAAATAGGAAGAAAAATAATTTGTGACAGGAAGATATGATTCTTATTTTTAGCAGTTTTATCGAGAATTATTTATATATTGTTCAATCCACTCATTTAAAGTGTGCAATTCAGGCTGGAGACTTAGCAAGGAGTTAAAGAACTTGCTGTGTATGTGGTTGACCCTGGTCGAATCCCCAGCACCACACATGGCCCCCTGAGAGCTGCCAGTGGTCACTTCTGAGCACAAAATCAGGAAGAGTCCCTAAACATCATATGCATGGCCCCCAACCCACCTCCCTTAATAAACAAACACACAAACAAACAAAGGAAATGTAGAAGTTATTAACAATTAGTGGCCCTTGCTGCCTGTTCTCCCTCTCCTCTCCACATCACTTCCTGGGTTAAGTGGCCAATGCACTTTCTGTCCCTATAGTCTTACCTGTTCTGGACACTGCACGTCCATAGACACAACACAGCTATGCGATCCTTTGTGATTCAGTTCTGCATTTAGTGTGTGGTCTTCAAGGCTCATGCTGTAGCATGGTTCATTGCTTAATTGGTCAATGCCAGATAACATTGTACTCTGTAAATATGCCATGCTATTTACCTATCCATTGGTTTATAGACATGAGGGTTGTTTTCCATTTTTATATGTTTTTTAACAGACGTCATTCCCAGACATGTTTGTCCCTGTGGGTAAGGTTGTGGGTGTGTTGCTGGGACACAGGGCTGGGAACACTGGGGTCACTCTGGACAGCATGCAGGGGGCCACGTGCTCTATTGCTGGAGCTATTTTTCTGGACTCTTTCTTTTCTTTTTAATTATTATAAATCATTCTGCTACAGACATTGTGGATGAATTTTTGTGTCTAAAATGTTCTTGCCTTGCAGGGCAATTGCTATTGCTAGGTCACACAGTAATTCTGTTTAAACTGTTGAGAACAGTAGCTTATATTATGACATTAAAATTGTTTTAAAGATTTGATCCAATATCTACACTGATGTAAACTCAAGTGATAATATGTAACTTGAACTGTCCATAAGCCTGTCGCTCACCCTAGGAAGGTGCTTGATTCAGACACACCTGGACTCACAAGTATGTCATTGCTCAGAACTCAAATTTTTTTCCAGGGATTTTGATTTGTGACTCTGGCACTGTCTCTCAAAAAAAAAATCAAAACAATAAGTTATCTTGGAAATAATCTTTCTGTGGTAATAGCAGTCCTGTGGGAGGAGAAACAAAGGAAGGTAGAGGAAACTGAGAGGGGGAGCTCATAAAAACTCTCCACTGGACTTGGGGTGTGACTTAGCAACCAAGAGCCTGCCTGTGTTCATGGGGCATTGTTAGACCTATTACTTGAAACCCCACGGAAACAACTCAGCAAGTTTGGGGTGGCCTGAAGTCAGATCTCAGCATTGGGTCACCCCATCTATACCTAAAAAGTTATATAGATTAGCTTCCAATCTGTGATATCACTGTCACTGTCACTGTCTTCCCGTTCATCATCGAATTGCTCGAGCGGGCCCCAGTAACATCTCAATATGTCCTGTCTCATGCTAGTAGAGACCAAGGGCATCTGCTTGCTCCAGGAACATAAAGAGCCTCACTCCATTCCATCAGATCATGGGAATGAGGTCTATAATTGCTACTGGTATTTGGCATATCAAATACAACATAGGTAGCTTGCCAGGCTCTGACATGCGGGAGCATACTCTTGTAGTCATCTCTAAATCCAGCATTTATTGATGAACCTTGGGGCGCTTGCAGCGGCAAGCTGGGCTGTGATAGGCTGGTCTGCTGGGTGGAGTTCTGACTAGGGGAAGTCCAGATGTGGAAAATGGAGGCCCTCATGGAGTGGGGGGTCGTCTGGCTTGTTGCAAGGCTCTGCAGGGGTGGCAGGCCAGGGCTAGAACCCACCATCCCTCCTGGGCGCCCTGTGAGTGGCTGGGCACAGGGAGAGCAAGTAGCAGCTCCACCCCATGTCTGTGAGTCTCTGGATCAGCATACCTGAGCTGGATTTAAAAAAGATTGCTGCAGAGTGGATCTCGACGAGCCAGGCTGTGATAGGCTGGTCTGCTGGGTGGAGTTCTGATGAGAGGGAAGTCCAGATGTGGAAAATGCAGGTCTTCATGGAGTGGGGGTCATGTGGCTAGTTGCAATGCTCTGCTGGGGTGGCAGGCCAGGGCTAGAACCTGCCATCCCTCCTGGGCGCCCTGTGAGCGGCTAGGCAGAGGAAGAGCAAGTAGCAGCTCTGCCCCATGTCTGTAAGTCTCTGTGAGTCTCTGTGATATAATATGTGATCACTTGATCACTTGAATCCCAGTTACTCATCGATTTGCTCGAGCGGGCGCCAGTAACATTTCCATTGGATCCTATCACGTGCCAATGTAGCCCAATGGCATCTGGTTGATTCAGGAATATGAAGAGCCTCAAACCGTTCCTTCAGGGTCTTAACAAGGAAGTCTGACCATCTTGTAGGTGGGCGGCCACGTGATCTTTTGACATCCCGTGGGATCCAGTCGGTAACGGCTCTAGTCCAACGGTTGTCTCCAAATCGCATTACATGTCCAGCCCATCTGATTTTCGATGCCTTGGCAAACGAGACAGCGTCCCTGATTCTGGAATAGCGACGGAGGTCAGAACTCCGGATTCCTTCTCTCACTTGAGTGAGGCGTGATATTCCAAGCATAGCTCTTTCGATGCCTCTCTGGGAGACCCGAATAGCATTCTCATCCTGCTTTCGTAGGGCCCAGGTCTCTGAGGCGTATGTTAATGCAGGGAGAACGGTGGAGTCGAAGAGATGTGCCCGGAGCCGGAGGTTCTTTGTCCTTTTAGCTATTTCTTCGATGCCTTTGAAGGCATTCCATGCCGCTCTCTTCCTCCTGCGCAGCTCAGGTTTTAGGTCATTCATCATGTTGACTTCTCGACCTAGGTACACATAACTGCTGCATTCAGAGATGTTTGTTCCATTGAGAGAGAATGGGGCCTCTGGAACTAGTTCATTTCTCATGAACATAGTTTTCTTCAGATTCAGCTGTAGACCTACCTTTCCACATTCTCGGTCAAAGTCAGCCAGCATTTGTGCCGCTTGGCTAATGTTTGGTGTTATTAGAACGATGTCATCAGCGAAGCGGAGGTGGTGTAGTTGCCGACCATCTATCTTCACTCCCATTCCTTCCCATTCTAATTGTCTCATGATGTTCTCAAGGGTGGCACTGAAGAGTTTTGGTGAGATGGTATCACCCTGTCGAACCCCTCTTTTGACATCAATGATCACTTCTTTGTAGAATGGTGAGATCCTGGTGGTGAATCCATAATACAGCTCACGAAGGATCTTGATGTATTGGGTTTGAACACCCTGTTTGACTAGGGCTTCGATGACTGCTTCAGTTTCCACAGAATCAAAGGCTTTCTGTAAATCAATGAACGTGAGACAGAGCGGCATCTTGTACTCCCTACAAACCTCAATGAGCTTGGTTACTGTGTGGATATGGTCGATTGTGCTGAATCCTTTCCGGAAACCTGCTTGCTCGCATGGTTGTCCTTCATCTAGTGTTCTGCTAATCCTGTTCAGGATAACTCGTGTAAACAGCTTGTAGATGACAGACAACAGGCAGATGGGGCGATAGTTGCCGATGTCATGAATGTCTCCCCTTCTTGAACAGTAGAACTGTCCTGCTGGTTTTCCATTGGGAGAGCACCTTGCATTCGGACAGGTAGCGTGTGAAGAGTCGAGCTAGTGTATTGATGAGCACCGATGGCAGATTCTTCAGATGTTCGGGTCTGACTTTGTCTGGGCCTGGTGCTGTTCCCTTCTTTACCGATGAGATGGCATGTCTTATTTCAGAAGGGAGAACGTTGGGAATGACATATCCATCCTGTGGAATTTGGTATGTGGGCAGGTGGATGTGGCTATCAAAAAGATTTGAGTAGAAGTCCTGGATAATCTTCTCCATTGCCTTTCTGGAAGATGTGATAGATCCATCAGGGCGTCGGAGGGCAGTCATCTTGGTCTTATAGTTGGCGAAGGACAGGCGGGCAGTGCGAATACTTTTCCCGGCTTCTGCTGCATTTTCCAGTATTTCTGCTCTTCTGTCTTTGAGGTCTGCTTTTATCGCTTCTCTGCACTGTTTAGCAAGCTTGGACCTTAGCATTTGGTCTCCTGAGGCTCGCGCCTTGCCACGTTAGCGAATGAGCTCGAGAGTTTCTGAAGACAAGCCGTCCTTTTGTGTTTTTCTCTCTCTCGGCATTCTTCGCACAATCATGGAGGTGCTGAACCAGTCGGTTGTATTCTTCATCGATGTCATCAATGATGGTATCTTCCCATGTTGCCGCAATGGTGCTAAAGAGTTCCCAGTTGGTGGTCGTTCTGGGAGTTCTCTTCTTAAACTTTGCAGCCTTTTCTCCCCGTTGCGGGAAGTAGAATTTTGCACGAAGGAGACAGTGGTCCGATCCTGTCTGGAATTTGGGGGACGACAGCAACATCGGTCAGACAAAACCGTCGATTGAAGATGATGTGGTCGATTTCATTGTGGAACTGTCCGCCAGGAGATTCCCATGTCCAACATTTCGCTTCAGCCTTCTGAAACTGTGAGTTCCCATGAATAGTCTTGGTGGACATGATGAACTCAGATAGTCTCTCACCCTGTTCGTTCCATTCTAGGCCATGGGTCCCGATGTGGAGGTCTTCAGCCGATCTTCTCGGTCCTATCTTGGCATTAAAATCACCGACTATGATCTTGTAGAAGGTGTGATCTTTTTATAGAACTCCTCCAATTCCATGTAGAATTTCTCAATTTCATCTTCTTTGTATGTGGATGTTGGTGCATAGACAATGAAGATAGAAATTGCTGGCAGTGGGCCACATCTCCTCAAGTGTAATCGTCCTATTCGGTTTGTTAGGCATTCAAATGAATCAATGTTGACAGCCATGTTCGTGTTGACAAGGACACCAATGCCACCGACGCCTCTTTTCATCACATGTTCCAAGGAACAATTCTTCTCCGGTGTCAAATACAGCACGATGCGACTGACGCCTCCTCGTCTCAGTCAGACCAATGATGTCGTACTTGATCTTTCTTGCTTGCAGCATCAGATCCTCAATATATGCTTCCGTTGCCAGTGTACGTGCATTGAAAGTACAGACAGTCATTTTAGTCCTTCTTCGTTTTGGCAGCCTAGGACAGCCGTGAAATTTTATCAGGCACTGCTTGTTTGCCTTTCTTACTGCTGCCGTATTAAGGGCTCTTTCGGGTCAGGAAAATAAACATTTTTGTTACTGGGTTTGGCATATCGAACACGCATCGGACAGCTTGCCAGGCTCTGCCATGCGGGCACTATATTCTCATTGCTTTGTGGGGCTCTCTCAGAGGGGTGGGTAGAATATTTGTGGTAGTTTGGAGGTAAGTTGCACGCTGTGCGTGTGGGAAAGCTGGTTTCTGCTCTGCCGGGTGTACCTGTGTCTCATAATATGTGATATAGTTTATTTTATTTTTAAAAATATTTTATTATACCACTGTTAGATATACAACTTAAAGATGTTCATGTTTGAATTTTGGTTCTACAGTGTTACAACACCCATCCCTCCACCCCCTGCCCATCTCCCATCACCAATGTCCTCAACTCCCTCCCTCTTCCCCCAGCCTTCCTCCATGGCAGGTTCTATATATCTTTTTTTTTTCTCTCTCTCTCTCTCCTTATTGATTCCCTTTCTTACACATTGTAATATAATTGTACATATATAATTGTACATATTGTAATATATTCTAGAACATGATTGGTTCCACTAGTTTGTTGTACTGAGCCCTGACCACAAAAATGGAGGCTATTATGGTGAGTGAGTCTCATCAGGCTGCTTCTGAGGCCCTACAGAGGTGATGGGCCCACACTCAAAACTCATCTTGCCTCCTGGGAGCTTCATGGTCAATTGAGCTAGGGGAGAACTGGATGGCAGCTCTCCCCCATGTGTCTGAGTCTCTGCATCATGGCCGAGAGCCCCGAGGCAATTTGTGGGCTGGGCCACTAGTTCTCCTGATGGGTCAGAGAGGGGGGAATGGGGACCCCAGCTCCATCTCCAGGAATGCTCAGTGACTTCCGCTTCCAAGAGTCGCCTACCTGGGCTCGAACTTGGTTGCTTAGAGCTGGTCTTGAGATCAGCGTCTCTCTTGCGTGGGTTCTGATGAGCTGTGGGATCCAGACTGTGATAATGGTGGCTATTATGGTGAGAGAGTCTCATCCAGCTGCTTCCGAGACCATAGAGAAGTGATGGGCCCACCCCAAAACCCATCTTGCCTCCTGGGAGTATCATGGTCAGCTAAACTAGGGGAAAACCGAATGGCAGTTCTCTCCCATCCATCTGAGTCTCTCATCTTTCTCTCTATCTCTATTTCTGTCTCTGTATTTCTCTCTCCTCCTACACCTTGTGACTTGCCTTATGGTTTATGATGCAATTATCTATGTGTATATTCAGTAGTGATTTCTAATGTGACATTATAGTTCCTCATTCCCCATCAGCCTCCCCAGTTTGTTGCAAGTACAATGATCATTATGTTGTACAGATGTGAAAGATCCTGGGAAGTACCTTGTCCTAGCCTAGTTTGTTAGCTAAGCCTCTTGCACGGCTGCACACTGTTCTTCCTATGTCAGACCATCCACCATCCAGGGCCCACAGGGCAGAGCCCTGGGGGTGTATCACTGTATCACTGTCTTCCCGTTCATCATTGATTTGCTCGAGTGGGCACCAGTAACATTTCCATATGTCCTGTCTCATGCTAGTAGAGCCCAAAGGCATCTGCTTGCTCCGGGAACATAAAGAGCCTCAAACCACTCCATCAGGTTATGGGAATGAGGTCTATAATTGTTACTGGTATTTGGCATATCAAATACAACACGGAGGCTTGTCAGGCTCTGCCGTGCGGGTGGCATACTCTTTGTAGTCACCTCTAAATCCAGCATTTATTGATAAACCGCAAGGCCGCATGTGGCCGCTCAAGCTGGGCTGTAATAGGCTCTTCTGCTGGGTGGAGTTCTGAAGAGAGGGAAGTCCGGATGTGGAAAATGGCAGCCCTCAAGGAGTAAGACAAAGGTGTCTACACCTGGGGGTGTAGACAAGCCTATCTCCTGTCTGCCACCTGCCAATGCAACCGGGCACCACAGCCACCCCTGCAATACCTTGAGGGGCAGGTGGCCCATGTGATAAAGTTTTATCTCTGGGTACCTAGCATTTTTCCTTTCTAGAAACTGTATTTTCAGCTCGCTTTCTCTCTCTCCTCTCTCTCTCTCTCTCTCTCTCTCTCACTCTCTCCCCCTCTCTCTCATGCCTATGTGTATCTGGGTGTGGGAACCAATGAATCTAAATATAGACTCGAACTCTCTTTCTTTAGACAGTGAATACAAGCACTTTTCTTTTTTTTATCTTACCAGGTGGTGCTCAGTTCTTATTCATTGTTTAATGCTCAGGAACCACTCCTGGGTATGTCTTTGGGGACCTCTATGGTGCCAGGGATTAAATCTAGTTTGCCTGGAAGTGAGCATGGCAGATGTCTTGCCTGTTGTACTATCTTTCCAGCTCCTAATACTTTTCTAAAAACTAGGAGTTCTACTGTTTTCAGGAATGCATATGTGTTCTCTAAGTGCTTTTGAGGAAAGTTCAAACAAATATTTCTCATTAGTTTAAGGATTGCACTTTTATCTTTTATGTAGTTATTCCTCTAAAATACTTTAATTCTTTAAAAATATTTTATTTAAAAACTTTGTATTTTGGTTTACTTTCTTGTAAACCTTAGCATTTTATTATTTTCTTCATCTCTTCAATGTTACTCATCTATTGAGGGCTTTAGGTGAGAGAGAGAGAAAAGAAAGAGAGAGACTTTATATCAAGGTTTTGGTGGTAGGCCATTATGGTTTTTGGTTGGAAGGTGAGCCCTTCTCTGAAATGTGGGTCACTGGGAATGATAGTTTGCAAAGAAAATCTCAAGTTGACTTTGGATCTATGAAGTCGAAGATGCTGCAAGTCATCCAAATGGAGTCAGCAAATGAGCTTCTGTGCATGGCGGGAAGTCCTCAAGAGCATGACTCAGGCTGAAAAGACAGTTCAGAGCATTTCAGCCTTGTGATGGTAGTTCACAGCACGGAACTACTCAGATCTTCTTGGGAGACACTGTGGAGGGCGGAGCGAGAGAGCCAAGTCTTGGTGGCCACTGAGAGGATTGGACAAAGGAAGAAGGGCTTTAGCAGGAGACTCAGAGGAGGCAGATGAAACATGGAAGGCAAGAGAAGTATGTGGATGTCACAGATGCCAATAAGGAGAACTTCATCAGAGAGCATGAGGGTGGGAAGGCACCCAAGTGGAGGTGCTCACCAAGGCCATTGCAGGTGAGAGGACGAGTTGGTGGATTAAGGGTAGGGATGACAGAAGTGGATCTGAGTGTGCGCTAACAGTTGCTCTCAGGAGTTTTAGTGTGGAAAAAAAAGCAGATAAATGCAAAGGCAGTGTTTGGAATTGGATGGAAAGGGAGATTTCATTTAAGGTTTAAAGTCTGAGTATGCACGTTCAATAAAGGGGATGAAAGAAAAGATTGGGCTCATCTCTTTTCATTTTTTTGAAATAAACAAGAAACAAGGTTATCTCATGAGGACTGGGATGTGGAGAGAGCAGACAGGAAATGGTTTCAAATTATTACATATTCAGTAAATAAATACGGTAATTAGTCAGAGAAGGAACTGGAAGTTGAGGCTGTGTTAAATTAAGAACCATCTGAAATAATCCCTATAAAGTGAAATCAAATTACCCCAGAGTGGGCCAAAGAGCTGGTACAGTGGGTAAGTTGCTGGCCTTGCACATGGCTAATCTGGGATTAATCCTGGCACTCCATATGGTCTCCTGAGCTCCTCCAGGAGTGATCCCTGAGCACAGAGCTAGGAGTAAGCCCTGAGCACTGCTGGGTGTGGTCCCAAAAAAGAAACATACAAAATTACCTCAGGAATGATTGATTGTGAATTGATTTTTTAGTTATGCAAGCCTAAGGTTGAATTAGTGATGACTGGGTGATTCTTTCCCAACAGCCAGTAAGTTGACTGAGGAGATGGTCTCAGTGTGGCACAAGTGTGCCTTTACACTTTGCCTCTCACTTCTGCCTATTTAGCCAGGAGGGAATGAGTCTTTGACCTGTCCCACTGTTTTCCACAAAGCAGGCCTCCAGTGACACTAGTTGGCTTTCACTGTTCTTGATTTTATAGGATTTTAATAGTTCTTTGAAGTGATTCTGGCATTCCATTTATGTTTGTAATATGTAATTTCCTTCAAAAACAAGATTTGTTTGCATTTGGTTGCTAATAGAGCAGGGAGTACAGAATGTGATCAAAATGGCGGCATGAGCAAGAAAGACTGAGGAGGGAGAGATACCATGTTTCTTCAGGTTGCTGACTGGATATCAATAGGGTCAGTTAGCTTCAGTCACTCCCGTAAGTTAGTGTCAAAGTGGTGCATCTCCAGAAGAGACAAGGGGATGAGAACTGAACCTAATTACTACTGCAAAACCCTAGGAACTACCAAGTGGGCCTTGCCAATGGCAAATTTGGTGAGCTAGTAGACAATGCAAGAGATGGAAGAGCAGGCGGCACCCTGTGTACACTGTGCTGTCCCCTTCCTCGCCTCCTCAGCTGCTGCCTCCTACTACTGGTTGCTCCCTGGCTGCCATCTGTACCCTTTCCGCTGTAGTAGCATCTTTCACGTTAGGGACGGTTCTTCCCTGTATTCAGTGTCGGCCCTCTGCAGTTCCAGGCAAGAGAGAACAGGGGCACATTTCCCACCATTCTCATCTCTGCATTGACCTTTGGTCTTTTTGAGGACCAGGATATGCCCTGCCATTTGGTTGAGACGGAGACAGAGGTTTTCCCCATTGAATTTTCCCAGGTCCAGTGCCGATAGGAGTGCATTGGTTTCTTCACACTAATTCAACTGAGAATTTAGCCCAAATCAGACACTACCTACCAGTGAGAGCATTGATTCCACAGACATAAGGGGGTCTGTGTCCCAAACCTACCCCCTGCCTGAAGTTTTGTCCTGCCAGTCATAAAACACAAACCCAGGATCATCTGGTTCTGTCACCAGATCATCTGGACCTGTCACCAGATCATTGCCTGGTGACAAATCAGGATTCCCACCTGCCCAGTTTCAGCTAATTTGATAGGACAGCTAACAGAACGCGGGAACTGATTTTCCACTTATTGCAAAGGGGATTTCAAAGGGATGGAAGAGAGGCACGAGGTCTGGGGAAATAAGCAGAGGGCCAAGCACACCAGTGTCCCCAATTCTTCACATGTTCACTCATCAGAAGCTGTCCAAGTCCCAGCTTTGGGGGTTTTTTGTAGACTTCATTGCCAGGTTTGATGTATGACGTCATCAACCACTGGACATTGAACTCAACCTCTTGTCCTCTCCCATCGCAGAAATCTTAGTAATGGTTGCCAGAAATTGTTCCCTCTCCTCAGACATTCTCCCCAAGTTACCTTCATGAACAGCAAGAAACACCTTGGATACTCCCAACACTAAGGAAACGCCAGGACTTTTTGGAGCTGGGAGCCAGGAGCCAAAGATACAATCACATTTGTATGAGAAATATATGTTGGTCATCCGAATGACTACCGGAACTTTCTGTAAATAATTGTATTGCAAGGAATTTCCTGAACCGAGAACATGCCCTTCCTGGTAGAAGTGGAGAAAAATCCCACTTTATTTTCTTCCGGGTCTCCAACCGTAAATGAAGACTTGTTTCTAACAGAATATTACCTGGTCAGGTAACCAGCTCTTCCCAATCTGCCTGGGATTGTCCCAGTTTTAAAACTGGTAGGCCCAGTCCCCAGGAATGCCCTCAGTTTTGGCAAACTTGGGACGGTAGGTCACCCCTAATCTTTGGTCCAGAAACAAGTGCCCACTTGCAGGCCCGTGTTTCCCTTGGATCCGCAAGAATGTTTGGACGGTTGTGTCCAGAGAACTGTGTTTTGACAAAGTCAGAGGGTATTAAGTGATTTCCTCATTCAGATTGAGACCACAGTGAAAATATTAAAACTGGGCTGTTTTTGTTAATACAAGTTATGCAATGCATTAAGAGAAGGGTTTGTTGCATCAGCAGTGGCTTGAATTGGGCTGAGCCAGGAAAACCTGCAAAGAACTATTCTTCAAGGCATGTTTATAAAACCTGCTGTATTCTGATTGAAACCTAAGCCCCGATCAGCTTTTTTGCAGGTGGCTCCGGCTCCCATGGTGTGCCTGTCGGCAGAATAGGCTGCGCTTACCCCAAATATTTCGGATTTGCAGAGTGTATTGTCTTAAAGTAATGTTAGCTGCTATGATCAACAACCCCAACATGTATAATTGCTCAACACAAGAGAAGTTAATTTCTCACTCATATGAAGACCAAAACAGATGTTACTGATTGACTGGCTATTCTCTTCTCAGTGGCCACTTGGCTCTTTCCGTTTTGTAGTTTATCCAACAGTGGGTTCCAAGATTGTCATGATGAGCTGCATCAAGCCAACAGAAGAGGCAAGAACAAAGAGTCACATGCACAGATGTTTGGGGAAGGAATTGCTTGAATGTGCACACATCATCCCAGGCTACACCCAGCTGCAATCCAGTCTGGAAAGTGCTGTCCAGTTTGATGTCAGCTAGCAGTCTCTACAATAGACCAGGGGCCTTGGTCTCCCTGTAAACCAGAAGCAAACGTGATCTTGAATGCAAGAATATTGGCACTTGGGACAGTGTAGCTGCATTCTGGCCATTTTCCTTCCTTTTCTAGACTTAGAGGATAAGAGTTGCCACACTTCATTTTCCTCTAAAATTATAGCTCCTTTGGGTCAAATAAAAAAACTTAGAATCTATTTCTTAAGGTGTCATCTCAAGGAATCAAGGTGAAGCAATAGTTATAAACAGCAAATTATAAACAACTTCCAAGCTGTGAATGGATTTGCTGCTTGAACAGGGCTGGAAAGTTCCCCTCCTCCTATTGCTTCCAAATAACACACAAACATAGTAATTTACAACGACTATTGTTTATAATCTGCAAATCAGAAGTGCAAACACCTGCTGTAGACTGAAATCAAGGTATTCTGGAGGCTGCCAGGGAGAATCCACTCTCCTTATCATGTCTTCTAGAAGCTTCCTGCATACTTTGGCTCATGGCCTCATCTTTGTGCTGACCTCTGCTTCCAGACACATGGCTTTATCTCTCAGTCTCTTGCTTTTCTTATAATAACCCATGTGACTCTGGAGTTACCATTTACAACAATTATTAGCTCTCTGGTCCCTTCTCTGTCTTACCTAGCCTCTGATTCCCACCCTCTTGTGGTAGTTTCTAACCAGTGACAAGTCCTTATGATCCATGTTTTGCCTGGCCTTGGATATTAGTCTCATACTATTTTTTATATCCTGCAAATGAATGAGTCATTCTACGTCTGTCTGTTTTCTTTTGACTAATGTCACTCAGCATGATACTCTCCATATCCATACATTTATAGGCAAATTTCATAAGTTTTTTTTTCCTAACAGCTGCATAGTATTCTATTATGTAGATGTACCTTAGTTTCTTTATCCAGTCATCTGTCTCAGGCACTCAATATGTTTCCATATTTTGACTATCGCGAATAGTGCTGCTCTGAACATAGAAGTGCAGATAGTGTTTCTGCTGTGTGTTTTTGGGCTCAAGGGTATATTGCCAGGAGTGGTATTGTTGGGTCAAATGGGAGCCCAATATCATTTTTGAGAAATGTCCACATTGTTTTCCAAAAGGGCTAGATTAATCATACTGTTTTCCAAAAAGGCTGGACCAACAATGGAAAAGAGTCCCTTTCTCCCTGCATCCACGCAAGCATTGGAGCATTGAAAATAGGCAAAGGGATATACATAACCCCTAAATGTATGTACTGCAAGCTACAATGTGGAAGAGAAGATAGATAGAGATAGAGAGAGAACGAAAAAGAGATAGAAGAAAATTGCCTGCTATAGAGGCAGGCTGGGGAAGAGGGAGGGAATCTGGGGACATGGTGGTGGAAAATGAGCACTGGTAGAGGGATGGGTGCTGGAACACTCTATGACTGAAATGCAATCATGAAGAGCTTTGTAATTGTATATCTCATGGTGGTATAATAAAATACATACATATATACATACATACATACATACATACATACATACATACATACATAAAGTAGACCAGAAAAGTAAAAGAACCATGTGAGGACGTTGAACTCTATCCATTTCTAGAGCCCTAATTTAATCATACCTGCAAAATCCCCTTTACACATAAGATAACATACAAAAGATCCTAGGATTAGTCTGTGACATCTTTGAGTGGATGAAGGCCCAGATTTAATCCCCAGTACCCATGATTTCCCAAGCACCACCAGGAGTGAAGCCTGAGCACTGATACAGAAAATATCTATGAGTAAATTGTGGTGCACTGACCTGGGGACCAAGCCATCATGAAGTCATAGCCATCAGCATTCAGTAGGAGAGAACATGCAGAAACAAGCAAACACATAATTACCCACCTGACAATATCTTCATAAAAATACACAATGTATGCTAGAAAGCACATCAGAATATTTGTGGACAGAAAAAAGAGCAAACAGAAGTGGCGTGGGGGTAACAGTATTATAGAGAGATAAACGATTCCTAAGGCTGTTCACCAAACTGGCAAGGGGCCACGTGAATGTGCAGAGAGGGCCTGGATGTCTGAGGGCTGAGACAGGGATCCGACAATACTCTGCTAGCACTTGAATTTCCCACAGGTTCAAGAAAGTGTTTTGGGGGAATTGGCTAACATCTCTGAGATACAGTTCTGGACAATAATGAGAAATTAGTTATATGGAAATGAGAGTAAATGTGGGAGAAAAGAGAGCCCATGAGGTGTTGTGCGCCCATCTAGTTGATTTTGTATGTGTGTGTTTTGCTATGTGATCTTCCTGAAGCATTAGCCCTCCAATGAACAGGTAAATGCAGTTGTTATCTACTGTTGCCCATTAGCTCGGTGGATTTTGTTTTTAAGTATCAATAATCATCCCTCATTATCATTCCTCATGGTTCTGAAGGTGAACTGGCCTTACTAGTGCTTCTGGGATGCTACTTGCTATAGCTGAGTAGACTTGTTTAGGGACTTCTTTGCATGCAGATCTGATGTCTGGGTTGGGCACATTCCAACATGGAGGAGTGGGACAGCAAATGACTTCAGTGTTGCCCAACTTCATACAAGGTGACTCTGGGCTCTCAACTGAGATACATACATTTTGGAGACGCAGCCAAGAACCTTTGAGTTTACCTATTCTCCAGGCAGTGTTTGAGACATACATACACTCAAAAAATTATATTTTGGTTTTCTGAAACTCAGTTTCAGTAGGTGTCCTATATTTTGACTTGCTTGGTTGGGCAATTCAATCCCGGAAGTCCAGGTCCCAAGTCAGAGGCAGGCGACAGCCCTGAGGCAGTTTCTGGTTGGTATCTAAGGTGCTTAGCCTGATTCTATCTGCCCAGACAAGGGGGTTGTCTACATCCCATTGTAAGAACAGCATTTGGGATGGCCTGCAGTCATGCATATTTATTGTTGTGGCATCTTTGGAAAGGATGGTTTCTTGGGTAGCCCCTTTTGTCCAGATGAGGAAGCTGGAATGGCAGGAAATGTAATGAACTAGCAATGTTGCCAACAGGTGGTAGGGCCAGCACTCAACGTCATAGCTACCTGCACTCCAAGTCCAGTCCTGAGCTCATAACAGCCTGGGACAGGGTGCGCAGTTGGAATGGGGTGGGCATTGCAGTTAGAACATGCGACTGAGCCATTTGGCAGGTTTTTGGAAGATTTCTCAAAGATGAGAGGAGTGACCTGATATCACAGACCAGAGCTTTGCATGAATGATGTTCCCCAGAAGGTTGGGACTGCTCTGAAAAACCACAGTGATTTGGTGAGTGATCCTGAGGCTCAGAAAAGGGAAGGGAGCTCGTCAACCCAGAGGCGGCGCAGGAAATCCTCTGATGCTCTCAGACTTTAAAAGGGCAGGAACAAAAATGGGAAGGAAGAGCACTTAACCAAGGACAAATAGAAAGCCATGGCGGAGAATTGTAGGAATAGCAGCAGGAAGTGTTACACCCCAAATGGTCTGGGGGGAGAAGGTTCAGGAAAACAAGGAAGGGCTGGTCTTGCTGCTTCGGGTCAATGGTGTAACGTTTACAGGTTAGCAAAGGAAGGAACTTTTCCATGACAATGACCTTGGACTCACAGCTCAGAAAAGCAGGAGACAATCTGTACCTATAGTCGTCCCCCACCCCCCCATTTAAATAACCACGACCGCATATATCTCCAAGAGGGAACTGAGGCTGTCGGCTGGCCTTGCTAAGAAAGGACAGTTTTTTCATGGGGCTTTGGGAAGGATTCTAAGAATGTAGACAGACTCAGAAGAAAGATAAGTCAAATTAGCCAACATGAGTCTATGATGCTTTCGTGAATGATAATTATTTGCTTTAAGGGATTGGCTGTGTTTTAGTGCTATTTTAAATATAATCTTCGGATTCTGTACTTTCTAGGAATTTAACTCCATTTTTTGCTAGAGGGGTAGTATACCCATCAGTTTTTAGACAGAGCGCTTAGTTTTGAGTGTCATTTACAGACAAATGTCTTTGTCTTGTCATGAGTGCAAACTTTAATTTTAAGAATAGGGGCATTTTTGTGTGAAGTGAAGGATATGCTATGATATAAGGTTTGCTTTGGTTGATCTTAACCAGTTTTGGGGGGTTAGTTTGTGCTTTATTGAGAAAAAGTTTGACAAATGGTATTAATAAAATGTTTGTCTTTTTTTTAGTGACTTGAAGAATATATCTGGGGTTTCCCATTAACTGTGTGATATTTGCATTCAAAACCCTGGAATTAAAGACCATTTTATCTTAGTTTGGTGTTTTTGTATGTTTTCTTGGAGGGCTGAACTTTGGGCCACAGACAGCAGTGCTCAAGTACAAAACCTCCGACATGGAAGACTGGAAGATTCTGGTGGTGCTCAGTGGAGCACAGTATGCTATAGCTAGACCTGGGTTTGCTGCACTTGTGGTAAGCACTTTAACCCTGTCCTATCTCCTTGCTTGGTTTATAACTATGTTAATAGACACACACATGTTAATAGTCATCGTGTTAGTAATAAACTACAAGGTAAAATGCTCTTGTCATTTTTTTAATTCTTCCTATGAGCAGCTTATCCTCTGCACCCTGGAGCAGAGAATGAATGAACAGGACAGGCTGTAATAAACAAGTCGTCAAACAAATAAGATAAATGAAGCATCAGCATTTTGCATTTGTTCTTGATATGCAAGAACAAATAGGTAAGGGGAAATGGATGAGGTTAGAAGTTTTATTTTAGATATTCAGGCAAGTTTTTTTTTATAAGGTAGGGATACATAATGTAGATGGAAATGGCAAGGGAGCCAGTTATAGGATTAGTAGGCAGAAGAGAGATGTGCTGTCCTCAGAACACTAGAAAACGCTCTTAGCTTACTCACTGTTAGCTGTTCAGGGCGCTTGTTAAGGAACGCATTGACCCACTTTCTAGGCTTAGTCTGAAGCTGATGGATTACAAGCAGGGCAGGGCATATGGTAGGAAGTGAGTGTTAGGGGCATAAACTGGGAGTTCTGGAAAACGCTGGAACCCAGAGGATCTCGCCCCCCCCTCCTTACCCTTGCCAGGACTCAGAGCAAAAGGTGTGTAGGTGAGGAGGTGAGTTCCTGGAGACAGAGATCCTGGAGACCCGAAGTGAAAGGAGACGCATCCTGGGCTCAGCTCAGCTCAGAACCACCCAGCAGCAGAGCATCCACCGGAGCCGGCAGCAGCACCTTGGCCCTCCCCGAGACCTGACTTCATTGCTGCCTTCAAGTTGCAGCACAGTGGTCATCCGCTCTTGCCTGCAGGGAGGTGATTTCAAGAAAGGGAGGACCAGCCCAAGCCCCCCCCCTTGTGTCAGGAAACTCAGGCTGGTCTGGGGTTCCCCTGCCTCTTCATGACTTGCCCCTCCCACATCCTCACCTATTTGCTATTGTCCCCCGCCCCTGCTCCAGAGCAACACTCCCCGTTCCCCTCTCAGTTACCCAGATAGCTCCTCTCTGTTGAATGCAGTAGCCCCCTTATCCTGGAGGGACATGTTCCAAGACCCGCCCACCCAGTGTGTGTCTGAAACTGGGGGTTTGTCCTGAATCCTACAGACACTGTTTCTTCCTCTGATCTGAGCCCCAGAGAAAGTTTAGCTTCTCCATGAGGCTCTGTGAGATATTACCAATAACTAGTTAATAGAATGATCACACCAAAGTCCTATAGTTAAATTATATGTCTTCTCTCTCTTTCTTTCTCTCTCTCGCTCTCTCTTTCTCGTATTGCATCTAACTAACATTTCAGGCCCTGGTTGACCATGGCCAACTGCAGACGCAGAAAGTGAAACTCTAAACAAGCAAGCAGGGAAGGAGGGAAACTCTTTTGTCAAATATTATCACGTTTGCCGTGCACGCTTTGTCTCCCAAGCAGAATGCAAGCGTCACACAAGAGTAAATATTTTTCATTTAGTTCCATGGCATGCCCCCCACCCCTCACACAGTCCCATGCCATGGTGAGCACTTTATAGACTCAGTTGAGTGTAAGAGTGACGATAAGCAGAAGGTCCGGGATGGTTCGGGAAAAAAGCAGGAGCAGCTGGCAGCAAGGGTCTTACTTTAAGACCCATTTCAGGGGTATTTTGACAATCAAGTTGTCGGCACCTGCCAACGAGTTGGATGTAGAAGAGGACCCTCTCCCCTCCCATAGCCTGCCTTTTTGGCAGGTTCCCTATCTCTTTTCTCTCTTCCCCCGCCCCTTTCCCTCTTTCTTCTCTTAATTTTAAACTTACTGATTTTAATATTAAAACTGTGTTATCTAATCAATTGCAACTCTTAAATTACATGAACAGTTGTGACCTTTGTTGACATTAAAAAGAAATTTTTTTTAAAATTTGACAGGAGGACCAAGTTTGAACCCTAAAACGAAGATTCATTAATTTACTGCACGCTTTGTCTCCCAAGCAGAATGCAAGCATCACACAAGATTAAATATTTTTGTTTAGTTCCATGGCATGCCCCTCTCCTCGCACAATCCCATGCCGTGGTGAGCACTTCATAGGCTCAGTTGAGGGAAAGAGTGACGATAAGCAGAAGGTCCGGGATGGTTCGGGAAAAAGCAGGGAGTGACTGCAGCTGGCAGCAAGGGTCTTACTTTAAGACCTCAGTGCTAAGCATCATTAATTTACTGCATGTTTACTGAGCCACTAGTGTTTTCTGAACCCCTCCTTGGTGCTGGGCCCTATGTTATGTCTTGGGGATACTGCAGTGAACGAATATGACCAAAATCCTTGGACGGCTTCCTTTATAGCAAGAAGATGAAAGTAAGAAGCGGGAGTCAGGATACATTTATGAAGAGGTAAGAGGAGCCGAGTCCAACATTGCTCCAAGGGTTTGCTCTCATGAGTGGGGAGAGACCATGCTGGCCAGACTCGGAGTGGAGTTTTGGGTCCTGCCCTTTCCTCCGCCTCCACGCCAGTTGCCCTGGAAGAGAGAGACCCAGCCACGCCAGACTCAGCTAATTTGCAACCCCGGAAGAGATCCAGACCCATCCACTTCAGACCCACAGCTGCACTGCTTGGCCGGCCCCAGGTGGAAGCAACCCATGGAGCTGACCTCCTGGTAAGGGGCCCGGCCATCCCCTGGCTGAGTCCAACATTGCTCCAAGGATTTGCTCTCATGAGCAGGGGAGAGACCATGCTGGCAGGACTCAGAGTGGAGTTTTGGTCCCTGCCCTTTCCTCCGCCTCCATGCCAGTTGCCCTGGAAGAGAGAGACCCACCCATGCCAGACCTACATGTTCCTTGGCATGCGGCTGCGCGATATTTTTATAGGATACTGAATTTTGCATAAGGTTCTTCCCAATTTCTTTCACATTTATACATAGCAAACAGTTATAGACATGTTTTAAATGATACCAGTAAGCCTGGCAAGAAGCCAGAGCAAAGCACACATCATGCAGTTAGTCATTCTCAACATCCAGACTCCATAGTTCCTCAGAGCTCCATCCAAGAAGAAACCTGATCTTCCCCCTTTAAGTTTCATCAGTAAATGCTCGGGTTGAGAGCCTTCTACTGAGACTATACCACCTATACGGTAAAGCCTGGCAAGCTACCATGTTTTATTTACTTTTTATGCCAAAGACTAGTAACTATTATGGACCTCTGTTCCATAACCTGAAGAATGGTTTCGGGCTCCTCCTGTCCCTGTAGCAAGTAGATGCCCTTGGGTTGTACTTTGCTTGTGATAGGACTAATGGAGATGTTACTAGTGCCCACTTGAGCAAATCGATGAACAATGGGAAGACAGTGATACAGTGAAGAGGAGCTGGGGAGGAGGGAGGAGTGGCAAGGGAGGTTGACCTTTCTTGGCAGAGATCTGCGAAGTTCTTCAAGGATCAGACTTGGAGGAGATGAGAGAGGAAGCCATGAAGACCCTAGGTAGAATTTTCCAGCTAGCTGGAACAGTAAGTTCACCAAAGTACAGCTTGCTTGCCCTGCTGAGAAAGCCCAGAGCCCCACATGGCACTGGGGAGCAGCGGGTGTGGGGGAGGAGAGAAGAGAGAGTGGCTGATTAGGGCATAGATCAGATCGTTGTACACATCCATCCTTGGCATGAAAGGAGAATTTTGGAGCCAGGCGGGTGATGTGAACTGACATGACCTTGTTAAAGTGTTGGGACCCCATGGCACATCTTGATGGGGACATCACAGAGGAAGTCAGATGTGGATCTGGAGCTTGGGGAGAGAAGACGGAGATGAATTTAAATGCCATGAGTGTGGAATCACATTCATTACCATGGGACTCTAGAAGCTTTGTCAGGAAAGCGTTATATGGAGAAAGAAAAGAAAGGGGGTAGGGGACGAGAAAGAAGCAGCAAACATTTAAGAAAGATCCTATGTCAAGACTCAGACCGTCACATTCTGTATCTTTCACTTCTGAGGGTTCATGATTGGGATGGATGGTTTGATTGTTTCCTATGCTGTGTTCTGAGGGTCCATCCAAAAAGAAACATACATATCCAAAATGCATATTACATATGAGCACACACTGTTATCTGGCACAATAGCCACAACTCAGGGATAGCGGGCGTGGGGGTAGCGCAGATATATCACACAAGGCCCAGAAGTGACCCACATGGATCCCAGCTGCAGGTAAATGCCCAACCTTTGCTCCTGGGATCATAGGCTGCTGTTGGCAGAGCCCGGGCCTTTGTGCAATCAGGCCTTTTAAGGTCACAGCTTGAATTTTTGCTTTAAAAAAAAATAACCAAAAAAAAAAAAAAAAAAACTCTTGCCTGTTCACAGCTAATCGGACATCAGCAGTAACGTTCTGTTGCTAAACCAGCTCTCTGGGAAGAGACGAGATGGGGTGGGGTAACACCAATTTGCAGTCTGCCAAACTCCATGCTGTGATTGCTCCCACCAATGATAACTACCAAAGGTTTAACAGTGGGCTCTCAAAGTTCCTGCAATTTTCCTTAATATCCAATGCTTAGCTTTGGCATACCAGTCTTTTCTTCTCCAGACCTCATGATTTTTGTGGTGTCTCCAATTCTCCCTGTATCCATGCCTGCGATCCTGGAGGATGGCTGGGTGCCTGGGGGGATGGCAGCTACATCTGGACTCGGGCATTCTCTCCTATCACTCTCATTGTGAACCGTGATTTCCAAAGACAGACACCAGCCAGTGTTTTCTGAAGGGAACTGTTTTCTTCGTCACTTCCTACTGCAGGAAACTGCCCATGCTTGGCATGGACCCGGCCACCCAGGCAGTCATTAAATTAAATTACTTTGGGCCTTCAGTTGCAAAGGTTCTGAATGTGATGCTGGGAAAATAATGGGTCCAGATCTGCCCTTCTAGGGCTTTGTAGGAGGGACTAGAAGAATGGAAAGGCTACCTAGGAAGCTTTGTCTTTAATTAATGTCAAGGTCTACCCCACCCCAGTCCTGTCACTAATCCATGTTCTCTTTTGAACACACATTTTTTTCTTTCCTCTGCTTTTTCCATTCTGGAGAAAATCTTACATTCTCTAGAACATGAATCCTTCCCTCTGCCTTCATCTTTCCTCATATCTTCATATCTCTCTAAATTTTGTTAAATGAAACTATTTTGTGGGGCCAGAGCAATAGTACAGTGAATAGGGCCTTGCAAGCAACTGACCCTGGTTTGATCTCCGGATCCCATATGGTCCCCTAAGCACCGCCAGGAGTAATTCCTGAGTACGAAGCTAGTAGTAACCCATGAGCACTACTGGCTATGACCCAAAAAGTAAAAAATATATAAAAACAAAAATTGTCTTGCTTCACTAACAAAAAGGAATTGCTTTTTAGGGTCTGTAAGCATTCCCTGCAAAATGAAGGCCACAGATGGCTCAGGAACTCATAGCAGGCAACTGTGCAAGTGCTCAGAGCCGTGCAAAGCTTGAGGGAGTCCATAGGTGTTTCCCATTTTTCATTATTACACTGCATCTGAGAAAATGCCCTTCCCCAAAACATCTAAGGAGGCAACAAAGTGCCGTGGGCTACAGGATTGTGTGTGGGAAGGAAGACACTTTATCCATTAACTGTGCTACTCTCCCCCTCCCCAACCCAAATCTCACCCCCATTCCTAAAAGCTATATATGGAAAATTCAACATCCTTTGGGATTGGTCCCTATTTAGGGTGGAAAAGGGACATAGACTCACTACATTTACACTCAGTGCCCTTTCTCCCAAATGTACATTAGGTTTGCAGAGATGGGACCAGCTCCATTAGAATGCCCTTGGCCTCCCTGCTGGCCCCGGGAACCTCTTTCCCATGAAGCACAGCAGGAAGCACCCAGATTGTTTGCAGAACAACCCACGCAGCCACACCAGAGCACACGCTGCAGCCCTCCCACGGCAGTCCTGGGTGGTTAAGTGGCCTCCAGCACTTTTTATTTGTGTTTCTGTTGTGATTTGGGGGAGCACGTGGATCCGGAGACTTCTAGACCAGGAGGTGGTTGCACTGGCGACGACATTTGTGTCGCATTCCTTCTCGTCCTTGCTGTGCGTTGCAACACTCAGCCAGGGGATCTGGGAGCCAACTGGCTGATTGGGAGCCCCTGGAGGCCTCAGATACAAATGCATTTCTGTCCCCCCATGTCTCCTGAAACCCGGCATTTGCTAAACTGTGACTTTGCAGCCAAGAGCAACAATTTTCCATAGCTCAAGCCTGGAAAGGGCTCTGAAACCACCAGAGCTTGGCTGGGAATCCGAAGGTGCTTGTTTTCTGTCCTCTGGTGTGGAGCACGAGACCACGCCGCAGCTCCAGATGTGCCTCAGCTCCAGATGTGCGGCAGCGGGATTCAACTCGAGTCCACAGAGCCGCTTATAGGCTCCACGAAGGGCAGGGCTGGGGCCACCAAGAATAAACCACAAGCTTCCTTCTTTTTTCTTGCTTCTTTGTCTTTTTTAAGCTGATTGGAACCTTGTTTTTCTTTCTTAATGTTCTCGTCAGCTGACTCCGGATAACAAAATGTCAATTACAATCAGTTTCAATGCGCACAACAGAAAATAGAGAATTTATAGGCAAGGATTGAAAACAAAGGAACCATCTGGTTTTTCGAGGCTTCATTTTTCTCTGAAGTCATTCTCTCTAGGTACTGAGATCATTGCTTTTCCTCATGGGATCATTGTGAACGTCGGAATTTTTCTAACCTGAGTGGTCTTCTTAGAAAAGATCCCTGGGATAGAGGCACTTGCAGAGCACAAGTTCTGGGGGACGAGGGGGTGGAGGTGTGGAGGAAAGTTAGGCATGGGTGCATCGGTCCCAACTGACGCAGGCCCAGCTTGGCCAGTCTGGAGTTCCTGAAGGTCACCCAAGCCTGGTTCTTTCACCTCCTCCATCACTTTGAAGAAACAGCGATTCACGTTCATCCTATAATCTCCAGGGAGGTTTTGCCACATCGTACCTTGCTCGCCTGGGCTGGTGGCTCCCCCAGACTGGGGATGTCCTCATCCGCAATGCAAGGTGGCGCTCTGCAGGGCCACCCACGCGTCTTCTCCTTGGGTCCTGTTCACATGCAGGAAATTTACCGTCTTCGTTTTCTCTTCCTGCAGAAGCAGAAGGAGCTTAGGCTGGGCATGGCAACTCACTTAGACATTCTTGTTCAGTGACTTGCCCTTTGGGCCTCTTTTGCTGTCCTCTCTCCCCTCCCTTCTCCCCCCCACACACTGACCACCCTTCTCCCCACACACACTGATCACATGTCCCTCTCCATAAGATACCCTCTCCCAGGAATTTGGCTTTGTTGGCAGATGTCGCTGTAGGCCCAGGAGGGGTAGGGTGGCATTCCAGAATATTTGATGGCCCTAACTTAAGCTTTACTTTCCTGGTCAGGCTCTGGGCCTCTGCTTCTGTGCCTGGATCCTTTTCTTCTTTCCCAAATATGGTTACATCACTCCAAGCCTGTCCCCAGACCATCTTGTCCCTGTAGCCTGACTCGAAGTTGTCGCCTGCCGCTCTGTAGATTGTGCTTTGGTATTTTGAAGTTCCATCTTCTCACAAGCCTGCCCTCTCTTTGCCCACAGACCTATCCAGCCCATGAGGATATTTTCAGTCTCATGGCCCAAAGAAAGGAAAATGCCACCATCTTCCATCCTGACCAGTAGTAGTTGGGTATTGTGGTGTTGCTTTATTCCTGCTGTGCTCAGCTGATGTGATTCTAGGGGAAGGTCAGGCCAATTCTTGGCTGCATTGAGGTTCAGGTTCAAGTGCATCTCAAGTGTCCATTGTGTGCCTTATTCCTTCTAGCAGACACAAAGTGGACAGGACAGGCTTGATCCTGCACCTCGCAGGTGGTCATGAAAAGAGCCGCATGCTGCCACAAACCGTAGACTGCCACACTCCAGCAGTGGTCCATTTTAGCTCTGAAAATTCAAGTTGTACTGATAAGCCTGGAGAAGAGCTTGTATCCCCCACACATGGAGACCCCAGTGCTCCAGCCAACCACAGGGACCCTGGGTAGTCTGGGCGGTCAGAGCCTCTGACTCTGTCCCTTTCAGGGGACAGAGGCCAAAGTTGGCCACACACCTTCTTGGGGTGGCATGTGAAGAAATGGGGGAGGGAGGACTTGGAGCCCTGAAGGGGAGTCAGGCTGGCAGCCCAGAATGCCCACACAAGCAGCAGGTGCCACTTTCTGTTTTGTGACCTCTTGTGTGGTCACAGCATGAGCCCCCAGAGTTCAGTGTGGGGTTGTGGGGACCCACAAGCGCGGTGGATGGGATGATTGTGGTTGCTCAGCAGTTGTGTTCTCATGACTGCCATCAAGCCGAGAGGCTGAAAACATGTTCTGAGAAGGTGATCCCGCAGTGCCAGCTAAGTGCCAGGGCAGCTGCCTACTCCAGTGGACTCAGGGATGTAGAGAAGATCCTTCCCGGATCCAGGGAACTGGCTGCCAGGGAAACCACTGGACCTGGTCCTGCACTTTAAAATAGTGAGCACATGGGGCGGAGGCGATAGCCCAGTGGGTAGGGCGTTTGCCTTGCATGTGGCTGGCCTATGCCGGCGGGGTTCAATCCCCAGCATCCCATATAGTCCCCGAGCATGGCCAGGAGTAATTCCTGAGTGCAGAGCCAGGAGTAACCCCTGAGTGTTGCCGGGTGTGACCCAAAAAAGCAAAACAAATAAAAAAAAATAAAAAATAAAATAGTGAGCGCTCTGCTTTCATTTCTTCTAGAAACTCCCGCCATGCCATCATTTCTATTTTCACAAGGGCTGAAAAAAAATCCCTGATTAATGCTGAAGAAGAACCCTAAAACTGTAGTTTTTACCTACCTGTTGTCTAGACTGGAACTTCGCAGACCTTCATATACACATGGGCCACTGGGAGGGTCTTGTTAGAGGGCGCATTTCTGACCCAGCAGGGGTTGGACCTCAGAATCTGCATCCCTGACCA
Source organism: Cryptotis parvus (assembly GCA_021461705.1). Classification (NCBI taxonomy): domain Eukaryota; kingdom Metazoa; phylum Chordata; class Mammalia; order Eulipotyphla; family Soricidae; genus Cryptotis; species Cryptotis parvus. Next base: position 56,768 of record JAJIBD010000630.1, on the reverse strand, counting down.
GAGCAACAGGCCTGGGGACTGTGCTTGCAGTATCAGGCTCCACGGTCTTCTACCAACACATGTTCAGAGTTCTGAGTCAGGTGACAAGAACCCCAGAGCATCCATGACCAGCTCAAGAGGCCAAGTCAGTGACCAGGAGAGAAACAGCATCCCGTTGTTCTTACCTCAAGGCTGGAGTTCGTGCTCCTGAAGCAGAATTTGAGCCACTGTTGTTCATCCTCTCTCAGCTCTCCAAGATTCAGCTCATCCTTCAGGGATGGAGCTGTGTCTTCACGTCCCATCTTGCCTTCACAGAGAGTAAGAAGAGCAACTCCAGGGACTGGATAGATAGTATAGCAAATAGGGCATTTGCCTTGCATGGGGCTGGCCCAAATTCAATCCCTCGCCCCTTATTTGGTCCCCTGAGCTCAGGACTGATCCCTGAGCACAGGGTGAGGAGTAAACCCTGAGCAGCATTAGGTGTGGTCCAAATTAAAAAGAAAAAGAAAAGTCATCTGAGTTCCATGTAGAACCAGACTTTTACTAGAACTGAGGTTGGATGGTCCTGGCCGAGAGGGGAATTTGGAGGCGCATTTGTAGGTAGAATTTAGGGGACCCCTGCTTCTTACTGGGTTGATTCTTCACACCAGTCTGCAAGGAAATTTTCCTCTCCCTAGTTACAGATGAGGAAATAGTGACTTGAAGCGAAGGTACGGCACACAAGGTTGAGCAGAGAATCTGTGGCAGAGCTTACACCACAGGCTGCCTGCTCTCCTTTTTTAGCCCATGCTCTTCCTATGACCTCTTCCCATGGTGTGAAAAGGTCAAAGTTTCTACATCCAAAAATCCTTCATAACGAAAGCCTGTGAAAGTGGGTTTTGTAAATGAAGGGAGAAGAAAGTTTCAAGGAGTAAGAGCTTCATTGAGCAGGCACGTCAAGGAGAATTCATGGATGTGTCCTCGCAACAAGTGACTGCCTGGCAACAAGTGACTGTCTGTCTAGCTAGAGGTTGGGGGTCACCTGGTTTTTATTCCAAGCTTAGTGAAGAAATAAAGAATAAAGAGACCTGACAAAATGCCTGTCCACTATGGTGACTCCTGGCACTGTCCAGTACTTGAACAGCTCAAGTGGAGATGAGCTCCAAAAGCAATTAAGCACATTCAATCGTGAAGGGTCTAAAAGGCTGGGGTGGGGCGGGAAGGAATGCTGTGTGCTCTATTTCTATTGATTCCATATTGAAATGATAATTTTATTCCTACTAGATTAGGCATTGTTAGGATTATTAGGATAGCTACATCAGTGAAAGTACTTGCACCTATTTTTATTGGTTTATTTTGGCATTGTTTTTAGTTTTGAGGCTACCCTGGTGGTACTTGGCGACTATGAAGTGCTGGGGATTGCACTCAGGACTCTTACAGACACAGCATGCTTTCAGCAGCTCTCCCCTAGTCCTGGGTTTTGCCTTATAATGTAAGTTTTAGAAGCATTAAAATTACACACTTGGCTGACATCGTATTTCTATTGGCTTAGCTGTGATAGTGGGCTAGGGATAAAGTTTAGCAACACATCTAAACTTAGTGTTTCCTTCCTTCTTTCCTTCCTCCTTCCTTCTTCCTTCTCCTCCGTCTCATGTGTGTGCTTGTGTGTGTTTTAGAAACAAGTGTCTTTTGCAGCCAAATTTGTTTTCTGAATGGACACCTGAGTAGTTGATCATCCATTATCAATAAAAGTAGATGCTTTTTTATAAAGGCAAGTCATCAGGTTGCTTTAGCATTAAGTTGCCTGGAGCTTTATTAATGTCAGCGATAGGCAGTCCATTAGCTGTACTGAGCTCTTAGCCCTCCCTTGGAGAAGAAGAAACAGCACAAAAAGGTTTCTTCTGCACCAAACAGCAAACAAGCGAAGGCCTTTGAAGAAACCACCTACACGTAATTATCCAACCCTCCAATTTGGCAAACAAGTCTCACAATATAGCCACTGCCCAAATAACACTTGGTCCCACTCCATGAGAGATAGAGAGATGGAGTTTGGGGGAAGCCAAGACAAAGACGTTACTGATTTGGACACTTGAACTGCTTCTTGAGAAGGAAATTCACGTGCCAATGGTTTCTTCGGAAGCTTCCCAGGGACGGGGAGCAGGATGATGTGGGGAAGAAACAAGGCACAAGAGGGCTCTGGTCAAGTTCCAGCCTCAGCCTGATCCCACAGGAAAGCTTGGCAAATTATAGCTAGAGTCTGTCCACTCAAGGCAAGAGAACGTCCATCCTCTGTATCCATTAACCGTTGGCCAGAGACCAGCCAAGGTCAACTTTCAGCAGCCTCCGCTCTGAATGGGGTCACCCAAAGCAGTGTCCTGGAGGGAGTATCTTGGGGACAGGATATGAACAGAGCACAGAGAACAGGGGATGGACACAGGAAGTAAGATGGGGGCTGGCTGTCTCAGAGTCTACTATACCCTCCTTTTTGCCTGGATGGATTTTTTATTTCTTCCATTACTCATTTATGTCCTTACTCCAAGGTCTGGGATATGTTCTACAGCACATATGAATGTGTTGTAGAAATTTATTGGGTTTGTTCTTTTGGGTTCTGGGGTCACATCAACTGTGTTCACAGGACCCTGGGGTACAGGGGGCACAGAACTGGGGTTGGCCACATGCAAGGCAGGAGACTTAACCCACGTCCTGTGTCTCTGGCCTCATTGTTGGTTTCTAGTTGCTCAATCTCCATCCCTTGTTTCCTTGATAATTAAATTTAGCTACTATTAAAGTGACTTAGCTGTACTAAATAATAATTTCTGGAAATGACAACTAGTGTGTCTTTGTGACTAGTCCAGACTCTGGGGTGGGTATGTGTGTGTGCCCACCCAAGCACTCAGCACATGCCTCTTCCTACGGTCCAGGCCTGCTTCCAGGATGGTGCCTTGGCTGGGAACAGGATCAACTTCAGCACCTTTATAAACAGAGAAGCATTTGTTCATTCGTTCATTCATTCATTCATTCATTCATTTAATTTATTTTTATTTTTAAAATATTTTATTATACCACAGTGAGATATGCAATTACAAATATGCTCATGTTTGGGTTTTGGTCATACAGAGTTCCAGCACCCATCCCTCCCCCAGTGCCCGTTTCCCACCACCATGTCCCCAATTCCCTCCCCCTCCCCTAGCCTGCCTCTATGGCAGGTTCTTTATCTCTTCTTTCTCTCTCTCTCTTCTCTTACACATTGTGGATTGCAATATATACATTTAGAGGCTATCCACTGTATCTTTTTGCCTATATTCAATGTTCAGTTCTAGGCTGGTATTATCATTTTTGACGATTATTAGCACACTGTTCCTTCTAAACAGAGTAGCATTTAATGCAGGAGACAGATGCTTACAAAAGGACTCAAAGACCTAGAGGGGAGAGCAGGATCTGGTGGGGCCTGGGAAAATGCCTTCTGCACCCCAGGATCAAACAGAAAGGTAGAGGGACGGGGTTGGCGCAGTGGGGAAGGGGCTTGCCTGGCATGGTACTGATTTTAATGATCTCTGGCATTTTGTATGAAGCCCAGGTACCTCCAGGGAGTGACTCCCTGAGTACTAAGCCTGGAGTAAGTCCTGAATGCAGCTTGGGACTGGCTAAAAACAACAACAACAACAACAACAACAACAAAACAACAAACCAAACAAATAAAAACAGAGGACAGAGAGAGAGAGAAATGACTCCTCCCAAATTCTCACTCTCAGAACCACTCGTCTAAGAACGTATTGGGGAGGGGCAGAGTGCTACTACAGAAGTTAGGCTCTTGCCTGGCACATGGCCCACCCCAGTTCAAACAAGGCATCACCTCTGGCTTGTCTGGCATGTGGCTGACCTGTGTTTGATCCCTGGCCCCTCACATGATGCCCAGAGTACCTTCAGGAGTGATTCCTCAGCACAGAGCCACAAGTAAGGCCTGAGCAAGCCAAGTGTGGGCCCAACACCTCGCCCAGAAAGGAGATGGGACCTGAGGAGGTGGCACGGTGCCAGCACATGGGCTCTGAATGCAGGAGGGTTCCAGAGCCCAGCGGCAAAGGAGAAAAGTTTCCAGAAGCTTCCGGACACCAGGCCCTGGGCTGAGAGTCCTGAACAGGAGCAAGAGCAGAGAGACCACCTTTCCCCACCGCCGCCTTCCACATCTTGCACTGGAGCATCTGCTCCACCTGGTAGAGGGTGACACATGAGCCTCTCTGGAGGGCCTCCAGGTGGGTGCCTTTCCACTCGGCTGCGTTGGTGGGGCACAGAGCCGTTCTGAAAAATCTAGAAAGATCTGCTGTTGCCAACCACACGTCCAAGTCGCGTCAAAGTGGGGTTTAGACCCCACCTGCCCCCCCCCGCAGGATTTTCCCCTGCGGTGGTCCCTGTGGGTCTGTGGTTCTGGGAGTTGCTGGGCGGCCCCACCTCTCCTGGCACAGGCTGTGCGGCCTACGGGGACGTGGGGCGGTGGGGGAAGAGCAGAAGCCACCGCCCCCACCCCACCACTGTAGATTTTCATTTCCGCGCAGACCTGGTGGAGCCGGGCGTGTCCCAGAACTCATCACCAGGGCCCGTGAGTGAGGAGCTGAGAGCCGCCTTTGCAAACACCCCGTGGAGCGCTGAAATGTGGCCACACCGGTTCAGGCTATTTTAAGCTTCCGAAACGGGAGGTGAGGCCGGGTGAACCAGCGGGCTCTGAGTGAGGGCAGGGGGGGGTGCAGGGTGCCTTTCCCTGGGCCACCAAGGTCACCTGGGCCCCTTCTCTGTCACCTGTGGCCTTGCTCTCCTCTTCCTTCATCCTCCAGGGAGGGTGGGAAGGAAGGTCTCTCGGGATGGGGACAGACAGAGGAAGCGAATGAAGATTGGCAGCTGGGGTGGATCCGGAGTCCTGGGCTGAAAGTCCCCCCACCCCCTTTTCACCACTCTTCAGCTCTCTTACACCTGCGGACCCGCTCCCGCAGTGGACAGGATGAAGGCCCCTGATCTAGCTCATAGCCGGTGAAGGCGTTATCTTCCGGAGTGGGCCCCACCCTGACAGACTCATCTCGGTTTACTTCGCCCCTACGCCAGCTCTTCTCTTGATGTGTCACAGCAAGAAACAGGCTCAAAGCAAGCGACTCAGTGATGATGGCGCAGCCTTGAGAGTCTCAGTAAGGGGTGGGGGTTTCTGTCAATGCGGAAGCCAACGGAAAAAATCAGAGCCACTCTATTTGATCCTCATGTCCCTTGCCTGGCCCTCCCAGCAGCTCGGCAAGTCCGGTGGTGGAAGTCCCAGGTTCCAGTCTGGGAAACTGAGGCGCAAGGATGCAAGGAAGAGTCAGTGTGAGCAGTGCCTGGGTCTGGACCTGTTGCCCTTCGCTGTGGTCTGAGTTTGGATGCAGCACGGAAAGGGGCGGGCGGGATCCTTCTCAGCCCTCTAGTCCCTCTCCTCTGACATGACACCGAGCAGAGCGCCCAGAGTCCTGGGCAGACTCCCACTTCCTGATGCAGCAAACAGGCTCAGGGATGCTTCACCACGTTAGCCTCCGCCAGCCCCGAGCTTCCTAATCCTGGCTGTGGCCGGGCAGGTCACTAAGCAGAGGGCTCCATCTCAGGTCCCAACCCTTGTGGACACAGTGTGAGGTGCTAACACAGTCCAGTTAAAACCTAAAACCCAACAGCAAATTCCTCTAGGGGTCCATTTTTTCTTTTTTTTTTCTTGTTTTCTCTCCCCCCCCCTGCTTTTGGGGTCACACCAGTGATGCTCGAGAGACTCACAGACATGGGGCAGAGCTGCTACTGGCTCTTCCTGTACCCAGCCGCTCAGGAGATGCCCAGGAGGGAAGGCAGGTTCTAGCCCTGGCCCACCACCCCAGCAGAGCCTCACAACAAGCCAGATGAATCCCCACTCCATGAGGGGCCTCCATTTTCCACATCCGGACTTCCCCTGGTCAGAACTCCACCCAGCAGACCAGCCTATCACAGCCCGGCTCCATCAATAAATGCTGGATTTAGAGATGATTATGCTACCCGCACAGCAGGCCTGGCAAGCTACCCATGTGTATTTGATATGCCAAATACCAGCAACAATTATAGACCTCATTCCCATGACCTGATGGAATGGTTTGAGGCTCTTTATGTTCCTGGAGCAAGTAGGTGCCCTTGGGCTTTACTTGCATGAGACAGGACATATGGAGATGTTACTAGTGCCCGCTCGAGCAAATCGATGATGAACGGGAATACAGTTATACAGTGATACAGTGATGCTCAGGGATTACTACCAGCTGCACACTCAGGAATTACTCCTGGCGGTGCTCAGAGGACCATATGGGATGCTGGGATTGAACCCAGGCTGCACGCAAGCGAACGCCCTACCCGCTGTGCTATCGCTCTGGCGCCCCATTTTTCCTTTCCTGATTGGGGGAGAACGGGGACTAGGAGCTTGGCCACACCTGTGATGTTCAGGGGCACTCTGAGGCTCTGGGCTCAGTGTTGACCTTGGCGGGGAACCTATATGGTAGTGGGGACTCGGGTTGTGCTCGGGAGGTGCTAGGCCAGCACCTTACCCCGGGACTATCTGCTCACTTTGTGCTTCCTTTCCTATCGTGCTGGAAGGTGGCACAGATGACTGTAGACAGGAAACCCAGAATCCTGGAAGCTGTAGACCCCGGAAGTGATTTGTCCTTCCTGGAGAATTTCAGACGATCCTTTCCCCACTCCCAACACTTTATTTTTAATTGTGGTGAAATAGATGTGCAGTTCCAATGAGACATTATAATAATGGCAGAAAGCCACGTTCTTATTTCTTGA
>JAJIBD010000630.1:0-45000 GCA_021461705.1 Cryptotis parvus | reverse complement strand
TGGTCTCTTCTCTATCTTACCTACCTCCATCCCCCACACAGACTTGCCTTCTTTCTTACCTACTTCCGTCCCACACACATACTCGCCTTCTTTCTGATCAGAGCCAGAAGCAGAGAACCTACCTGGACCAGCAGTTCCAGGAGCAAGTGAGGGAAACCAGATCAAAGCTAGTTTAAAAGCACATTAAAAAGGCGGGAGAGGGGCTGGCACTGATTTGCTCCTGTGACCCCGCAGAGCCGCTCTTCTCCCCTCCATGTCCCACACCCACTTTGTTTCTGGAAGAAACAGGGAGAGGGCTCACATCACAGACGCCCGCCACAATTTCAGCCTTAGTTGCCAAAGGGGACCATCCTGTCAGCTTCTTCCTGTGTCCTCCCTCACACAGAAGACTGTTGTCCAGGGACTACCTCCCGCTTAAAAGTTCTTCTATGATATCTTCTCTGCCTCCTCTGGGCACATGGTTTAGACGTTGATACAATCCTGGTCTTTCAAAAACCTATTCTTGGAAGACCACAGCCCACATCAGGGTTCTGGAAAGTGCAAGCATGCTGAATACACACCGTCGGTTTTGAGTTGTCTTACATCTGACTGAAATTGGTTCTGTGAATCCGCATAATGAACAGTTCTCCCCTTTCCATCTCAGAGAAACAGCCCATTCAAAAGATTCAGAGGAGTGGGCTTCAGATCACCATCAATTTGCACTGCTTCAAATCATCCAAAACGTGATAAATCATGATTGATTTTTGTGTTGATTAGAGTAAGGATAGAACCAGAAACCAGGTGCTTTGGTTTCTGGAAAAGGCAAATATGCCTGAATGGACGTCCACTCTGGCTTGTGGGAAACCAGTCCTGGATGAGCAGGGGCGGAAGCAGGGACACCACGAGGAGTAAGAAAAGAGCTGGAGTTAAGTGGATAGTACAACTTTGTTCTAAAACCAACTGTAGAGAAGAGCATTCTTTGGCCAGATGCCTAACTAGCTTCATCCATCCAGGTTAGACTTACATATCCCTAGGCCTTAGCTTATTGAGATAAGCATCTTTGTGATGGGCTTTCTCAAAGAGATTCTTCCACGATAGGAGCAGAGATAAAGGAGTTGTAGCACTCCTGCCAGGAGGCATTCATTCCACCTCCTGGTGCCAGCATACTGGGTTAAAAAGTCGGTTCACAAACTACTCATTCAGTCCCACTCCTTTATTTATCTCGTGACAACACTGACCCAATAATCTAGAAAAGATTTCATGGTGAGAATGCTTGAATTTTACTTTGTAGAGGACAGAAATATGAAGAAGGTAAAAAGTAGGTTGCATGTGGAAACTCCCAGTTCCATCCCTATTACCGTATGGACTCTGACTCTAAAGGAAATTACACCCTTCGCTTTAGGAACACCCCCACCCTAGATTCTCCTTTATCTGGGCCAGGGAAATAGTGCAAATGTTAGAGCTTTTTAAGTGGTATCAGGAGTCTAAAAATCTGAAATCACATGGTTCCCTGAATACTTCAAGGAGTGACTCCAAAGCTCTGAGTTGGGAATAGCTCCAAGTATGGCAAGGAAGAAGGAGGAGGAAAATGATGATAAGGAGGAGGAGGAAGAGGAGAGGAATAAGAAGAGGAGAAAAAGAGAAAGAAGGAGAAGGAGAAGGAAGAAGGAAAAGAAAGAAGCAAAGAGAGGAGATCTTCCAGATGAAATAAACAACATGGAGGATGTTTAGAAATTATAAAACAGGAAATAAATCTGCCCTAAACATTTTTAAAGCATTGTTTCTTTTTTTAAGAAAATATTTTATTATACTACTGTGAGATATATAATTACAAGAACTTGTTTGGGTTTTGGTCATACAGTGTTCCAGCACTCATCCCTCCACCTGTGCCCATTTCCCACCACCAACATCCACAAATCTCCCCCTTCCCTAGCCTGCCTTTATGGCAGGTTCTTTACCTCTTCTCTCTCTCTCTATCTCTCTCTCTCTTCCTTTTCCACATTGTGGGTTGCAATACATATATTTAGAGGTTATCATGGGTATCTTTTTGCCTATATTCAATGCTCAGTTCTAGGCTGTTATCAGTTTCGATGATTATTGGCACACTGTTCCCTCCTTTGTCTTACCTAACCTATGACTCCCACATGTTTGTGGTTGATTCCATCTGTTGACAAGACCTCCTGATTCATCTTTTGCCTGATCTTGAATATTGGTATCATAATATATAGATGATAGATGGATATATGGATGGATGGATGGATGGATAGATTTGTCATGCAAATAAATGCAGTCATTCTATATATCTGTCTTTTTCCTTCTGGCTAATTTTACTCAACATGAATATCTCCATGTTCATCCATTTATAGGCAATTATAAGCATTGTTTCTAAGACTGAGCTCCTCTAGTGATGTTCACGTTACAAAATCTATCAGGAGACAGATTTTCTTTTTATATTCCTCCCATCACTGTCACCTCAACCACAGTCTTTCAGAAAAAGAAACTTATTAAAATGCCATGATTTTCGAAGTTGTTGATAGTTTAATTGTTTCAGGCATGCAAAGCCCCAACACCAATCCCACCACCAGTGTGACTTTCTCTCCTCCAAAGTCCCCAGTTTTCCTTCCTACCCCCAACCTGCCCTCTTAGTAGGCACATGAAAACTTACTTCACATAGCTTGCTCTAACAAAACTTAAAAGAAATGGCAAATGGAATGATCAGAAATCAACAAAAGTCAGGTTGTGATGATTTATTGTTATATGATTTTAACTTATGTCAAGTCACTCAGTATGATAGAATATTATGCCTATTCTTATTTACAGAAATGAACTTAGTTTTACTTCCTAGTGATGGACTTCTGAAGCATCCAGTGGTGTTCTCACAGCCTCCAGCCAGAGAAACTCAACCCCTCCTGGGAATGGTTGGCTGATTATGATAAGAGGGGTCATCATTTTTTAGCTCATTTTTCATAACTTAAAGTTTTTCCTATAAGACTACTGTCCAACAATCTTCAGCATCTTTCAAAAATTTCTCTCATTCTTATTTGGTGTATGATAGGACTAGACTAATTTGAACCCTTTTTTTGGGGGTGGTAGGTATGTTTGAATAACTCTAATTATAGAATCACAAATTCTACAAATTCTTTCTCTAGCAAAATGTCTATACACACACACACACTTCTTGTATTTTTTTCTTCCATAAAAGCTCAAGGAAGTTTTTGTTGTTTTGTTTTGTTTTTTTTTAAGCCATAACTGAAATTAACCCATAGATACCACTTCCTTCCCCAGCCCAGGGATCCCAAAACCCCAGGAGTACCCCAGGAGTAGGTGATGGGCTCTGGTATTACTTATTTGTATTAAGGTGCAATGGTATTTTGTAGATTTGCTTCCTCAGTTTTGCACTTGTCGTGCCTTTAAATTTTAATTAATTTATTCATTTTTTGTCCTGTTACTTTTAGTTTTTTTGTTTTTGGATTTTGTTTTGCTCTTCTTGTTTTCTTTTGCTTTATATACCATTACTGGCTCATTTCAACTTCCTGAGAAGTTCTTTGTGGGATATTGAGGCCTAGGTTAGAGATCCAGTATAAATTTTTTTTTCCAAAGAGGATCTTTTAAAAGACATGGGTGTCTTAAGCTTTTGTTTCTGAGGACATTCAGGTGATATGACTTTGACTTCTCAACTGGGCTGAATTGTCACTTCTCAAGGGATATGCCCACTTGCCCATCCCCAGAACCTCTGAGTATTATGCTATTTGGTGATGGAGGTGGAGTGTGTATGAGTGAGGCGAGTGTGTGTGTACGTGTGTGTGTGTGTAGGCGCTGCTGGTTAGCGGGGCAGTTCAACACATTCTGTAGATGTGATTAAGCCAAGGATTCTGAGATGAGATAATTCTGTTCATCTGGGAGGATCCTAAATCCCAGTAACATGCAGGACTGAGAGGAGAGGGATGAAGTCACAAGCCAAGGAAAACCAGCAGCCTCCAGAGAGTGCAAGGAGAGCGGAATCTCTGCGGGAGTGTTGGGAGGGTGTGCAGGCACACTCACACCCCTGCCTTCAGACCTGTCTCTTCCACAAAGCTGTGAGGACTGTGAGGACACATCCTGTTTGTCAACCCCCACCAGCCCCCGGACATGACTTGAAGCTCCCAGTTCATCCTAGGAATGAACAGGAACCCGCCCCTTCACTATGTCTTCCCCGTACCAGACCAGCATGGCACCAGGATGCCTTGCCTTGCTGGCACATCAGTAAAGGGTGTTCCACTCCAAAGCTGTCTTGCTGCAGTCACATGGATGTGAAGCAAAGATGCAGCCTTTCAGGCAATAACCCTCTGAGACAAAGGAGGGTTATTACTGTCAACAACTGCATCAACATTCTTATCTACTTGCAGCTCCTGAGAGTCCAACCCCTCAGCACTGCCAATTATGCCCCCTCAAAAAGAATAATTCTCAAAGTACTTCAGTAACCATAGCATTAAACAACAGCAACAACAACAACAAGCCAAATACACACCCAAACAGGGTGATGACTTTATAGAAGGCCTCTTTATTTGGATGCTGCATTCACTCTGATGGTTACACAGGAAAACCCTGAACCCAATAATTGAAAATTCTCTTGCCAACAGAGAGCCTGGGGCATTGGAGAGTGAAGGAGAAGGCAGACAGAAGATCAAGTCAAGCCTGTGCATGTGGTGGGTTCTGATAGGTAAGAAGCGATGAGGAAGCAGAATCTTTCCTATTGGCCAGTGAGATACATACTCTGTGCTCAGGGATCACTCCTGGTGGAGCTGGAGGATCATCTGTGCTCCCGGAGATTGATCCGGGGTCAGCCACATGCAAAATAAGTATACTATCTCTGTAGCTCCAAGACAATGCGCTTTGCAGGAGACAGGCTCTGTAATATCCTGGGCTGGAGTCTGCTTGATTTTTGCTCTGGTGGGAGGTACCATGTCTCAAGGCTATAAATAAATTTCTAAAGGGAGAAACTATGATTCTAGTCTATTCATCACGCAAACATCTCTGAAAAATGATCCAGAATAAAGGTAGTCAGTGTTTTCTCTCTCCTGACAGTGGGGACCCAAGCTTTCCTCCTGTATTGCTCATTGGCTGCTGTGTAACCTGCTCTGTCCTGTCCCAGAATGGACCAGGGTGCCAACAAATAATTGCCAGAGGGTAACATAAGGCCAAAGCGCATAAAGATGGAATTATCTGTTACATAAAAAGTTCCGGTTTCCAAGGGGGTGACAATTTGCATTTCTTTCCTTTTCTCTCTTTTTTTTTTTCTGGTGAAGCCAGAAAGTTTTTTTTTTAATTGAAACTGATTTAGAAAGATGTGAAGGAAGAGAAAGGGAGAAGTACATGTTCGAGAGAGAACACGGGCTTCTCAAGTATAGCAATGAGCCAGCAAAAATACAGAGAGAAAAGCGAGATGCGTGTTTAAGGGAGAGAAAAGCAAGCAAGATACGTATTCAAGGCAGAACACGGGCCCGAAGAGGAAGCCAAGAATTTGTGACTCATAATGCCCAGAGATTTAGTACAAATTATCGTACTAAATAATTTAAAAATAACATTGTACTAAATATTGTGGGCTGCTGTGGTGCAAACGCTCTTTGAACTTCCTTGCAAAATAGTTCCAAAAGAATAAGTCTCATGGGCTTGGGGAGATAGCACAGGTGGTCAGGCACTTGCCCTACACATGGCTGAAGCAGGCTCCATCCCCAACACTGAGTATGTCCCTGAGTACCTTCAAGAGCGATTCCCAAGCACTCTGCCAGGAGTAGCCCCTGAGCACTTCCAGGTAGAATCCCTCAAAAAAGAATAATTCTCAAACTATTTTTACTAACCATAGCATTAAACAACAACCACAAGTCAAAAACACAACCAAACAGGGTGATGACTTTATAGAAGGCCTCTACTTGGATGCTGCACTCACTCTGTTGGTTACACAGGAAAACCCTGAGCTCAATAATTGAGCATTCTCTTGCCAACAGAGAGCCTGGACATTGGAGAGTGAGGGAGAAAGCAGACAGAAGGGGAGATGAGGAGAAGGTAGAATGGCCGAGTGCAAGAGGCACCAGGACACTTCCTGTGGGATGACTCAGTTTCTACCTACCTATAGGGGTTCCTACCGCTATGCTTTTGCTCTGGGGTTAAGTGGGAGCAGAAGAAACTAGAATTCGGAAAAACTCAGACCAGCCCCTGACATGTGCTTTTATTTGCTGTTTCCATATTTGAGGGTAATCTGGGTCAAGTAGTTCTTCCACCCTCACTGCCTTCCCTGAGGACTTTATTACCTGACAGTCACACGACTCCTTGGGAAATGGATGTGCTGACATCAATATAAATTTATACCTCCCTTCAACCCGCATTCCTGCTTCTCACTGACCCCATTGATTCTCTTGGTACGAGATCTAATGCTACCAAGGCAGAGAATCACTAAAGCGAAAATGAAGGTATGAGCAGGTACGAACGTATTGAACTAGGAAGGGTGGCAGAGAAGAGAGACAGAGAGAGCCTGCAAAAGCCAAGAAAACGCAAACTGCTTTGATGAATGAACAGAAGCAAAACATCTATGAATTCAGTACCTAATAGAAAACAAACCCAACCCCCCAAATGTGAACTTTCTTTTTCTTCTTTTCCTTTTTATTCTTGAGAGCCAAGCACATGTTCCCCTGCGTCAGCAAGCAGGGCAAGTGCTGAGTTTAAGGCAACCAAAGGACATGAACTTGAACTAAAGCTTGAAAATAAAGACTCTCTAGATGGGATCTTAAGATTAGAAGATGTTTTGATATAGAGCTGAACATAAGTCTTTTCTCCTCCAAAACACCAGTTACCCTTGTTCAGAAAGCAGAAAAAAAATAGTCCACATTTCTTAAGATGGAGAAAAAATATTTCTTTTAAAGCTCTAATTGAACAAAACCACAGTTTTCCAAGACTTATCTTGATTCTTCCTTGTAGGCCAAGGAGAACATTAGATCTGGGACTAGTCAGGGGGAAGCTATCTCCTGAGGCTTTTCATAGAGTTTTCTAGAAAAGCACAATGACCCTCAATGACTGTGTTATCCACGTGATTCAGGGGCGTGGTGCGTGGTCATGTGCAAATGGGAAAAGCAGACAACACCTATTAAAGTCCAGCCACTGTCTCAGCACAGATCCGTGACAAGACGACTAAAAAGCCTCACCAGCTCTTCCTCTACTCAAAATCAAATTCAGGAATATGTAAAGCAAGACCCCAGAGTAGCCTCTAACCTACTGCCCTGCCTTGTGGGGAGCAGGATGCTCTTGCGAAGCAGAATGGATCCTGAGAGGCATCTAAGCCAGGCTCCGTTGTTGGCAGTCGGGACTAGTGAGCCTGGAGACAGTCAGTGCTGTCCCCTGGGCTTTGTGGCTACTGGGATCGGTTCTGCTGTCCAGGGAAGGATTTGGCAGGCAAAGATTTTCTTAGAGGAAACCTTTTAGTGTGGGAAACTGAGGCTGGAGCCAGAGAAGGCCAGGATGTCGTTCTGATCTGAGCAAAGGAGGCGAAGGCAGGCAGCGGCGTATGGCGTTATGAAATCTAAGGAACGAGTGATAAGGGTCTTGAGGTGCTGGGCACAGCATGGAGGGTAGAGGGCTCAGTCAAAGTCAGTTGAGATGGTGCTCAGGGAGTAGAGGTGAGAAGGGCCAACCAGGTCACTCACCCGCCTGGGGTCACTCACAGGCTGTGTGGCCACTAGATGAGGCTGGCATGGATTTCAGGAGCCAGCCACTGGGGCCGTCAGTTGATTCTGTTCCCAGATCCAGAAGTCTTTTGATACCTTCTCAAGGCCAAGTCAATGCTGCTGAGTTTGGGATCACAACTGGCTCCAACTCTCCCTCCCCACTCTCCCTGGCCTCCCTAGGCAGGTGTTGGTGTGGAAGTGGTGGTGTGGCCCAGACCTTCCTTCTGGGAGACAGCTGTACTCTGGTCAACATGCCCTTTTCAGCTGGGTGCTACAGTTCGTGCCTGCACATTCTCCATAAAGATGGGAACCCAAGGTGGGTGGGGGCTCCTTCTACAAGTTGTCTCTGAGATGGCACTGTGAAGTGTCAAGTTGGAAGACCCTCGTGGCAATAATTTCTCTCCCGGGTCCTTGGACACCAGTTGTGTCAAGTCAACAGTGGCAGTCATTGCTTAGAGTTCAGTGTTGGTTGGCGGCCCTGGCTCTTTGTGGGGACAGGACCCCTTCAGGCAGAGAGCAGCTTTGCAGGCCTGGGAGCAGGAACTCCCCATGGATTCTAAGGGTGCCAGTGGTGAGGAGCACAGCAGCTTCTGTCCTTGGTTTCTAAACTCATGTGGTCTTCCTGGGAGAAGCACGGTACCATTTAGAGGTGTCTGAGCTAATAAACATGCTGCAGGTGATCATGTGAATTCAGGTGAATTCAGGTGAGAGAATTCACCCCGCGCTTTCTGGACATTTGCTCTGAGCTGCTACTTGAGTTGCTCCTTTCCAAGGCTGCTCAGGTGCGGGCCAACCCGCCACTCAAGCAGAGACACAGTTGTAGGTTGCTGGCCAGTGTCTCTTTTGGCAGGTGCCCCTGATTTGGAATGGAGATTAGTGTCACATTGGGGGAAGATACTATGTTACATGGAATTTTCTTCAAACATTCTTCTGTACACAGTATGGTAAATGTACCAGTGTTGGTGTCACTATCAGGAAATCATTGGCGAACAGTTGGTCTATACTCATATTTGTGTGTTTGGTATATACTCATAATTGCATTAGAAAATTGGGTCCCTAAAAGCTCTCTCCCTCTTTCTCTCTCTCTCTCTTGTAGTGTATTCCTACATGTATTTAAATTTTTTTCTTTTATTGAATTTCTGTGAGATATACAACTACTAGCGTTGTTTATGACCGAGTTTCAGTCATGCAATGTTCCAACACCCATCCCTCCACCAGTGCACAATTTCTGGGACTGATGTCCCATGTCCCTAATTTCCCTCCTGCGAATCCATTCATGAAGCCTGCATCTATGGCAGATATTTTTCCTTTTCCTTTTCCCCCCCATACTTTATTTAACACTGTGGTTTACAAAGTTGTTCATGATGGTTTGTTACAGGCATTCAATGTTTCATCACAATCCCACCACCCCAGTCACCTTTATAGCACTATTGTCTCCAATTTTTCCCCAACCTCCCTCTGGCCTGTCCACAAGAATTTATTCTATATTGCTTGTTACCAATAAATTTCTAATGGAGTGGGAAAAAAAAAGTTTCTTAGAAGAAAATTAGTGGAAATCGTATCTCACCGTGGGGACATTAAGTCCTTGGGCAGACGTTTTTCTTCTCTCCCTAAGAGCTTTTACCTGCTATGACTGATGATCCCCAGAGCCATTCTCTGTCCTCCACCACTGGATGATCTTCAGCTACTGTAGCAACCCTCTGCCGTCCTTGTGGCTTCCTGGTGGGGGAGCACGGCAGGGGACAGGAGGCTGGGAGCAGAAGAGGCATTTCCTCTGCCCCTAAACAAAGCCCCTTCAGGCTCCCAAGAGAAATGGGGGCCCCTTCCCTGGAGAGGCCACTGTAAGACCGAGTGCTGTATCTAATAGGCTGCCTTGCCCGAGTAGGGCAGACAAGGATGTAGGAGCAACTGAAAGAGGGAATTCAGGCAGTGGGGACTCGTCCTACCCCAGCCTAGGACAGACCCTGCTCAAGTCCCTCTCCTTAGGCAAGTTACTTAATGGTGGAAGTTTCAGTTGCCTCTCTGCATGGGAATCATAAGTGGCTCTATCCCCAACTAATGAAAATTCACTTACATCTTGCCTGCTAAAAAGCTGCATCCAATACCAGACAAGTAAGTATTGCTTGGTTGGCTACTATTAATGGGTTCATTTATTTAACAATCTTATAACTTTTTGGCCTTTTGGCTAAGATTGAGTGTAGTAGCAACCAGAGGAGCACCCTAAACAGACCCCTTGCTTCTTGATCCAAGTTTGGCAGTGTGTGTGCCCTCCCTAGGGGTCCATTCAAGGTCTTAGAATGACCTTGAAGAATATTAATTCAATGACCGAATTGACCTGCCAAGTAAACATGATCTAGAGATGGGATTTGCCAAGGGCCAGCCAATTACGTCCAGATTATTGGTTTCAGCTTTGTAGTGGCTTGACTAGTGTCTTACAGTATTTGGGGTGCATTGACCTGCCTTCCCACATGCTTCCTCAATCTCCAGTCTTTGATGAGCCACAAAGGCAAGCAGGGAGCTAGAAATGACCAAGAAATCTGTTTCCGAGCTGTCTTTGCAGACTGTCAGGCAGCTATGTAGAAATGGATTAATTGTTCTTAAGGTTTCTGTTTGCTAATCTCCTTACTAGCTTCACAAACACCCCAAGGTCACATTTAGTCCTCCATCAGTCAACAGTAAGGCAGAGTGCAGACTTGTCCCTGAATTCTTCACAAGCTAATTAAAAAGGTGAACACACACACACACACACACACAACATTTTCTTGACTGTCTCTCTGAGTGACAAACATTTCCATATAAGGAAAACACAGTAAAAAGTTCCAGAAGCCAGAACAGGTCCCTCGGACTCCAAAGACAACACTACGTTTTAAACGCAGAGATGTTTTCAGCAGCACACAAAGTCTGAACCTGGTGTCAACATCGCTGGAACGACATGATTCTGCATCAATTACAAAATTCAGGATATGAAACAGTTGAACTTTTGGGTTAGTTGGGTTCTGAATCTGACCATGAATACATAGAAATAATTCAGCTCTCGAAGTACCTACAACAATGACAAATCGATGGCTCTGAAAACTGACCTACAAATTGTTAGTGACTATGAGAAGCAAGAATGGGATTTACCACGAAGAACAATGACATGCCTGAACACGGCCTTCGAGCTTCCTGACTGACCAGCCACTCCTGACCCACTTTCTCCTGGGAATCCTCTTTTCTCAGTGACTTAGGACAAGACGAACTTTCCAAAACTCCATGTAAGAATCACTTTACATCCACTAGGATGGCTGCAATCAAAAACTCTGAAAATAACAAGCTCCTACAAAGATGGGGGTTGGGGTAACTGGCACCCTTGGGGCCCTAATGGTGTGACTGCAATGGGAAGCAGTGTGCAGGTACCTAAAAGGATTAGCAACAGAGTCTCTCATTATCCTGCCATGGCATGGCTAGAGATAGAGCCAAATAGCTGAGGTTGTTCAGGGGTCAGGGTACAGGCCTTGCATCCACCCATCCTGGCTCAAACCCACAAAAGTGACCTCCGTGGGTACCTCTGGGTGTGATTCTGGAGAGCACCGAGCTCTGTCATCTTGGCTCTTGTGGTCCCTGGCAACACAGGGCCTGAGCAGTACCACATCCTGGGGGCCCACCCTAGTGTTCCATTGAACAGCTCTGCTGACTGAGACGCTCCAGGACTCCCCAGGTCTCCTAAACACTGCTCGGGAGGGCCCCTTAAAAGGCAAAACAAAGAGAAAACCCAAAGAAATTAAAGCAGGTATATGTCCAAGAGGTTTTTGTATACCCACACTCATAGCAGTATTATTCTTTATAGCCAGGAGTTGGAAGCAACTCAGACACCCACTGAAGGATGAATGGAATAACTAAATATAAGGAAAGAGTATTCATCCTGACAATGACAGGAGACTGGCAAAGGCTCCAAGGGGTGGGGAGCCTCGAGGACATTATGCTAAATCGACTCTCTGGCCAATACTGCTGGCCAATACCTTTAAAGGGCCAGTATCCTAATTCCCTTAAAGGGCCAGTATCCTTACTAAAGAGAGATAACAGTTGAAAACTGTTAGTCAGTTGAGGTCAGGATTCTGAACCTGGCCTGAGACTATAAATAGGGACTCCAGGAAAGCATCCAGGGGAAGGGAGGCTTCCAGACAGAGAGAGCAACTGGTGCTGGGCCATAAGACCAGCACCTGGGCTATGGGACTCCTGGTGCCTGGGCTGGATAGCCAGCAGCAGGGAGAGAAGATGCCTAGGCCCAAGGGCCAACACCAGAGTCACAAGACCTGGTGCCAGGGCCCCAGGGCTAGCACCAAAGCTATAGGGGCAACAGGGCCACAGGGCAAGAGAACCAAACGGGGAAACAGAAAAATAGATTAGGGACACAGAGTAACAGAGAAACAAAAGCAACAGGGCAAAATGGTGGAACTTAGGAAAAAGAGATAGGGACTTAGATAATTAGAGAAACAAGAGAAAAGAGGCCCTCAAGAGAAAAGCCCTGAACAGAAAGGACCTCAGAGGTCCTACCAACCTAGAACTGAGCATTAAATACAGGCAAAAAGATACACATGATAACCTCTAAGCATATGTATTACAATCCATAATATGTAAGAGAAGGAAGAGAGAGAGAGAGAGAGAGAGAGAGAGAGAGAGAGAAAAGAGATAAAGAACCTGCCATAGAAGCAGGCTCAGGGAGAGGGGAGGGAATCAGGGACATTGGTGGTGGGAAATGTGCACTGGTGGAAGGATGGGTACTGGAACAATGTATGACTGAGACCCAAACATGAACATCTTTGTAATTGTATATCTCATGGTGGTATAATAAAATATTAAGAAAAGAGGTCCTGAAAAGAGAGGTCCTGGGAGGAGACCTGAAGGTGGTGTCCTGAACAAAGATATCCAGAAGAGAGATCCCTGACAAGAGGAGCCTGCGCAGATGCCCTGAAGAGAGTGGCCTGCTGGAGAACCTGCCGGGAAAGAGCCACAGGTCCCTGGAGAAAGGTTCCTGCAGTGAGCAGCGCGAGGTGGAGTAAAAACTACCAGAAGATAGATTAAAAGAAACCCCCAGGCAAAGGTGGAAATTATCACAAACGTGTGGGAGTCAGAGGCTAGGTAAGACAGAAAATGGAACAGTGTGCTAACAATTGTTGAGGGTACTAATGCCAACCTAGAACTGAGCATTAAATACAGGCAAAAAGATACACATGACAACCCTTTAATGTATCACTGTCTTCCTGTTCATCATCGATTTGCTCGAGCGGGCACCAGTAACATCTCCATATGACCTGTCTCATGCAAGTAGAGCCCAAGGGCACCTGCTTGCTCCAGGAACAAAAAGAGCCTCAAAACCATTCCATCAGGTCATGGGAATGAGGTCTATAATTGTTACTGGTATCTGGCATATCAAATACGACATGGGTAGCTTGCCAGGCTCTGCCGTGCAGGTAGCATACTCTTGTAGTCATCTCAAAATCCAGCATTTATTGATGAAACGCTTGGACCGCACTGAGCCGGACTGTGATAGGCTGGTCTGCTGGGTGGAGTTGTGACGAGGGGGAAGTCCAGATGTGGAAAATGGAGGTCCTCATGAAGTGGAGGGTCGTCTGGCTTGTTGTGAGGCTCTGCTGACAACCCCTTTAATGTATGTTCTGTAATCCATAGTCTGGAAGGGAAGGAAAAGAGAGAGAGAGAGAGAGAGAGAGAGAGAGAGAGAGAGAGAGAGAAAGGGAAAGAAATAAAGAACCTGCCATGGAGGCGGGCTGGGGGAGGGGGAGGGAACCGGGGACGTTGGTGGTGGGAGATGGGCACTGGTAGAGGGATGGGTGCTGGAACACTGTATGACCAAAACCCAAATATGAACTTTTTAATTGTATATCTTTGTAATTGTATATCTCACAGTGGTATAATAAAATACTTTAAAAAATGTAACCCCCCCATTCTGTCGAGTCTGGTGGACCCGCCCAGGAGCCGCCCGGGAACCAGTATGCAGAGCTGCGCAAGCGGCTGGGGAGACTGGAGCCCGGCTCGCGCAGAGCCCAGCTGACGATGGGATCCCAAGGAGGGCAGATGGGTTTTGGGTGTTGGCCCATCGCCTCTGGGGGGTCCCGGAAGCAGCCGGATGAAACTTCGCCCATCACACTAGCCACCATCTTCGCTGTCCGGACACTGAGAAACTGACCCACGACCAGATCAACAGAGCAAGACCAGTTCGAGCCCAGATTGCGCGGCCGCAAGCAGCCGCGCGGTCCACTAAAATAGTGAAACAGTAATGTCTTTTAATGCACTGTATTCCACGAAGAGCAGGAAAGTTTATCGGGAAGGAGATATAAAGACGAAAGAAATGACATACAGAATCTGCCAAGTAGTTGAGGTGCGGGGGGGGGAGGGAGGTGGGGACATTGGTGATGGTAGATGGGTTTGGGTGGAGGGATGGGTGTTGGAACACTGTAGATCCAAAACTCTACATGAGCATCTTTCAATTGTATGTCTAAAATGGTGTAATAATATTTGGGGGAAAATAATAAAATTAAATAAAAAAAAAATAAAAATAAAATAAAAAATGTAACCCCCAGGAACCGCTGATTTTGTTCTTTCATCCATCAGTGGATCAAGAGGAACCATAGAAGGCCCCGGACCCAGGCTGGGGCCTAATGGATTGTGAGTACTGTCAGGGACCCACTAGGCCCCAGCATCTGTTGCCATGGCTCCCCCAACCCCCAAGTACTGTTAGGGCCGTGGAATCCACAGGGGGTCCCTTAAGCCTGGGGCCATGGGGCCCCCGGAGGAGGGGGTGACACACTCCCCCTTCCTCTCCTTTTGTTTATAAGCCTTAACACAATACCATATGTTTCCACCATTGAAGAGACATATTGTGGCCAAATTCACAAAAGCGTAAAGAACTATAGTGGATCAAGGCTCACTGAGAGGGGAAAGAAGACTGCAGTTGAATGAGACCCGAGTTTCAGTTTTGCAAAATGGAAGTTTCATAAAATTGTGAATAAAATGAACTCTATTGAATTGTCCACTGCTATATGGTCAAATTGATTGCTTTTGTATATATAATGTGTGTGGTTTGTATGTGAATGTACAGGGAGTTGCTACCCGCACGGCAGAGCCTGGCAAGCTACCCGTGTCGTATTTGATATGCCAAATACCAGTAACATTTATAGACCTCATTCCCATGACCTGATGGAATGGTTTGAGGCTCTTTATGTTCCTGGAGCAAGCAGGTGCCCTTGGGCTCTACTTGCATGAGACAGGACATATGGAGATGTTACTGGTGCCTGCTTGAGCAAATCGATGATGAATGGGAAGATAGTGATAGTGATAGATAGTACAGGGATATTTTATGTGTTTTTGATTTCCATACATATTATTGGTATGGGCCGAGAAGATGCCTCAATGGTTATGGCACAAGCTTGCATGCAGGAGCCCTGACTTTTATTACCAACCCTGCATGGTGTTCCCTAGCACCCAGGAGTGATCCCTGAGCACTATGATAGGAATGGATCCTATCAGGCATGACTCCTCAAACAAAGCAAAACAAATTAAAAGAAAATCAAACCATCGCTGTAATAACCACCTCCAAAAGCTAAAATAAACTGACAAGTGGAGAAGATAATAAACAGGTAAACAGGTGATGAAATATGTATGACAGTGCAAACTAGGTGGTAAATATATGGGATTTTACTAAAAATTTCTTCAACTATGAATTTTTGAAGTTTCCATAATAAAATATTGGTGAAATATAAGAATAATTAAGAATAATAAAGGTTTGTGTGAGCATTCTACACTAAACCTATGCTTCTTGCATGTTTCTAACATTTCTAACTGCAGCTTTTTCAAGCTAAATTAAATTTCTTGGAAGGAGTAAAAGACAACACACACCCAAGGAGAACTCTTCCTTACATAGTTTGCTCACCGTATTTCCATCAGATAGCAAGTACACATCAGCTTCTAAGAACCAATTGTGGTTAGAAGGCTATTACAGTAACAACGGGCCTTCCTTCAACCCTTCTGCTCTGGGAACTGACTCCCATGCCTCACTTCTGTTATTTGCTTCTGGTCCTTATTTACCTTACTCTAAATTGCTGATCTGCTTGCTACGTTTCACAGTAGTAACCTGAGATATTGTCTGTTGATTTTCTGCCAAGAGAGACATGAATTTATTTCCATATATGCACCCCCCCCCACACACACACACACACTGCCCATTCCACACTCCTCTCTGCTATTCCCCTTTCCCTGTGCAAGAAATCAAGCTAATTTAGAAGCAGTGCTGAAGAAGTTTTGCAGAATTCTGGCCCACTCTGTTCATTTGCCTCTCTCAATGACTCTGGATGGACCACACGCATGGTCTCATCAGATACATGCTTAGACTTACGTCATTTTGCTGGGAGAATCAGGTGGGAATTTGATATTCCCGTCTGTTCCTATCCTTCTTTTCCACCCATCTTTCACTCCACAGACTGCTAGGTCCTTACTTGTGTAACATAACATTGGTTGGAATGTGCCAAAACTAAACACAAAACCCCGAACAGTTTCATGTTGAAGATTCCATTGCAACATAGCGAATATTGCTAAGAATACAGAAATCACTTTATGAACACCTGGACACGTGTTGGTATTAGTCATGTTTGTCAACACCAAGAGGTCTCACAGCAGCTTCCATTAGCCCAGGAAGGCAGAGAGAAAAACCCTTTATTGCAGTGGGAACGAAACAAAAGCATTTCACAATCTTTCAGTTTTTTAAGGCACCTCGTCTACTCTACATCCTCTCAGGGCTTTAAAATTCTCTGTACAGGTGTGTTGTATTTGTGAAAATGAGGTGAGGAAAAGCCACAATAGAGAGAAATTAAGCTTGAATTAAATTCAGGAGGAGTTCTGAAGTTTTGTAGAGCTATGGCCCAGACTGTCCATTTGCCTCTCCGTGACTCTGGATGGACCACACATATCACACACATGAGCCTCTCCGTGACGCTGGATGAACCACACATCACACACATGATCCTAAGAGAATGGAGCCCCAAGTTCCACCCCCATCTGTACCAGAGTCGTGTGTCTGCAGCGTGCCTACATGCAGACAATGACAGATAGCGCCAATCAGGGATTGTCTGCATTCTTGGTTCCTCTAATTCCTTCCCACCCCTACAACCCAGCCGCTGAGTCACAGACCAGTTCTATTTGCAAGTCACCCAATCTATGGGCCTGGCAACGATCGTCTCAGAATCTGGAATTCTGGCATGCTCTGATCCACTAGGCTCTCTTTGCCCTGCTTCTCCCTTTTCCCACAGCCTTTTCCCAGGGGTTCTTCTAATACTCGGGACGCACAGCTTCCTACTGCTGGTTGAAGTGGTGAAGAAAATCAAGAATCCCTCCTGTTTTCCTATCTTGAACAGAAGGAAAAGCTACAGATCAGACTAAGTCCAGGCTTACTTTAATCATACTGTTGGTGAGCATTTCTTAAGCTTTGAACTGGCCTCTGAATTCCAGATGGAGAATCCTGGTCTCTATCTCCTATGCTGGGCAAGATACTACCCTAAAACTGTCCAGAGTCTATTGCCAGGGCCCGGGATTCTCTTAGTTTACTAGGCAAAAGGGACTTTCCCTAGTGATTCAGGTGAAGGAGTTTAAGATGGGTGATTAGCTCTAGACTATGTAGGTGCCTCCAGTTGACTCAAATGATTTTAAAAAATTGGTTTAATGGGCTGAGAGATAGTACAGCAGGTAGGGTGTTTGCTTTCCATGCTGTTGGCCCCTGTTCAATCCTATGTACCCCTTTATGGTCCTGTGAACTTTCCAGAAATGATCCCTGAGCAAAGAGCCAGGAATTAGCCCTGAGCATAGCCAGGCATGCCCCCCAAACCAAAATAAAATAAAAAATTGTTTTATCATTCAATAGTTAACAATACTACAGAATGCCAGGGGTCTAGTTCCTCACCTCTCTGTGTATGCAATTCACTGTACCCACCACCAAAGTTTCAGTGCTATACCACCACCAAAAGATCTCACCAAAGTGATCTCCTGTTCTTTTTTAAAACATTTCATTGATTTGTTTGGTTTGGGGGCACATGCCCAGGGTTTACTCCTGACTCTGTACCCAGAGTCCTCACGGAGGTGCTCTAAGCACCCTACAGTGAGCCAGGGATTGAATCCAGGTTGACTGCCTACAAGGTAAGTGTTGTGTCCATTGTACTCTCTCTCTATCTGGTCCCTAAGATCCCCCATTCTTATCATCTTTCCCCTTTCCTTCTAGTAGCCACTGTAATAAGACCAAATCGAGACGGTGGTTTTGCTGGGATTTTGTTGACCAGTTTTTTTAACTTTGCCAAGAGTTTTATTACAGAGGAGGTGGAAGACATTACAGTGATGAAAGCACATGCTCAGCATACACCTTCTAATTGGGTTTGACCTTGACCATCTGAGCACTTGTGGGGTGATCCAGCTGATTCGCAGCATCATAGGGTTCAAGCAACACCAACTCCATCAGTGGCATTGAACTCAGGCCAGCGTGCCTGAGTATTGCGAGGAGGGAATCTCCTCTGCCCTTTGAGCTCTACTTAGAGCACCCCCTGCCCGCAAATGAGCCCATCAGAAAAGGATAACATACACACGTGTTTGTCAGTGTGGTCACATGACTTCTCGAAAGCAGAACCTTTCCTGGCTGTGGAAGAAAGGGGATGGGCTGCTGTAATACGAGATGAACTCAGCCTGCAGTTGCTGGCCCTCAGATGGAGAAAGGGGCCAGAAGCCAAGGAATGTGGGCGGCTTCTTGTGCTGGAAAACACCAGGAAACAGGGGAGCCCGAAGGCTGCAGGAAGAAAGACAGTTCTGCCTGCACCTGGAAGCAAGCTCACTGGAACCTGTTCTGGGCTCCTGCTCTACAGAGCTGGAAGGTGATTTAACCTGTGTTGGATTCAATGACCAAACTGACCGTGATTTGTTAGTGGGGGTATTAGGCAATAGATGTGTGTGCCAGGCCAGGTTGGCAAGTTCCCCAAAGATACAAAAGTAACCAATTCTTCATAACTACTATTCTCTTGAGGATTGTTTATAAATCATATATGGGGAAATCTCTGCTACCTGGGACTCTTGCGAAACAAGGCAGATGGGAGCTTTTCCAAGGACCTGGTGGGGTTGTTCATTTAGTACCCAAAATGTTTTTTTTCTTTCAAATATTTTTAACTTTGGGGAGTTTGAACTTCTAACATTTAATGTTAAACATGGCAGTTTCACATTTTAGGAAGAGCAGATCTTTTCTAAATCATATAGATCTGATATATATATATATATATATATATATACACATATATATATATATCTTTTGTGAAGCTGAATGTATTAAACTTTAGCATTTTCTTGATGTGTGGGAGGGTTTCTTATTTTGAGCATTATTAGCCAGTCACTATTAGATCACTGTTTGGGGATAACTAAGTATTGAAGAACTACCATCTGTTGCAACTTTTCTAGAACGATCCTAATGTTAAATGTTCTACTTCATTGCCAGATCGCCTGACCTGATTTTAATCTCAAGAATCAAGGTTACCTTGTTTGAAGGCTCCTTCCTTCTTGAGCAATGACCTCACATTTGTCTTGGGGAATCCTAAACCTGTGCTTGCCTTACCTCTAGAAAGAAAAAGGCAGAGTTTGCTGCTTCCTACCTGTCACCTCCCAGCCTGACAATTGTCTGCACAAGCCAGTTGGCGGTAGCATCTATAAACTCCTGTAAGGTGACACTAAGTGCTGGTAGTGGCAACCAAGTCAGACACTGGCTGTGTAGCTCAGGGGACATTCAGGATCCTGTGGGTTTCACCCTGTGTATCCAGCTGGGGTCTCCGCCAACTTGCCTTCAAAAAAATAAGCAAATCTGTGCATCCCTCCCAAAGAATTCTTTCACCAAGACCCAAGGCACCATCTAACCCCCTGCCCCCTCAAAACAATGCTGCCTTTCTCCCCGCAAACCTAGAGAAATCAGAACCAACTCGGGCCCCCCACACTCCACCCACAATCATGTTCAAAGGCAGCGGGGACGCTCCATTTCTTAGCGGTTTGGCCACGGCTGCCCAGACTGCTCCCTCGTTCCAATGGCTGAGACAGGAGCTTCCCTTTCAAGGGATCATGTGGCTGGAACCAGTTTTCTAGTGGAGGCCCTCAGCCCACTGGCTCTGTGCCTCAGCCCTATTTGATTCGAGCCACTTCTATGGTTACTAAGCACTCTTACTACAAAGAGGTGTCAACAAGTCTGTGGGTTCCGAGCTGGTCCTCTGAGTGTACTTAGCTTGGCCTGGGACAGGGTGTGTGTGCTGGGGAGTGTTTCTGTGTATGTGTGAATGTAGACTTTGAGTGAGTATAAAGTGCATGGGGTTGTGTATTGGATGTGTGTGTTTGTGTGTGTATGCGCGTGCGTGTCCAGGAATGGGCATGAATATGTGCGTGCATGTTTCTGTGTGACTGTGTGGCTCTAGGGGTACGAACTTGAGGGGCTGTTGTACACAGGATGTTGCAAGCATATGTGTGAGTGTAGACTCCATGTGAGTACAAAGTACATGGGACTGTATGCAGCATGTGTGTATGTGTGTCAGGGGCATGGATGTGCATGACTGTGTGCATGTTTCTATGCGAGTGTGAGCTCTGGAGATATGGACATGGGGGCCTGTGTTGTGTCTGTGTGTATTCCCGTTGGCAGAGAGGGGAAACGGGCAGAGACAGTAAAGTGGCAGCAGCAGAAGGCAGAGGAAAAGACACTGACTGTCCGCCTTGGGGAGTGAGGCGTGAAGGGACTTAGAAGCGGAAGCGGCCGTGACTGCAGGCAGAGAAGCAGGAGAAAGAAGGTGGAGTACAGGGTCCCGAGAAGGGAGATGCAGCGCCTTGGACCGTGTGCTCTAGGGCCAAGGGAGCTTCCAGAGTCACGTTCCCACGCTTCTTTCTCTCCTTGCCCATTCATGCTGCCACCAACCCGTGTTCGCTTCCCCCCCAACCTCAATCTCACCTTGAGGTGGGGCTGCTGGGTGGCCCCGAGACCCGCCTGGGAAGCTACGGTTTTATTTTTTTCCTAATAACTTAGCAACCTCAAACAAAAGGAGTCACGCCCGCTGCTGTCTCCGAAAGGCAAACAGTGGCTGCTCGGGCAGGTGCCTCCCCGTACTTGGGTGGGGCGTGGGCAGAGGGGCCAGCAGGGGGCCAGCAGAGGGCTTGGAGGCGGCTTCCAGGACTGAGCTGTAGCCAGGGAGAGGAGATAACACAGGAAAGGAGCTGACTGCAGGCCCTCTGAAGCCTGTGGAATGGGCCACCTACGTGGAGACACAGGAAGGAAGGGGGCCCAACTGCCACCACCCAGAGTTGCTCACTCTGTGCCTTGGAGAGGACTTGGCCCCCTCGGGCCTGGCTCCCCAGAGCCTTGGGTGAAGTGGGGTGCTCGCAGTTTAGTTTTGTTAGAAGACACCTGAGAGCAAAAGCGTGAAACCCCGGATCTGGAGGGTGTCCCCCTTGCTGCCAAGGCTGTGTCATTCTCTTTCCAGCTGAGGTGCTGGCCATTGGGACCTGGGACTGGCTTGGCAGCTCTCTGTTCAGGGGTGGACAGGATGACCCTCCAGACACAGCTTCCTGGGAACTTGGGCATGGGGTACAGCAGTGAGGAGGGGTCCAGAGGGGGCTTCCCACCCTGACAGCCACAGCCCTGCACGCAGGAATTTCTGGGCAGGCCCACTCCTAGTTCACACAGTGCGTGACGGTAAGGAAACTGAGAAACTACTTCCTTGAGATCAGTGCTACCTTGGTGATAGCAAATCCTGCAAGAAGCCCCGGGGGATACCCAGATGGGCTGACTCATGCTCAGGCTCCAGCTCCATCCATGTCACGGCCTGCGGTCCTCTACCCGGCTGACCCAGCTCTGTGCATCCACCCTCCCTCACCCCTAAACACCTTCTCTGATCCTGTCTGCCTTCCTTGTCTCACACAGGCTGCCACCCACCTGGTTGACAGGCAGATGGGCCCCTCGGGGTATCATCTAGGCCCCTGTCTTGGCAGGGCTCCAGAGTTGCCCCCTCGGCCCTTCTGGAATGGCCACTGTGTTTCCTGGGAGGATGAGGTCACAGGACAAAGGCATGCAGCCACCCAGAGCAGCACTCGGTGCATGTTTCTTTTGGACTGAGGAGTCAGGGGCAATGGGGAGGACCTGTGTGTGTGCCCAGGGGTTGTGGGAGAGAGGGGGTTGCCCCCTAGACTGAAAGGAACCAACTATTCTAAAGCCAGGTGGGCACGTCCCCCAAATCAGCCCAGAGGCACCCACCCCTCTCAGTCTGTGGGTAACAAACCCCAAGAATCATGAGGCAGCCACATGTCCTAAGTGGGTCCCCACCTAGTTACAGTTCTCTACCACCCTGTTTGGGGCCAATTTGGGGGCATAGGAGAATGTTGGGTTTAACAGGTGAAAACTTGGTACTGTGCTATTTCCCTTACTCCTTTAAGACCGGGGGGTGGAGCTAATGCAGCGGCCTAGGAGCTCCCCCACACTGCAGGCCCTGAGTAGCACCCTAGTCTCAGCCCCTCACTCTGAGCAGCTGGTCTGTCTGGTTGAGCGTCACCAGTAGAGGCCCTGAGCTCAGTCTGGGGGACCCAAAATAAATATATGAACAAATAAATGAGTTGTTGTTTTAAAGGATAACTTCCCTGTGTTCACCAATTAGCAGGTATTATCTTCATTCCCTTTACGGAGTCCCCTTCAACCTCAGCCTCAGCCTGCCTTGGAATGTTCTCCAGCACAGTTGTCTCTTAGTGAGGACATCTTCACATGATGGGCCCCTGTTTGCTTCTGTTTCTAGGAGCAACCACTTCAGATTCCTAGAGTGGGCGCTTTGCCTACATGAGTCATGCAGATATTACATTCCTCTGAAGAACAAGCCAGAAATTTTAGCCAGGCCAGGGGCCTCATCCCCAAGCAGGCAATAACCAACCTCTTGGTCTCAAAACACAGTGTGGCTGCCAAGAGGCTTCTATCAGGGTGTCCTCCAGTAGCATTACGGGCTGGGGTCATGACTCACCTATGACTCACCTTTGACCTGAGACCCTTCCTGGCTCTGCCTTCCTCTCCCCCATGGTAGCTTTCCTGGAAGCCATGCCTTTCATAAATCACATTCCTCCAATGCCTGCCTCAGTCTCTGGAATTGGCACAAAGGCTGGAATGCTGCAGTCCTCGGAGGCGTCACAAACTCCAGCTCCCTGCACTGTTTGATTGTTGCCCAGAGGCTGAGCCCAGGGTCCCCTCCAGCACCAGATCCCTGGATGTGTCTGCCAATGACCTTGCTTCCTGGGACGCATTCTCCCCAGGGGGGCATCCACATGGCGGGCACCAGATTCCACAAACACATTGACTTGCTGCATGCAGACAAGGAAAGGGTGGTGGTGAAGGAGGGTCTCCCTTCCTTCCTGTAGCTCCGCCCCAGCCTGGGCTAACAGAAGAGCAGCGACTACACTGCCTTGCCCATAACAGAAATTTATTTCTCACGTTTCTGTAGACTGAAAGTCCAAGATCGAGGTGCTGGCAGATTTGTGGGTAGTGAGAACTGCTTCCTGACTCAGAGACTGCTGTCTTCTTGGGGTGCCGTTAAGAGGTTGGAGGGCTGACAGTGTTCTTGGGGTCTCATATGTCAGGATCCCAACTGCAATGACTCCAGCCTAATGATTCCATCTCCTCCAAAGCTCTCTCCACTAGGATCACATATCAACACAGAACATTTTTATTTGGTGGATTCCCCCTTTTGTTTGTCTTATTTTTGGGCCATATCTACCTGTGCTCTGTGGCTTGCTTTCTTCTCAGAGGTCATTCCTAATAGTTCCCAGGGACCATGTTTGGTGTTGGGGGACCAAGCTGGGGTTTGGCATGTGCAAAGCAAGCACTTAAGCCCCCTATTTAGGCCCCTCAACATAGAACCTTTGTGTGATATAAAAATTCACTCTACAATAAGCAGTCCTCTGAAATTCTATTTTGATTGAGCCCTTTTTGTTGAAACACATCGTGATTTAATATGCTAGCAGCTGCTCTGTGCAAATTCATTTGTTCCGAGTCCAGTGTAATGGTCGTTTCTGGAGCTTAGAAAGACAAGAAAGGTCAGGACCAAAATAGAAGTTTAGAGAGGGGCACCTCATCAAGACTAGGAACTATAACCTAAGTCTTCTTCTGCCCAGGTTTTCTGGGCTCAGCTCTTACAGGAAGTCTGTAGCAGAAAACCTACAGGCACAGAAAGTCAACAGTGGTGGCTGTGGAGTGAGGGAGAAACACAGGTGATTTAGTAAGAAGAGAATGTTCTGGAGTTTGGCTGACAGCCCTACTAAACCCAGAAAAGTGGGTTAGAATGCTCAATTTTATGTTACTTGTGTGTTACCACAGTTGATTTTTTTTTTGCTTTTTATTGTGATAGAGGTAACATTCAGACATATTCTATGGGGTATGTGTGGGGTGATTCTCTGCAGTGGATTCTGGAGAGTGATGTAGGCTGTGCTATGCCCACATCCCAATGGGAGTTGCCCCCAACTCCAACAATGGGGTCCCCATGCCCCCTTCTCTCTGGCACCACCATTCTGTTGTAAAGTTAAGGTTATTTTTCTGTTCTTGGGTTTTTTCATATTCCACAAATGCATGACATCAGTTATTTGTGTTTCCTATGTGATTCATTTCACTTCACACCATCATGTCAAAGCCCATCTATATTATCACAAGAGCAAGACGATATTTTAATGATGAAGGGAGAATGCCTCCACTGTGTGTCTATATGCCACAATCCTGTCCCCACTCATGTGTTCATGGGCCCTGAGGTGGTTTCTGGTCCTCTGCTATTATAAAGAGCATTTCAATGAACACAGGTGTGCACCCAGCTTTTGTTTGTTTGTTTTGAGGACACACCAGGTGGTGTTCGGGATGGGGGTGGGGTCACTCCTGGTGGTTCTCAGGGGTGCCATGCAGAAGTGGAACTGGGCTTCCTGCACTCACAGTGAGCACCCAGTCATTTTGCCATGTCTTTTGCCCCCACTCTCTCACCCCCACCCCTTTTTTGAATCTGAATCTCCATATCCTTTCGGGGAACACCCAAAGCGAGTGGCCAGAAAGTTGGGGTCTCTGGTTTGAAGTTTATGAGAACCTCTCCGTGCTGTTTTCCATGGTGACCTCCACCAGAGTCTTAGAGACATGGGGGCAGAGCTGCTACTGGCTCTCCCCTGTGCCTAGTCGCTCACAAGGCACCCAGGAGGGATGATGGGTTCTAGCCCTGTCCCCCACCCCAGCAGAGACTCACAACAAGCCAGACGACCCCCTACTCCTTGAGGGGCCTCCGTTTTCCACATCCAGACTTCCCCCTCGTCAGAACTCCACCCAGCAGACCAGCCTATCACAGCCCGGCTGGCGCAGCCTGCAAGCAGCCGTGCGGTTCATCAATAAATGCTGGATTTTTAGATGACTACAAGAGTATGCTACCTGCACGGCAGAGCCTGGCAAGCTACCCGTGTTGTATTTGATATGCCAAATACCAGTAACTGTAATAGACCTCTTTCCCATGAGCCTGATGGAATGGTTTGAGGCTCTTTATGTTCCTGGAGCAAGCAGATATCCTTGGGCTCTACTAGCACGAGACAGGTCATATGGAGATGTTACTGGTACCCGTTCGAGCAAATCGATGATGAATGGGAAGACAGTGATACATGACAGTGACCCCCACCAAATTAGTGGCCCGCCAATAGGGGTCTACATCCCTGATACTGACTTCTGTTTTTAATTCACGATCACGATCACGATCACGATCTTCCTGTTGATCATCTATTTGCTAGAGCGGGCACCAGTAATATCTCCATATGTCCTGTCTTGCCAGTAGAGCCAGGGGCATCGGCTTGCTACAGGAACATAAAGAGCCTCAAACCATTATATTAGGTCATGGGAATGACCTAATGTAATTGCTACTGGAATTTGGCATATCAAATACAACACGAGAAGCTTGCCAGGCTTGCCGAGCGGAGGGTAAACTCTTTTAAACACCTCCAAATAAAGCATTTATTGATGAACCGCGCAGCTGCTTGCGCGCATGAGCCGGGCCGTGATGGGCTGGTCTTCTGGGTGGAGTTCTGACGAGAGGGAAGTCCAAATGTGGAAAATGGCAGTGCCCGTGGAGTGAGGGGTGGTGGTATGGCTTGTTGTGAGGCTCTGCCGAGGTGGTGGGCCAGGGCTAGAACCCGCCATGCCTCCCAACTGCCTCATGAACGGCTTTGCACAGGGAGAGCAAGGAACAGCTCTGCCCCATGTCTAGAGACTCTGGACCAGCATACCTGGGCGGATTGAGGGAAAAAAGCTGCTGCAGGGTGGGTGTCGATGATCCGGGCTGTGATGGGCTGGTCTGCTGGGTGGAGTTCTGACGAAGGAAGTCCAAATGTGGAAAATGGCGGGCGCCCATGGAGTGAGGGTGGTGGTCTGGCTTGTTGTGAGGCTCTACCAAGGTGGTGGGCCAGGGCTAGAACCCGCCATGCCTCCTGACTGCCTCATGAGCGGCTGTGCACAGGGAGAGCAAGGAACAGCTCTGCCCCATGTCTGAGAGGCTCTGGACCTTTTAACTTTTTAATTCAAGTTCTTCAAAATAGTGCTGCACTAACACGCTCGTAGAGTCAGAAGTTGGCTGGGCTGGTATTTGCAGCGTGCTTCCCCTGGCAGTCTCTCAAATGAACAGGAAAGACTCAAGTCACAGGAAAATGGACCTGAAGCACCTCAGCCACCTGCCTCACTTGTTCCCAGGCTGCGGCCCTTCCCAACCTGTTTCCCAAGCCCCCACGATACTCCAACCCCAAACTCCCCCTCAACTGGAGGATTTTGCCACAACCCCAGTCCCTACAGATACCCACACCTTTTTAGAAGGTGAGCTCTGCCCTCTCCAAAGAAGTACTGATGCTCACTACAAGGACTCTCTCTCCACAATAGGCATTTCTGATGTGTGAGGGCAGGGAAGCAGGCCACCAGGAAGGGACATGAACACAGTATCCAAGGGCCAGTAGGTGCATTCCTGTCCAGTGTGGTTTCCTCCTGTCCCAGCAGGACTTTTGGCTCAGATTTGTGTGTGTCTGTTCCCTTTCACCCAATTAAGTATGTGTGTGTGGAGGGGGCGCAATTCCATTCACCAAATTCAACAGACCTTGTTGGCACCATGCCCAGCTGCTGCTTTGTGTCAGTCACAGGTCAGCAGTGGCACAGACCTTAGGTATCTGCTTGGGGACCGGGCAAAAGGGCACAGAGTGTCAGTGGAGGATTCTTCCCAAGTTGCTAGGAGTCGGTGACTCAGTCTGACTAGAAGTCCAGCAAGACCGGAAGTGTCTCATCAAGGGATTCTCCCGAAAACATTATTGGTTAGAAGGGGCTCCGTTACCTTGGTTTTGATAACCATTATTCTTTCTGGCAGTGGGAAAATCCTAATGGACTGGAAGGGCAATAAGAAGGAGTGTCCCATAGGTTTCTGAACTCTGAAAAGCTTGTTTTTGGGCACTGCCAAGCTTCGCTCCCAGTCCTCACATTCTCCGTGTTCTTCCCATGGTCCTCTCCTGAGAGCTACGGGACTCTGGGGCAGCTTAGCCTCTCTCCTCATACACAGCTTAAAACGTGCCAGCCTAAGAACCTGCCCCCCAGCCCTTAAACCCCAAGGCAAGAACAAAGAGAAAGATAAGATTCATCTAGGGTGGCGGGAGACCTTGGGAGGGAATGGGCATGCTGTGACTCCCATACCCCACCACGGAGCCCAGGCCAGTGGGACTTTCAGTGTGACCCAGAGAACTCTGATCATGTTGATATCATTGGGAGACTGGGCGGCTGGCTGGTTGAACTCCATGAGCTAGGTTCTCCATGCGCCGGGTATCTGAATGACTCAGGCCATGGACATACTAACACAGGGACTTCCTGTGCCCCAAAGCCTGGGAGTGGCAGGGCAGCTGTGAAGTTGCTTCAATCTGTCCATAACAGCAGCCCCAAGGGGAGAGGAAGTCTCAGGGGGAGACTGACGGTGTAGCTGAAGAATGTTGGAGTGGCCTGGTGATGTAGGCCCCTGGAACTGGGGTGCATCTGCTCTGCCAAGAGAGCTACAGGAGATAGGCACAGACAAGGAATCTCTAAACTGGCCCTGCGAGAGGGTCATCCTGAACGCCAGCAGGCTGGGCAGTAGGATGGAGCTGGGAACCCTGTAATGTTAGGATCTGTCTTTGCCTCCACCTTCCTGATCTCTTCCTCTCTCTCCTTGCATGCTCTGTGTGGAAGACAAGTTTAAGGAGATTTAAAGATGAAAGGGAGGCCTCCTCCCATCACACTTCCCTCCCTGCCAAATAATGCCTGCTGGGGTAGAGGAGAAGACGTTTGTTGACCATATCCAATCTGTGTTTGGGCCTTCAAGGGGCTATGGGATGCACTCAGGGCTGAGCAGCAGCTGGGTGCTCCCTGGCTTCCACTGGGTGAAATGTAAAGTGACAGAAAGGAAAAGTTTAAGGTGCCTCTTGATCAGAATCTGAATGCCCTGTAGGTGTGCGTAGAAGTATTTCATAGAGATTCGTTTCCACTCCAGTTTGTTCCAGGCAAACTGCTTCCAGCAAACATGATCCACGTGTTGGGGGGCAGAAGGGGGCACTTGGCAAGGAAGGAAGACTTGGCAATGGCATAGACTTTAGAAGTTCACCCCACCTCTCTCTCCCCTTTTCAGGCAGTTAGGCCTTATTGGTCTTCATTCGAATGAAAGTACAATTAATATATTGCAGGCAAGTGAAATGTCAGCCCAGGCTAAAAAATGGAAAGTGTGATTTATTGAGACTGATTTTCACTGAACACAGAAGAAAAGAAAATAATAAATTAGCCATAAATTTAGAGAGAGAGTGCACAGTGAAACTATCAAAATGGCAATGTTAGCAGTCTGAGGAAAGGCCAGCTCCCAAGAGCCCACAAATTGAACATTTTACTTCCTGTGGTGCTCCTGCTGAAATCTAGGAGCACAAGAAATACCGGCGTAAACCCAAGCCTTGTGAGGAGTGCTGCCTCTCGATCTTGTAAGGGAGAGGAAAGCAAGGGAGCTGAAATTGGCTTGCACCGAGGCCAGGATCCAGTGGGTGTGTGTGGGGGGGAGGGGGATGAATAGAGCTGAAGTGGTCCCTGTATGTAACTTGCGGGGGCATTGGGACAAGACCCACTTGGAGGTTTGCTGCTTCCCCTTCAGGACCAGACTCGTATAAGGACAGTCCTCTGGCATTGACAAGTGACCGGTCTGGGTCCCTCCAGGACTATTCACAAGTATCTGGGACTGGGGGCTCACCTGAGCTCAGGTAAGTGCCCTTCAGTTTTTCCCCATGTTATCAATATTATGGCTGGACTTTATGCCCTTGGGGCATGATTATAATTGCAAGATTCCCTTCAGCTGTGGTTCCATCAAGAAACTTGGAGAGATATTATTACTTATAGAACTTCCCCACTCCATGAGGGCCTCCATTTTCCACATCTGGACTTCCCCCTCATCAGAACTCCACCCAGCAGACCAGCCTATCACAGCCCGGCTTGCGCAGCTGCTTGTGGCTGTGCAGTTCATCAATAAATGCTGGAATTTGAGATGACTACAAGACTATGGTACCCGCACGACAGAGCCTGGCAAGCTACCCGTGTCATATTTGATATGCCAAATACCAGTAACAATTATAGACCTCATTCCCATGACTTTATGGAATGGTTTGAGGCTCTTTATGTTCCTGGAGCAAGCAGGTGCCCTTGGGCTCTACTTTCTTGAGACAGGTCATATGGAGATGTTACTGGTGCCCGCTCGAGTCAATTGATGATGAACGGGAAGACAGTGGTACAGTGATAGAACTTCAAAATGACAGACCATAATTGGTTCAAAGAGACAGAGAAAAAGAGGTAGAGAGCATATGTCGGTTAAGTCCTGCTTTTAAGGGGCTAAGAGTGAAGATTTTGCGTTTCATGTTCTTTATTGGTGCATTCAACTCATAAGGGAACTTACAGAAAGAATGAAGTAGAAAGGTCAGTCCCAGCCAACCTAAAACGTCCAAGATCTATGAAACCTAGGAAGCGTTCAGAGAAGGGAAGCAGCATGATTCTCACATGCTCAGGTCTTTGAGTTAGATCTCAAGGTCTTGGTGTCCCTGGGCATCGGGCTGGAGTCAGACACTTGTGTGACAAGAGTGCTAAGTCTAGTCTGGGAGCTTACAGTAAAGCAACTCATTGATTTCTTTTCTCCTCTGGGTGCTGGGACATCCTAGACCAGAAGACTGGCAACTTTGAGTCTTGGAGTGTGCGGGCACTCTCTTCTGAGCTGCCAGATGGCTACCTTCTCCCTGCGCCTGACATGGTGGAGAAGGGAAGCTATGGGTGTCTTCCGCTTCTTATTAGGACACTGTCCTCCCTGGTAAGCCGGTGCTCATGACACTGCATCTAAACCTAGTTCCTCCCAAAGGCCCCACCTCCTCATACCACCACTTTGGAGGTTAGGAATTCAACATGTGGATGATTTGAGGCCCACATGCATGTTATTTCGGCTAGGAGAGAAGTATCCTGGTCACAGGCTGCAGAGCCTGTCCCCTAGTCTCTGCATTTCGCCTCTGCCACAGTCCTGTTGTGAATAGAGGTGGTGAAGAGTCTGCCTTAAAGCCCTTCCCTTCCACAGGCCCCAGGATTAAGGAAATAGTCCGGCATAAAATAAGAGGGAACAGTGTTAAGGTGTCAAAATCATTGAGAGCCTTGAAATGTGAGCCCAGGTGTTGAGATGAGTGTGTGGGCTCTTGCACCTTGTTCCAAAAGGATTAAAGGTGACTTGCAAAGATAAAGCATTAGAAGTTGGTAAGAGAGATGAAAGGAAAGGGTCAGACAAACCCTAGAGCCAAGTCCGAAAATAGAAGGAAAATTCCATCTATTTTGCTTAAGCAGGAACAGCGCCAGGTTTTCTGGGAAGCCGGTGAAGAATTCTGCCCCTTCTCTTTTCAGTGAAGAGTTCCGCAGTGTTGGTCTGGATTTAGGGGCTTGCATCCTGATGAGCCAGCTCTGTTTGGGTTTTTGTTTAGTTCCCTGACCTTAAATCTCCATTTCAATAAGAGAGGGGAAAAAAATAGGGCTCTATCACAGTCCATTGACAGTTTTCTTGTAAACCTTCTTCCTCAAGGGATCTTTTTCTCGGTGAGGAACTTGGCAGATCAGGAGAGTAGCAGAGCAAGTCAAAGGTTAAGAAAGAATTGAACAGTCTGTACGATACAGGAACTCACAAAAGAAAATTCTGGAAGGATCATCCATTTTAACTCTAGCATTTAGATGGCTCAGGATTTAATTATCTTCTGAAAGAAAATAAGACTAGGAATACATCCTCCGCTGCAGCTAACACTCCCTCAATAAAACAGGATTACCTGGTAATTGACTTGACTTTTTGCTCTGTCTGTGTGGGCACAGAATGTTTATTCAACTTGGTGATATTTTTATTTAATAGAACAAAGCTATCTTTTCTATCAATCCCAAGGCTTGTTTGCCAAGATTATCTTTATTTAAATGTTCCCTGGGAGTAAGCAACACTTCTGTGGTCTCACGGTGAATATTCATTTTTAATTTCCAAAAGTTAAAATGAAAAAGTCCATAATCAAATAAAAGAACTGGCTCCATTCACCAAGTGTGCTATGAATACTCTCTAATGAGTTCTCATTTGCAAAGCCCGGATCAAGTACCATTTCTTCACCAAGGATGAAGAGATTTTCTGTATCCCTGATTCTACTTTGATTCCTTCTTAAATCCTCCTCAAACTCCCCTCATGGCTCTCTTGGTACTATTTCATCCTCCTTACTGGTTTCTTAGATCCTGGTGCTGACCCTTTCCTGTTACCCAGGCATTGGGGCAGGCCGGTCTTTGGAGGAAGTGACAGAGAATGAAGGCCTCTCCCTGGGCAACCGTCATCTGCTGGTTGACTGTGCCCTTGACCAACGAGTCTTCTCCCTATTTTCTGGCTTCCCGGAGTTCAGGAATAAGTGGGGACCACTTGAAAGACTTAAGGTCCTGGGACACTGGGAAAGAGTGTTGTATGGTATTGAATTGGGTCTCCCACCAAAATTCTTCCAATTTGTATGTTGAAACCTTCACCTCAGTACCTCAGAATGTGACTGTGTTTGAAGACAGGGTCTTTCTAGAGGAAAGTGAGGGAGATTAAGGGGTTGGGTCCTCACCCACACTGATGGGCATCTGTGGAAGAGGCGGAACCAGGATCAGGCACCAGGAATGCTCATCCATGGGGGAGCAGCAAGCAAACATACTTCTGTTGGGTACCAGCGCTGCTTTTATGATAGTCTAGCAGGCTAGTAGAGCACACCCTCCAGGCTTCCTCAGCAGACATTCTCCAGATCGTTCTTCCCTCAGCCTGCAACAATTCTTTTCTGGGCCAGCCATTTAAAATTTAAACCTAAGTTTTAAGATCATTTTTCTGGACTATTTTCTTCTCTCTAGTTCTTCTGTCCACCATTAACCACATCTGTATGGAGCAGAATATCCCTGGGCCCCAAGCCAGGAGTTGGCTCCATTCTTTCCCATAACTCTGCAACATTGAAGGGTTCAGAAAAGGGCCATGAATCTCTTATGAAAATCATCATTTTTCTGGCTATTAGAGTCATTGAATTATTAAGGAAGGAATTTGGGAGATACATACTAAAATATGGTTATGAAATTAAAAACTACCCATGAACCTCAGTATATGAGCATTGTAGCTGATAAAAACAGTTTTTGACCAATTAAAAAAATCAGAAACACCTTTATAAACAGAAAAATAGCTTTTTGTGAAAAGAGATAAATAAGAGCCACACTCAGAGGCGCAGGCCTTGGGGTACAGTGCTCAGGCTCTATTGTGCTGGCTGAGTCAAGTGACTGTGCGGCTAAAACTCGGGGTCTTACACGCCAGGCACATTCTCTACAATTTTGTGCCATATCCCAGGTACCTAAATTAGCTTCATTTTGGGGAGCTACTTTTAATGCTGTGATACCATCCTATCACTTGTATCACTTGTATCACTTGTCTTCCCATTCACCTCTCGATTTGCTCGAGCAGGCCCCAGTAACATCTCCATATGTCCTGTCTCATGCTAGTAGAGCCCAAAGGGCATCTGCTTGCTCCAGGAACATGAAGAGGCCTCAAACCATTCCTTCAGGTCATGGGAATGAGGTCTATAATTGTTACTGGTATTTGGCATATCAAATACGACATGGGTAGCTTGCCAGGCTCTGCCGTGCCAACATCCTATAGGATGGACTTATTGTACCACTCACCTGTTAACAAACATTTGACTTTTTCCAGTGGCTGGGCTCCTTAACACTCCATCAGAATCTTTACCCAAGTTTCTGATCAGTTCCTCATGTTAAATTCTGAGATGAAATAGGAAGCTCCTGGGAGAAAAACTTTTCAGTTCTAGGTAGATATTACCAGACTGCTGCCTGGGGTAATGACACAAGCTACATGTGGCTTTTGCTATAAATCAATCGGATTCATGAAGCTTCTCCTGCTTAAACAAGATAACTCCAGGGAAGAGCACTTGTTATAAGATAGTCACAAACTACCATAATATTGGAAGGTAGACGACTAAAAGTTCAAGTTTGAAGCATCTCGTCTTACTTATGTTGTGTGTCAAAACTAAGAAATAGTCCTGATGTTGGATTTGTATTGTGTATGTGGGAGTCCTATTCTTCTAAGTTGAAAACAAAAGATTTAGAGATTTTAGAAGCCACTTGCCAACCTTAGAGCTGACAAAATTTCAACTCAGGAAGGAGGTTTCCTTTAAAATAATGTAGCCTCCCCCAAAACATCCAAGACCTGAAGCCAACCTTTAACCTCCTGGTCATGTGATTGTGGGGTTCAAACTCGGGTTCTTACTCATGCCAGGCACATTCTCTATCACATGCAGAGAAATTCACGAGATTCCAGCCATGAGGGATATGGGCTGTGCCCAGGCGGTGCCCAGCAGGAGGCGGAGGTTCTGATTTCTACTTAAACTTTCCCACCCAGCCATGTCTCCTTCTGGTGCTGTTCAGCGACTTTCCAAGCACCCTCTATGAATGGGTTCACTGGGAGGACAGTGGTTTTGCAAAGAGGAGACTGAAATTATGGGTAGTTCAAGCTCTGAGGCTTAATGTAAAGACAGAGAGGGTCTGTAATGAAGATGGCTAACGGCTGGCTTGCAGAGAAAACTGAAAGCTCAGTTTCTTTTGGAGCCTTTCACTGACTAACGAAAGCACTGGATTGGCTTCGTTTCCCAGGGCTTTCTAAATGAATAATTAGTAACAAGGACCCCTCTTGCTTATCTTAACTAACTGAGGAAATGGACTTGATATTCAAGAAAGAGATGGAGGCCAAGTTTGAATTTGGAGATTCCAAATTCTGAGACAACGATTGGGCTGAGTTAGCATAATCAAGTAGACTGACAAGCCAGGGACTGAGCTGATGTAAAATTCCCTACAGAACAGGTTTTACTCAGTAAAATGCCAAATGTGCTGAGAATTCCAAAAGGGCTGGGAGATGATCTTTGGCACAGTGCTCTTGCCCTTTTGACCTGAGAAATGGACATGGGAGAGTGCTGCCGGAAAAACTGGGTATTTGTTAGGTAGTTGGTTCAAAATGAATTGAGTTTAAATATATTTTTTGGTCATTGCCTGTTCAAAAATCAATTCTCACATTCAACTAGGGCCCCCCACGGGGCTGTGCCTCATAGTTAAAGAAGTTAAGGTTTCAGTTCCAAGCCTGGTTACCAGCCTGGCCAATAGGCCCAGAGCATGACAGAACACTGAAAGGTCTTTAGATTTCTCCCAACTTTTGCAGCCCAACCAAATCAGGCCTTTGTTTTGGTTTTTTTTTTTTTTGTGGAGGGAGGGCACTCCTCAAGTGGTGTTCAGGAGTCCCAGCCCTCCGCGCCCAAGATTCTTTACCCACCAGACTGCCAAGGCCTGAAGATGTTCAGAGAAGGAGCTTTTGGAAGGATCTAGGAGGGATTAACTGGCCCCAACACAAATATAGGACCCCTGCATTATGGTTTGGTGGTTCCATATGGGAAAGTCCTCTTAACCGAATACCAGAGAATCCCAGCTCTCACCAACGACTCCCTCCACCTGCCTCTAGGATCCAGAGGGCCTTGGTTATGTGGGACTTTTCCTGGGTGCAGAAGCAGGAGAAGCCGGTTGGGTGTTTGTGGCACATTTCCTGAGTGTGATCTGGGAAAGGAGTACAAAACACTTGACGAGGGTGAGCTCAACAAACAGATGGCTGACAGAAAAGTCCAAATTCCCATTTTCCAACAGATCACATCCAAACAGGAATGCAAATGGCAAGAGCTCTAGGTTCTGCGGGAATTTCACGGAACAAATATTGACTGGCGTTGGTGGGTCTTGCCAATGTTTTGATGATCTGGAAACTAAGCCTAGCTGGAGTGGGAGACAGGATTGCGGGCAGCTGGGCAACACAGTGCGTGCTACTCTGATGCCCTCTTTGTCATCAACCAGCAGGTGTCTTCTGATGACCCTTTTGACTCACTACCCCCAGTTTGCTCCTATACAGGAGAGAAAGGAGTGTGAGTTCCTCCCTACGTCTAAACATGCGTGGTTTTCTGCATGCATGGGGGCTCCTGAGCTCAAATAATTTGATGTCAACTTGGACTTAAAAATCATTTTTAGAGTGGGAGACAGGTCTGCTCCTTTTGATGAAAACTATGGGGAAAAATCAGACCTGGATCTGCTTGATAATGTTCAGCTGTCATTGTTCACAGTGTATTAGTAGTTCATTCTGTGCCCATTGTACAAGAGACGATTGAGACTTTGTACTCTGCACAAGGAAACTCTAGAGCCGTTGAAGGACAAATCCTCTTTCCCGTCTTCCTAGCCAGGTAGTTTAGGGCTTGGCTTTGTGATGCCACAGCTCAGGCCCAGCAGTACCACGCGCCACTGTGACCACACTTGGGAGAGCTCAGGGAAACACGCGGTGCTGGGGATCAAACTTGAGGCCTTGTACGTGCAAGACATGCACACCAAGCCTTTCACCAGCCCCTAATTTTAGTATCACATTTTTTTCAATATGCTGCATGATTGATATTCCACCAGCGGTGCAGAGAGCTCCTTCCCCAAGATTCCCACTCTCCTCCCATATCTTTGCCAGTACTTCTTTTTCTTTTTTTGTTCCTTAGGCTGCAAAGCACAGTGTTTAGGACTTATTCCTGGGTCTGCATTCAGGAATCACTCCTGGCCGGGCACGGTTCCGCCATGTGCAAGGCAAGTGTCCTACCTGCTGTACTCTTTCCAGCGCTACACGTACTTTTCCTTCCTTCCTTCCTTCCTTCCTTCCTTCCTTCCTTCCTTCCTTCCTTCCTTCCTTCCTTCCTTCCTTCCTTCCTTCCTTCCTTCCTTCCTTCCTTCCTTCCTTCCTTCCTTCCTTCCTTCCGTCCGTCCGTCCGTCCGTCCTTCCTTCCTTCCTTCCTTCCTTCCTTCCTTCCTTCCTTCCTTCCTTCCTTCCTTCCTTCCTTCCTTCCTTCCTTCCTTCCTTCCTTCCTTCCTTCCTTCCTTCCTTCCTTCCTTCCTTCCTTCCTTCCTTCCTTCCTTCCTTCCATTTGAATTGGCATGACGTTATATCTCACTGTGGTTCTGGTTGTAGCTCGCCTGATGATTTGTGCTGATGATTCTGCAGGATTCTACTAGCCATTTTTAAGTCTTCTCTGGAAAATAAAGTTTATTGAGATCTTCGCCCTTTTGGGGCTGGAGAGATAGCACAGTGGATAAGGTGTTTGCCTCACATGCAGCCAAGCCAGTTTCAATCCATGGCGTACTACAAGATCCCCTGAGCTGACCAGGGGAAATCCCTAAGCATAGTCAGGTGTGGCCCAAAACAAGTACAAAAACACAAAATGAAACAAAAATCCTTGCAATTTAGATTTAAACCTTGTAAATTAAAATTATATTTCTTATTTAGGAGCCCTGGGATGAACTCCAGAGCCACGGCAGAGCCTGGCAAGTTACTCACGGTGTATTCGATATGCCAAAAGCAGTAACAATAATGGACCTCATTCCCAACAAATGGAGACATTACTGGCGCCCCTTGAGCAAATCGATGAACAATGGGAATACAAGTGATACAAGTGATTTAATTAAATCTGTGGACTGCTTTGGGTATAATG
The DNA here is from genome assembly GCA_021461705.1 of Cryptotis parvus. NCBI lineage: Eukaryota > Metazoa > Chordata > Mammalia > Eulipotyphla > Soricidae > Cryptotis > Cryptotis parvus. The sequence continues at coordinate 8,149 of JAJIBD010000630.1, read as the reverse complement.
GACATTTTAACAATATTAATTCTTCCAATTTATGCCTTTTGAGGTCATATCTGGTTGAACTCAGGGCTTACTCTTGGCTCTGTAGTCAGGAATTACTCCTGGAAGTGTTGAGAACCTTATGGGATGCCAGGGATTGAACCTGAGTTGGCCTCATGCAAAGTCTGAACCCCTATACTATCTCTCTAGGCCCCAAATTATTCCAATCTATGAAGACAGAATTTATTTTCATTTATTTGAATCTTCAGTTTCTTTCAAATTCTTATAGTTTTCAATGTGCATGTCTTCTTATCTTCTTGGTCAAAGTTATTTCTAGATATTCTATTCTTTTGGATATAATTATAAATATTATTCTCTTAATTTCCTTTTTTATGAGTCTGTCATTAGTGTGTAGATGTAAGACAAACTTTGTATATCAATTTTGCATCTTATGACTTTATTGATCTAATTTATTGGTTCTACCAGGATTTTTGTGTAGACTTTTTCAGATGATGTCAGAAGCATCACAGTTTATTGCATTGTGTCAAGGGGTTTATATGTTGCAGTGTTGGGGTTGTACCTGGCAATGCCAGGGGATGTACTGGGGGATGTGAGGGATGGGACGAGTGGGAACAGGCAAAAGGGACTCAGCACAGTCATTGTCATCTCCGAAAATTGACATTTCAGGACCTGAGCAGGGATGCACAAGGTTTTCCATTTTCTTCCACACTATAGACCACAGCATAGTATTCCTCTGTCCTTCTCCCCATGGTGCTCTGTCATCATGCTGATTTATCATCGGGAGCAGACATCTGGATTCGGCAGGAAAGGGCTAGGAGTGGTGGGATCTTGCGGGCCATGTTATCTGTGCATCCAGGCTGGCAGGTTGAGCAGCAGTTCAGTGGCACTGAGTGAGTGGAGAGGGATATGGGAGGCTCTGCAGTGCCTTGGCCAGGATTTGCATCGTGCTCAGCTTGGCAGACTTTATGAGATACATGATCTCCTCTCCTCTGAGGACAGAGAGCTCATCTTGTGAATTAGGGTCATGGTTTATATAGATTATTCTTCAAAAGAACATGCTCCAAAAATGCCTGCTGCTGTTGTACTGATCTTGTAGTCAAAGCTGGACCACTTTGCTCACTAGAACCATTAACAATTTGCGCCTGATAGCTCTCAAACTGGAAAGGATCCTGGAGATTATCTAAGCCTATTCCTTTGGCAAACAAGTAAGTAAAGGCACCGTGTCCTTTCCATTCTGTGTAGACCTTCGTCATCATCATCCTCTCACACCCAGGTGGCCTGAGGGCTCGACTATCCAGTTATTTTCCTACTTGCCTTCTGCTGCCTTCTTAGATACGTACCTGCCTGGCAGAGAGCTCCAGGGGAGTGTGTCTACCTATCCTTCCATCCATCCTTCCATCCACCCATTCATCCCTCCACACAAGTTTCTTTAGCAAACTCTATGTGCCTGCTACTATGCAGTATGCGATTGGGTCCTATTAGGACAACCATCACATGAGTAAGTAACAGTCTAGGAAGAGAGAGGAAAACTTGCCTGTAACAAATAAACCTCCGATTAGACTCTCAACAAAGTGAAAACACCTTGCTAAGTTTTCTACCTAGCAAAGTGCTTAAAGAATTGGAAAGGTAAAATGTGTGAGTAGAGGACATGATTGGGCTTACAAGTAGGTCTTGTGTATTGACCCGTGTCATTTGAACAGTTAGTGGAATCCTACGGCCTGAATTTAAAATCTGGCTCTAATCCATTCTATTCTCTTCTTAAGTTGATGGATTCCATTCTAGGTCAGGAAAAGCCAGTTGCCCTGCAGTTGTAATTCCTCATATCAAATCCATCTTCTTGGCCACCTTCTTGCTTCACCTCAGATAGATTCATTTTCAGTCTTATTACAATAAATCCATACTCATTTTAGCAGATATGTATTCATCAGTCTCTGGAGATTTTCTGTTGACAGAGCAAGAGCTCCCCACATGATACCAGGGAGCTCCTACGTGTCCAGTTAGATGGAAGAAGAAAAGCACAAATATCAAGAAGTGGACTCAGCAGAATACTGAAGGCTTGTTGCACTTGGAATAAGGGGTGTGTGAAGAGGGTAGGGTGGGGAGCTGTGGGGGAGTAGAGAAGTTGGGGAATAACCCAAGGGAACATCCAGGGACTTGGTATCCAGAGATTCTCGGGCCATCTTTTCATTTCAGTTGGGGTCCTGGAGACTAAGGAAAGTAAGCAGGAAGGGTCATTAAAGCCGCCACATGTCATTGCAGAGGGAAGGAATTTCAGTCTATGCCTAGAATAAGTCAGCATTGCTCTTGGAAACATGTGAACAGCTTTCTCCATGTGTGGGGACAAATGGCTCGCCACGAGGCAAATGTTCATCGCTGCATGAACTCAACAAGACATGTGGGACAATGTCAGGGAATGGCCTCCAGGCATCTGGCTTTCACCAGACCTGGTGACTGTGCCCCAGGCACTGTGTTCTCACAGCTGTCCTCCTGGTGTTCCAACTCTGCATCAAGATATTTTACAAGGTTAGATAACATGCATCTGATCCATCTATTGGTTTATATAACACGCACATGGTCAGTAGACATGTATAGACTGGATATGTTTGTAGGCAGACGTGCCCTTCAATAGAGTTTACTTTGTTCATCCAAAACTCGACTGTGTTCCAAATCTGAGAGAGGCTAAACACCAAGGTCAGAGCACACAGCCGTGGAGCTGCCCTCAGGAAGGACGAGCAGGTGCTTCTCCCTGCTTGGGCATGGGGCTTCTTCCAATCAACCTCTTGGATGGAAACGCTGCTCCTTAAGCCAAGTAATCAACACATTTCATGGGAGCTTCCTTTGACTCCATGGCAAGGAACCCAATGGCCTGGAGGGAATATAGAAAGTGCGATTTGGAAAAATCTCTATTTCATAAGGGAAACTCAATTCATTGACCGACAGCACTTGTGGCTGTAGGACTCCACACGTCGGTGGACCTGAAGTTCTCTCTGTCCTCAATCTTGGTTCTGGACTGAAGCCAAATAAGACCTTGGCTTGGACCAAGACACAGTCAGTGACCTTTCCTCAAATGGACAGAGGGGTAGGCTGCCTGGCTACTGCCCTCATTGCCTTCCCTTTATCAGGGATAGAGTAATCCCCTCTTGGACTACAGAGGGTCTTTCAGGTCTTATTTGCATGAAGTCCCTCTTTGTTGGGGCGGGGGGCTCTTCTACAGTGCTCAGGAGGCTCCAGGGGCCATGCCTAGTGATTCACTGTGAGAGCTGAGGACGTGGTGCTAGCAATCAAGGCTTACTTACAAAAGATATTTTTGAAAGATACAATATGATAAGGAAAACATATATTTCATGTTATTTTGCAGAGAGAGTCAACTTAAAAACCTTTTCAACTTTTGAATTATACTGTTCAGTGGGCTTGGGGATAATTACCAGTAAGACTGAACTAGATCAACAATTTTACTATTTATTTTCTCTTTGGTCTCTCCATATTTTCTGTTGCTCACTTCCTATAGACTTTAATATGGCCCCAATATTTTTTGGCATTCCATTTTTAGTAGTAGCATGACTTTATTTCTAGAGGTGTAGCAGTTGCTATAGGGGTTACATTATATATTATTAATTATTTGCTTCTATTGAAAATGTTTACAAATAACTATTATGGCCAGAGAGGTAGTTTAAGATGCTTGCTTGCCTTGTGTCTACTGAATCTAGATGTGATCTCTGGCACCTCATGTGGTCCCCCAGTATACCACCAGGCATGCTCACCCCTTTTCTGACGGGACCCCTGCAGTCCCTGTGCCTTATATCTCTGATAAGTTTGGGTGGGGCTTTCACGCTGGGACCATGCTGGTGACACTCAGTCACTCAGGCTCAGCATGGACAATTCAGTGCTTGGGCTCCGAGATGTCATGCTGTGGAGGCGCAGGGGGTGTAGGGGACCACCAGGGTCATGCGCAGCAGTGCTGGCCGGCAGTGATAGCAGGGGATGAATTAGGGCTCAGTCGCCCCATCCCCACCCCAACACTGTCTTTAGCAGGGCTCAGCTTAAGATATTTATTTTTAGTGTTTTGATTTATTAATGAGAACCGTGAGCATCTGTGGGTCATTCCCCCCTTTCTGTGGTGCAGAAAGTGCACATCAGAGCATCAGTGGGTTCACTGCACTCCTTAAAGTCAGAGTGACCAGAGGAAAAAATAAGCCTGGGGGGTTCTTCTCCCTCCAAATTTGCTTAAACATAATCATGACTCTGACACCAAGCTGTGGGTGCTGATGAATGGCCAAGTCTTTGCTGCAGCTAGAGATGTTTGGGGGAAAACTGAAAAACCAGAATAAAGCAAAATTTTTGTTGTTGTTAAGTAAAATGGAACATTAGGAAAACTCCTTCCCTCCCTCCAACCCTCCCTCCCTCCTTCCCTTCTTCCCTCCCCTCCCACCCCCTCCCTCCTTTCCTCCCTTCCTTCTTTCCTCCCTCCCTCCTTCCCTCCCTCCCTTCCCTCCTTCCCTTCTTCCTTCAGCCTCCCTCTGTCCCTTCTTCCCTCCCCTCTCTCCCCTCCCTCCCTTCTTTTCTTTTCCTCCTTCCTTCCTTTCTTTTCTCCTCCCTCCCTTCTTCCCTCCCCCTTCCTCCCTCCTCCCTTCCTTCCCTCCTCCTTCCTTCCTCCCTTCCTGCCTTCCCTCCCTTCCTTCCTTTCCTTCCTCCCTTCATTCCTTCCATCCTTCCCTCCCTCTCTCCCTCCCTCCCTCTCTCTCCCTCCCTTCCTTCCTCCCTCCTTTCCTTCCTTCCTCTTCCTTCCTTCCTTCCTTCCTTCCTTCCTTCCTTCCTTCCTTCCTTCCTCCCTCCCTCCCTCCCTCCCTCCCTTCCTTCCTTCCTTCCACTCTCCCTCTCTCCCTCCCACCTTTCCTCCCTCCTTCCTTCCTTCCTTTTTCTTTTCCTGTACAGGGATCAAACTCAGGCTTTCACAAGCACAAGGAAAGTGCTCTGCTGCTGAGCCACATTCCTGCCCCTCTCTGACTTTCTCTTCTCTATTCCGCTGCTCTGGGACCTTCCTCTTCTTCCTTTAGCACACATTCGGGTTCTGTGCTCAGAGACGAGCTACATGCCCCGCCTGGAAAGAGAGTGCTGTGAAAATCCGCTTACCCTCTTCCCCAAATGAGAAAGCAATCCCACTCTTCTAAATTCTCTGTCAGGGTAAGAAGGATTATGAATCAGCGCTGCAAAGAGCCATTTTTCCAATGGAACAGGAAGCCCTTTCAAGTGTCTGACTTTAATGGCTGAGAGAGCACAGCAATATGATTGAAGTTTGAAAAACCAGACAGATACTGCCCCTCAAATTAAGTTACCTTATACCTGCACATGTAAAAAAAAGAAGAGACATCAAAGTGAGAACCCATTAGGACAGGAAACAGAAATAAAGGCCAGGATCAGACGCTGAGGACATCTGGCTCTGGAACATGGTGGGGGCTTGTGAGGGAGGGAGGGCAGAGGCCTTTAATGGGGGTTGGACATGGCTTGCTAATGTCCCCTGACATCCCCCCGTGAGTTGCCTTCTGAAGCCTCTTTTATTTCTTGGAGAGCGTAGTATGTGCCCGTGGCCTTCTTGGTTTGGTTTCTTCTTATTTATTTGTTTGTTTTGCTGGCTCTGCACTCAGGAGACCATATGGGGTGCCTGGGATCAAACCTGGGTCATCCACATGTAAGACAAGTGCCCTGACTGCTATACTACAGCTCTGACCCTGTGGGTTTTTTGTGTGTTTTAATTTTAAAAAAGTCATCTGGAAGGTTTGGAGACGGTGCTTTGTGGTATAGGCAGCACATAAGCTAACCTGAGTCTGAATGCTGGCGCTCCAAGGTCCCCTGAACATTGCCTGATGCGGCCTGGGGGGGTCTCACCACCGTGGGGTGACCTTGGCAGATCTGGCAGCCTGGGTTTTAAGCAGCATCATCACCTTAGACCCTTGCACTAGCTGACCCGTCTCTGTTAGAATTTTATTTTCAACAAAATGCAGCATCTTCTTTCCCTGGACTCAAGAGAAATAAATAGGAGATTGCTTAGAGAGAGAGGCCTAAGGGAGATTGACTCCAGAGGGGAAAAGGTACCGCAGCATTTGAGCTTCCTACGTCACTGGTGTTTCCTGGACTTTGACCTGTTTTGAATGTCTTCCCTATCAGTTTAGCTCTGCCTCCAGAGGCGTTTTGATGCTTTATCTCGACCCTGTAAAGTGGGAGAGTCTCTTTGCTCCAGTACGGGCTGTGGGTGTCCAGTCTGGATGGACTCAGTGTCAGTTCAGCATCTGCCGCTAGAGCGTGCTCCCAGACCTGCCTGCTGGCTTCTCTCTGCATCTTCCCCCAAAGGAAACCCTGCAGGGACCCCTCCAGCAGGACGAGGCTCGGAGCAGGGCTCACCTCCCAGCAACGGCCACTTCTAATCTGTCCTGGCAACGGAAACATCTCAGAGTTGTGAGTCAGCAAGGAGCCTCGTTCTCTGTTTCTTTCCCTGGGTGAAAAAAAGGCAGGAAGCCCTGGAAAGTTCCACTTAATACCAAACAAGGCTGCCTGGGAATGGGGGACACCTGAGGCCCCAGCCCCCAACGAGGCTATATGGGCAGCCACGGGCTCTGAGGGCCTGGCTGTCCCCCACAATAATCTGGTGGCTGGACTAAGACCTCCTCAGAACTCCTAAACCTTCAGCCTAGCTATCACAGACTCTCGGTTAATCAAGAACTTGAGGAGGCTTTGAGGGGTACCTTGCCCTGGTGGGGGCCCATGAAATAAAGCCTCTATGGAGGCTACGACCTGGTCCTGCAGGCTTCCCTCATCTTTCCCAGGAGAGAGCCCTGCTGTGTTCTGGGTGATGCAAGGTCCCATCTCTTAGAGACACTCCAGGTGGTAACGCCAGGCTTCTGGTTCAGTATCACATAGGTTGGGGGTGATGTGGTAAAGTGGGGGGGGGGGCCCTTACTGGCTCTCCTGAAGTGAGGGCCTGGAAGTCCATCAGTGGGGCGGTGGTTTCCCAGGGGTGTCCCACGGTCCGCATGTGTCTTGTCTCCCTGAGTCAAGACCACGGGCTGGGATTTGGTGCTTTCCCCACAGTGATGCCCAGGTGGGTGCTGGCAGAGCTCACCCCCCCACACCCCAGAGGACCTGGGACTTTCAGAGGAGGAAGCTGCCCTTGGGGGAACTGGGCCACACTGTGTGTCTGCTGGACGGGCAACGCTTAGGAGGCTGAGACCAAGGGCCAGGACTGAGCCAGGAATACGCTTTCCTGGGTCTCTGCCCCCTCCAGGAGCCAGGAGAGGGGCTTCCGCTGGCTGGCCAAGCTGGACTTGTGCACCACAGATGAGCACTCCCCCTGGCTTGGTCCTGCTGTCTGTATCCCCTGCACAGTTCTGACATGAGTGGGGGGTCTCGGGGCTCTGCTACCAGCAGGGGAGGTGCCTTCAGGTATGGGGAAAGGTAAGCTCAGACTTGGGGAGACTGAGTCATGATGTTTCCGTGAGGCCAGCACCACTGACCCTGGGACAGCATGGGGTGGGGACAACCCCCTTCATGCCATTGAAAGTCCCCATATGACTTTGGGGGGGTAACCCCTGGGAACTTCCCAGCAGAGTTCAGGGAGGCCAGGGGTTACTCCCCGCGATACTCAGGCTCCCCAATGGGCCATTCAACGGGCAGCCCAATGATTTGGTGCTGCTCAGTGGTGCTCAGGGTCCACCCCAGCAGTGCTCGAGGGGGACCCTGTGGTGTCAGGGATTGAACCAGGGCTGGAGCATGCAGGCATGTCTTCCTGCCATGTCTTCCTGGCTTTTGTGCCATCTCCGAACCCTCTGGTTTACCTTTGGCTCTTCCCAAATTTCACTGCTGCCCTGCTTGTGGAGGCTCACTACGCAGCATGGCGGCGTATCCCCCGTGTGCTTCCTATGTTATATATTCATGATTGGCCATCCCCATGTGCTTGGCCCATTCCCATGTGTTTCTTATGTTTTATATATATATATATGTATGTGTGTGTGTGTGTTATATATCACTGTGTCACTGTCTTCCCATTGTTCATTGATTTGCTCGAGCACATCTCCATATGTCCTGTCACAAGTAAGTATAGCCCAAGGGCATCTGCTTGCTCCAGGGATAGGAAGAGCCTCAAACCATATACATTATATGT